>BSBK01005868.1:5000-605000 GCA_027943335.1 Chamaecyparis obtusa | reverse complement strand
TAAACTTAACCCTCATTTTCATTTCTCTCTTTTTTTTCTCCACTTTTCTGCCAAGGAGCTTTTCATTTTTCCCTCTTTTTTTTCTCTGCTTTTCTACCAAGGAGCTAGGGCACGAAGGTTTTACTGGTTCTATGAAGTTTTGTAGAGATTTTTTGAGACACTCAAACAAATATCTATAGGTACTTTTCATTTTCTCATTCTTTATAAAAAAAAATGAAAACATGCTTTCCTTTGTTGCATGATTACTCTATATCTGTTGTGGTGTCTTGCGTGTATAGTTGGGTAATACTCTATTAATAAAACTACTCTATTATTGGAGATTGTGGTTGTATTGCTTTCTTGAAATCTTATTAAATTAATGGATGACATATTTGAGGATGATTTTCAGACGCCATTGTTATTGTTAGGTTGTAGTTACTTGGTAGTCTATTATTATTTTGAGCTCCTACAAGCTATTTCTCTTGGGCACGTCATAAGTTTAGATTTTGTATTAATTTTTAGCAATATAAGCTTATACTCAATAAGAGATTTACACAATCGGGATTATATTAATGCTCAACATAGCTCTGTAACTCCAACAACTTGTATAATTTACATTAGAAAAACTAGGGCTGTGTTATTTTATGAAGCCCTACTTTACTGGGGTTGTCATCCCTCTAATTGACATGTACATGCAATGACACTAGCTTTCCAGTTATCTATCATATGATATGGGATTCATAGGATCTTTTAAAGGAAGTGTTGTAGAATAGCATGTTGAAATGACCTCCAGTAGATTGTAACTTTGCATTTTGTTCTTTGAGTTATCATAAACACTATGTAATTTTGTATCTCAATCTTCTTCCCATTGTAGGAAATTTTTATAATGCTTTTGTTTTACTGTAAGTTACCTTTTCAAAAGGATAATTCTTCTAACTTAAAGTTTGTATATGCTTCAACTTCAAGTTTTTATATCTTTCACTCAAATATTTGTAATAGAGGTTTCTATAGATAAATATGTGATGAACGATCTAATCTGGGCCCAACCTTAAGCGCACAAACAATTATCTATTTTTTTACTCTGACATATTTAATAAAGGGGTGCAAGATCATTTGTTTTGATCACATATTAGGAAGTTAAACAAGACCCTTGCACTTAAAATTAAGGTCCTTAAAAATTTGGCTAGAAAAGATAATATATTTGTCAAGATGTTATATAGAAATATTTTTCAACCAGGTCAAGTTTTAAGAAAATAATACATTAGACCAAAAAATCTAAAAATTATGAATTAGAGACAATTCTGGCATTGAGAGAGATATTTGTTTGTTTTGGATCTTGTGATATTATATAAACCCATCATGACTTAAATCTACCAACTACATACTTGAATTTTAGACTATAAAATATTTTTGAGCCCTCTAGGCTAAATGTTCAACCAAACTTTTAGGGTAAAGAAAGATTGACTCAAATATTGAAACTCCATAACCATTGAGTATCATACAATTGGGATATAGTCAACCATATCATCTAAACCTCCACTTCCATATCATCGAGTATCACTAGATTGGTACCATGTAGGATGTAGAGAAACCAACTTTGTGCCCTAGCAGGTAGACAATATTGTTGGGCATAGGCAATTTAGTGGGTTTTATGTAGTACCTTAGCCGTTTCAACTGAATGTTGATGATGCTTAAGATCCTCATTGATGTTTCCATTCCTACTTCATCTGAAAACTAATTGATAGCCTCAAGACCTTCGTTGGCCAAGGATGGGCTACCATAGGGGAACTATTCTTTGAACACATCATTCAATTTTCAACATAGACCATGTGAACCATCTACCAATCTATCCTAACTTTACTTAAAAAAATTTGAATTTCATCCCTTAGAATTAGTACCATTGTATGTACTGTAGCATTACCATTCCTAATTACTTCATTAATTTCTTCCAAAAGAGGTATATTGTTTTTGAGTTTAGTTTCTATGCCTCCAATAATAACAAAAAATGTCATTTTGAGGTTTTTAGGTCTCCATTGCCTTTAGTTTCTTACCATTGCCTTCAATTTCATTATGAATTCCAATGCAATCAATTATGTAAGGTTTACCATGTCCATTTTCGCAGTTGTTCCACCATAAAAATTGTTTATTCTTATTATAGATCTAGAGCCACCAATTATTTCATCAAGAATTCTTGTGTCTCATGTGCCATTGAATAGGTTACCTACAAATGGGGTTGCAAGAAGAGTGGGTTTAACCATGGAGGAAACTCGGTAGTTAAGCGCACTCTAGATGGAGTAGTACTGGGATGGATGACCTCCTAGAAAGTATCGGTGCTTCACCTCCGTGAGCATCATCTATATCCAATGAGTGCTAAGCGTTACATTTTTTATCATGAGAGATGGGTTCATGTGAACCACTACTCATGAAACATGGGTCAATGAGTTTGACTAAAATAACTACACAATTGAATCTTGATAGCAATATCACAATATAGAAGATATTCCTACTTAAGAGCTAATTTTCTTAGCTTTAACATCCCATGTTTTACAATATACTTTGTTGTTACTATAGATACTCTATCAAAGAGCACAACTGTGTCATGTTGTCAACAACATTGGTGAAGGAAATTGGAAAAAGTTTGGAGGGGCAGAAACCAAAATATCAGGAAATTGTAAAAGATGGTGAAAAATGAAAAAAATAATGGCAATCTATAGTAACAAGCGACATAGACAAAATCTTTCTTAAGTGAGAAAAAAGGTTCCAAGAACCGTGAGCAAATCACCATTGGAGATGTGGTCTTTTAAGAGAAAACTCATAATAATGATCTGGGTGGAGATTTGTAGTCTTTTAAAGATTGTTGAGATTCCCAAAATGGATGTCAAAGGCCTTTCAAAGCTATAGATTAATTTGGAAATATATATTGAGCAAGTGAAGATCTTACAAGCCAATTTGGAGATCATTAGGGAAACTGACAGGCTAAGGACATGATCCATCCTCTACAATTTGTCAGCCAAAACTCTATAATCAAGCTTCTAATTGTATACATTTCTAGAATCTAGTTTATCAAAAAGTGTCTCACTTCCAGGTGGTTCCAAGCATAAATATATCGTCTGGTTACATTACCGACTGATATTGGCTATGTTTTCCAGCCATTGGTTTATGTTGCTATTTTTTTCACTTGTGTTCTAATGATTCCTTGTAGCTGTAATTTATACTATCTTATATTTCTTTAAGCCTCATATTCTTGTGGGCCCTATTCTGTAGCAACTGTAGGCTGCTCATCCAACCTTTATTGTGAATATTTTCACCGACCTTTAGCTGTTCATTGTAAAAAAAATTTCTTTTATACAATAAAAAAGAGTGTCCAAATAATAGGTTTTCGTTTTCCTTTTTACTAGTATGTAAATCTATGAATGGGTCTGTCCAATGCATAGATTCATCATCTTACCAGCATATTGTTAGTATTCAGAGAAATAAAAATGGTGCGCTTAGTGTTTGAATGTGTGGACTTATTCAGTTTAAGCTACTAAAACAAAACATAATATTGAGAGTTAATGGAAACCATGTTTTTTTGATTAATTTTTTTCTCTGTGTTTAAACATTGGATGTAATGTTGAGTCAGAACTAATAGAAACTATTATAATTTACAAATTGCATCCACTTCATCCATCAAGTTTAATGAGAAGATGCAGCAAGGATACTGCTGTCATCTTCCAGCAGGGCTCATCTAGATTGGGAAAATAATTCCTAACTTTTTCCAAGGGGTCCCTTCTATGCTTATCCATTAGATAATACCATTCTTCAATGAATTGAAGATAAAACTGATGAAATTTAAGATGAGACAATCACAGTCCTTACTACTTAACCTGTTAAATGAAATGTGGTATGGTAAATCAAACAATGCTAAGCATATTACAAAGAGAACTTCTAATTACAACATTTGACAAAAAAACATTTTACAACATTTTTTACAATGTTGTAATTAGAAGTTCCCTAATGGACATGTGTGGAAAATGTGGCAATATACATAAAACACATGAACTGTTTGACAAAATGCTTCACAAAAATTGTAATCTCATGGATTTTGATGATTGTAGGATACACATAAAATGGCTTTTCCAGTGTACTATCAACCTTAATTTTCTTGTAAACTATAGAGTCTATTGCTTTCCTATGTCTGATTAGGATGTTCTCTTCTTGACCAATGACTGTATTTGTTCCTATTTGATGTTTTTGTATATGATTGTTTCCTTATGAAGGTCGATATCAACATAGGCCCATAGATTATGATTAAGATATAGTTGTTACAATGATTTTCCACTCATCTTTAATTTGATTCATAAGTTGTGAATACATGCTCATCATATTTGTTAACATTTTTTATTCTCATGGACAAGTATTGAAGCACTTGCATGGGTGATAAAGCTTTCTTAGATAGGACTTGGAGACTTTTGAAAAGGTGGGCAAGGAATTCAAAATTTGGTGCAACAAATTTGAAGTTAGCAAGGCCCTCTATAGAAAATTTAGAGGTAATTTGAAACTTGAAACACAGACATATTCCATTCTCACTAGGTAAACTCAAAATGAATGTAAGATAGATGTCAGAACAATGATTCATTATATCCTCTTATTTCTTTTATGGTCTCTACTAAAAGTGATTACTTTAAACAATGTTTCGGCATCTCTATTTTCAGATTGATGTTTTTTTCTTTAATTTAGAAACTATATTATTATTGGAATGCGGAATATTACAGATGGATGAACATCATAGGTTGACTATGGATCAATATCATGCATATGATGAGAGAGTAGTTGATCAAGGGGACATTGACAAATATCCATGTCCATGTAAAAATTGTCTTGGTGGAAAGGTGAAAAAGAGAAATATGATTTATCGACATATGATAAGATATGGGCACAGTGGTATAATCCCTTGGGCTTACAATTATTATGAAGATATGATAGAATTGCAAACAGTGAGAGATGAAGAGGAAAAAACATAAATGAAGAGACAGAAATGTTTGACGAAGGGTTTGAAGTTGATAGAATGCTAAATGAGGGTCTAAATGATGATTTGTCCAAGTCAATGGAGGATGCTTTAAAGCCTGTTTATGCTAATTACAAGTTAGGTCATTTGACAAAAATTCTTCAAATTCTTAACTTGCAAGTGGTGCATGGTTGGACAAATGAGAGTGTAGATCAATTATTGACATTATTAAGTTCATTATTACCAGCTGACTCCACATTGCCAAAAAAAATGAAGTCAATGTAAAAATCAAATCAGTAAGCTCGACTTGGGGTATAAAAACATCCACACATGTATGAATGGTTGTGTATTATTTCATAAAAATCTTGCAAATGAGAGTGAATGTTTGAAATGTCATGAAGTGAGGTATAGACAAGGGTTGAAATCAATTGTGGTTCCTAGAAAGGTTCTTTGCCACTTTCTGATAATCCCATGATTACTCCAAATGTATAGGTGCAAAGACATTTTTGAACTTATGTAGTGGCATGCCCAAAATAAGAGCACTGATGGAAAACAATGACATGTTGCAGACTCTAGGACATGGATGGAATTTGATTAAAAATGGCCTGGTTTTTCTCAAGATCCTCGTAATATAAGGTTGGGTTTGGCTCTAGATGGGGTGAACCCATTCTCAAATTAGAGTACTAAATGGTCAACTTGGCCAGTGTTTCTAATAAATTATAACTTGCCTCCATGGTTAGCAACTAAACCATTTTTCTTAATGTTATCATTGATTATACCGGGAAAGAAAAGTGACTTCAGATACAATAGATGCTCATCTAGAGCCATTATATGATGAGCTAATGGAATTGTGGAACAGAATTGAAGCATTTCAATGTTTAAGGGATGGTCATTCAATCAAATTCACTTTAAAAGCTTCCTTATTGTTTACAATTCATGATCTTTCTACATATGGCACATTTTCTAGTCTCTCTGTTCATGGATACCATGGATGTCCTACTTGCAACTTCAAGGATTTTGTGAGGCACTCGAGAAGTTTGCATAAGTGTATTTATTCTAGACATTGTGCTTACCTTAAAATGGATCATCCATATCACCGACAAAAAACATGTCTCAATGGTCAAGAAGAGAATCGTGAAGTGCCATTGCTAATATTAGGTGATTACATTGTTGAGAATGGACAAAAAAGAATGTCATTTATTGAAAATGTTGGGATTGCTAGAAGTAGATATGATCCATGTAATGAAAGTGGTGTAAAACGGTTGTGCATATTGTATAAGTTGCCATACTTTAAGGATATAGCCATCAGGCATACTGTTGACTTTATGCATACTAAAAAAAAAATAGCTTATGCTATTATAGAAACTCTTTTTGGGTCTTTTGATACTATTTCATCTCGTGAAGACTTTCAAGAAATAAAGATTCATCGAAATCTTTGGGCTAAAAAATATGATAATGAAAAATATAGAAAACCTAGTGCTCCTTATGTTTGGACAAAGGAACAACGTTCACAATTCTTATAGTTGATGTCTCGGACCCGCTTTCCCACTGGATATGTGAGTAGCAACATTATTATCCAAACTAACATTAATAGCTTAAGAGGCCTCAAGACCCATCACTATGATGTCATAATCAAGAATATTTTACTTGTTGTGGTAAATATATTAGGTTTGGGAAAGGGGCCAAGATTGGCAATTATAAGGTTGGGCCTAATATTAAATAGAATGAGTTTACATGTATTAGATCCTTCAAACTTTGATAGTTTGAGAGAGGAGGTTGTTGAAGTCCTTTGTCTATTGGAGCAAGATTTCCACCAGCAATCTTTAACATTTCTATGCATCTTTTGATACATCTAGAATATGAACTAGAGCATTGTGGTCCAATAAGAATGAGATGGATGTATCCTATAGAATGATATATGAAAGTTTTGAAAAAATTTGTATGTACTAGGGCAAAACCAGAAGGTAGCATGTCTGAGGGATATTCAATGCAAGAGGCCATGGAGTTTAGCACAGAATATATGAAGGATTTTAAAAATGTCAATCGACATGTATGGGATGATGAAGAAGATGAGAGAGTTGCAGGTGAACTATTAGAAGGCAGTGGAAGTCACTTCAAGCTCTCATATCAAGAAAGAAGTGCAATACATGCCTTTATTCTTCAAAACACATCTTCATTTGACAAGTGGTGCAAGTAAAAAAATTACACTAATTTTTTTACTCAATTGCATTTACACATTCATATTATTAATCTTAATATTTGTACATCATTATTTTATGTAGAAAATATGAAGAAGAGAATCAAAATTGGATGCAACATCAAGCTCAAAAGCGCAAACGTCATAATTTAATTGGAGGTGATTCTTTTCCAAAAATTAAAGAATGGATTTTTAATGCAATCAATGATGCAAAAGAAGAAGGTCAATATATAACAACAGAGGAAAGTGGGCTTTCAAAATCTCCACATATATGGGCTATACATTTTAGTGGGATGTGGGCCTATGGTAGTCATGTAAGAGTGGAAGAAAAGGACAAAGGAAAGACAAATTGTGATTGTGTTGTTAGTGTTGAATTTCTTCATGAAATTGAGAAGAAATTTTATGTTGGATTCATCCAAGAAATTATTCAAGTGGATTTTGGTGAAAATAGTCCTATATTATTAAAATGTAAATGGATCCGACCATCTATAGTACAATTTGATGAGTATGGATTTATATGTGCAAATACACAATGATTTTTATCAGAGATAGACAAGCCATATGTTTCCCCTCTTCAAATTAATTAATCATTTCTGATTGATGATGTAAGAAGCCCAGGTTGGTCATATGTCATTCAAACAGAGTCTCATTTGAGATGAAAGTTTATGGAAGTTGTCAATGTAATGCCTGATGGACAATTTGTTAATTTACAAGAAACATTTGAAGAAGTGGATGAAGACAATTATGAGGGATTGTTTGAAGAAGAGATTTTGATTACCAATGAAGAAATTGAGAGAGGGAATGTATTGCAAGTCACAAATGAGGATGAGGAAGAAAATCAAGCAGATGCAGATACAAGTGATCAAGATTATGATCTTGCTAGAAATGCAGATGATTATTGATGAGGCCAATTTTATGATCTTTTATTTAAGACTTTTATGTTGTTTCTAGACTATTCTATGTTTTAAGGACATGGACCTTCAAACTGATACTTGTTTTAGGGCTTTAATGTTGAACAAATTTGCTATATGAATGCAAGGGATTTAATGTTGAACAAAGTTTTATGTGGTTATTTGGAAATTATTGTTGATGTTTTCTGGAAATTATTGTTTTCTAGAAATTATTGTTTGTTTTATTCTGTGGTTATCTATAAATTAAATTGTTCCTATGATGCTTGTCCTCAATTATTGTTTCTTTTATTGTTGTGCAACATACTAGTATAGTTGTTGTGTGTTGTGTGAGGGAAACCCAGAGGGAAGAGCCTAAGAGGCAATGAATTTTGGGGATGGTTCCCATCATAAACAGCTAGCACATTCACCACAGTGTGCCAACACTTTAAACTCAGCAAATTCTAGAAAGCATGGAACCACTAATGAAGGTGATGGTGACTTGAATGATCACTCAATCTAAAGGTGCTGCAAACTTGGCATCACAAAGTGAGATGAGAATATATGTGATACAAAGAATTTCCAAATCCATCCAACACTTCATCTTATTTATCTATCCATTCAAAACTCATAGGTTTACTAATCCTTGTTGTTTTGAAAATGGTTACTATATAAATGTTCTATTTGTATGTTGCCACCAGTATGTGTTTTTTATTTACTTGACAGGTGGATTTACATATTGTAGAGCTAGCTTTGTGAATCACTAATTTGGTGTGTTGCCATATGGTTATTGAAAGATTTCTTACATTGTTTTTTTCATTTCATGCACCTCTGCTTAACTTGCTGATGCCAGTTCAATATGGTGATAGAGTTCTAACAAATCTAGTAAAATCTATGTGGCCCCTCTTAAATTTTATGATGTAATACTATGAGCTAGTTGGCTAAGTGACCATAGAGCTCAAGTGAATCTTCAAGGCAGCTAGTTATCTACACACTAAGTTATCTATTATCTTATGCTCCTACTCGGCTGTCACACTTGTCTATACCCTGAATATCATCCTCACTTGAACCATACCACCCTCTGGCTTAAGCCTTTGGATCCTCCCCACAAGTCAATCCAATCTTATTGACTTTTCATAAACCAACCAAAACCCAACATAACATCACTTCATCAAAATAATTCAAAATTGTCCTCCTAAATAGGGTAGGTTCATCACCCCTTCTTGCTCTAGCTATAGCCTCCTTTTCTACCTCTCTAACTTTCAACACATCCATACCATCCACATGAATTCCTGGCATCCCAAATGCTAGTCCTTTCTTCCAAATTTTTGGATCAGAAGTAGCTCTAAGATGAGACATTCCAATAGCCCAGAGATTGTTC
Organism: Chamaecyparis obtusa; assembly: GCA_027943335.1. NCBI lineage: Eukaryota > Viridiplantae > Streptophyta > Pinopsida > Cupressales > Cupressaceae > Chamaecyparis > Chamaecyparis obtusa. The sequence continues at coordinate 595,569 of BSBK01005868.1, read as the reverse complement.
TCCACCACAAAAATAATAGGAAGCTTCCAAAGGGTAGCCATATTCAAGAATTCAAAGAACTGGCCATTGTTACAAGTACCATCTCCAAAAAATGCAATAGTGACACTGTCAAATTTATCATACTTCATAACTTCTCTTTTATACTTTGACATGAACGTAGCTCCAGTGGCCATAGGAATGCCTTCGCCAATAAATGAAAAACTACCCAATACACCATGTTCTTTAGAGAAGATATGCATTGAGCCTCCTTTCCCTCTACACCAATAGTCTTGCCAAAAATCTCACTCATTACTGCACATGCAAATACACCCTTGCTAAGTGTGTGCATATGATCTCTATAAGTACTGCAAACAAAGTCATGAGATTCAAGAGCCTTTATAAGTCCAATGGAGACTGCCTCCTGCCCACTATAAAGATGTATGAACCCAAACATCCTTCCTCTATAATACACTTGAGCACACATGTCTTCAAATGATCTTCCCCAAATCATATCCTCATACAGCACCAAGCCCTCCTCCCTCGTGATTAACTGTATTAAAAGAAACAAATTTAATAAGCACTCTCTTCTCACGATTGACATGAATTGTAATCAGCAAGCATACTTTGTAACTATTTATTTTCTAGGTATATACTTGATTCAAGGCTGCTCTTAGCTTATGAAGATAATGGTTATGGTTTCTGAATCGTCACATGAATAAAAGAAATTGGAACAACATACCTACAAAGCCTCATCAAATAAATAAATAGCCCATACGATGGAAGGTTAATTTTCCCAGAATATGAGGAAATCTAGATCTTCACCCTGCTTTGCCTAAAAATGGCTTGCAAAGAAGTACAGATCTTCACCATGACTTTCATAAACATAACACTATTGAGCATGAAGATCTATAGCAAAGAAACCAAGATCAGCTTCTAATGCTTGCCATCGAGAGGCCATATCTTCAATATGATTTGCAAAAAATGTCAAGGGATGAGCATATATTATTTGAGGCCCCATTAATGGAAAAGACTTTCTCCAATCAAGGGGAAACCTTCTTGACACTCATAATGAACATGAATGGGATCAATTTACATTTGAATATTAAAACTATCCTGATTGCCACTATCACAGTCATGATAGTTTTATACTGTCTATGATCAAATACTTGAAACAATTTAGAACCTCTTTCAAATGGTTGAGGAAGGTTTTCCACACCTTTAAATGACCAATAAAATAATCTCTTTAACTGCTTACTTCCATGTTCCAATTGATCTAAAACCATATTGGTTGTCACTGTAATAGTCACTGTCTCAATACAATCAGACAGTAATCTTCATTACAGAGTTCTGTATATTATGAAAGGTTTGTCCACTCCGTCCTTGTTTGGTTTTTTCATTAGATCCACAAGCCTTTTGATTCCATTTTGAATATTGATGTACTAAGTTGTAGCTACATGTCAAAATCCCATGAAACCTCTACAAAAAGTTCCATTTGACATTGTGTATAATAATAGAACCACCCCTAAGTCTGCTAAAGTCCTATTTAAAGTTGAGACTTCCTAATGTGTAAATGATATAAATAGAAGGGAGATGGACCCTACTCAAACTCCTTTCTCAATTTAGGACCTAGTAATGGTCTCATCCTTCACCAAGATACACCATCCCTCTACAAACTAACATCCATTCAACTCTGATCAAATACCAGATCCTGATCACATTCAATCTCTGATTGCATTCAATGATTCATTGTCACCATATACTGTCCTCTTGAGGTTATGATTCAAATATCTTAAATGAGGTTATGATTCAAATATCTTTCTCAATCTAGATCAAGCACCTTTTTCATTTTCTCATACACAAGATAAGTGATACTAGCTGTTGGAACCACCTTCAATAAATTGGGCCCAAGTCCCTTATAGAATGCAATTAGTCCTTCATGCCATAGGGTTTTCCAAAACACATCAGACATGCCTTCATACCTTGAATTTGAATTCAATGGTTGAGCTTGTAACCTACAGGCCACTAAAATATTAGCTAATAATCAAAGCACTAACATTAATGACATCACTTTTCAATAAAAACATAATACATTTATACATTGTGCATGCACTTGATAGTTCTGATTAAGATTTATCATGTCCTTATAAGCTATAAAGGATAAACACAAGTTGCTCCAAGAGCACCTGAAATTGTTCCACATCCTAGTTGCACAAGAGGACCTGGTTCTGCAAAATACCATGCACCAAAACAAAACAAATAAAAAATTCTGAGCATATTTGATAAAACAATACTTAACTAAAGACCAAAAATCTACAAGAAAATATGAATCATGTATTCGAATGGCCTAAATTTGATATTTTCTAGCTATATGGAGGATTTGTGTAGTGTAATTTAATATTGACAACATAGATCTGTTTTATTGTCAAGCCTAATGTGATGTGTTTAGAATCACTACATGAGTCCCTTATAATGTAAAGCCACTTGCTACTAAGGCGTAACAAGGAAAACTACTACGATAGCTTTGTAATCTCTCAGAATTCATTTGTGCCTTAACAGAGATGGTAGGCAATAAAATTTTTAGAAAAAAAAGATTAACAAGTACATTTCAATAAAAGACATCTTGAAACAAATTGTCCTGAAGCATATGTTTAGGAAGAAACAAAATACATAACTAGGAAGTTCTATAAATTCTTGAGTGGGAGGTCTTAGTTTTGAGCACTCACATAAGATTTGAAGGATTATCTACAAGGTTTGAGAATGTGAAAAGACATAAGAATATATGGTCTCTGCTTTATTCAATATCCATGCAGAAACAAAAGTTCATAAATAGTTGGTTTCATTTTATTTAGAAAATTCATTTTAGTTCCAAGACACAGAGATGATGACTTTTCAACACCATGGCACTCCTGCCCTCAAAAAAATGCAATACTCCAAGGAAAGAAACTCCCCTACAAATTATTTGTTTGCTTCAAATATATACCAATGAAAAATCAAATTAACAGTGCACACTATCACAACAAATGTACAATTAACGAATGCCATGGCACCTATTCTAGACAATGAAAGATAAGCCTAGGCCTCCTAACAAACTAAAGCAAGAATCTATGGACCTGATTGGCTATACCCTCTCTGTAAGTCAAGTAATGCCATGATAAGGGAATGGACTTCCATAAAGAAACCTTGCTCTCTTACAAGAAAATATAAGATCCTTTATTTCCTTTTGCATGGAAATGATTTCTTACTAAAAAATCAAGAAATTGTTTTAATGTCCTTCACTTACCAAATTATTGGTGCCACTCAAAAACTTCAACTGATCAAGGGCTCATGATTCATGGTGGTGCCTAACTACATATTCATTACTTGGTATATCTAGGACTGAACCTGCACTTTCCTAGAGCTAACCCTGCTTCATGGAGGATTCTATCAACAGTGCATGAGATTTCCCTCAAACATCCAAGACTTCAATGAAAGCCCTTAGATGTTTATTCCCATGGCCATGTCCACCATGAATTTTCACATCATGTTTCAATAATGCAATAATTGTTAGAAATGGTTTAGCTAACATAAATAAAATTATTATAGAACAAATGTTTTTCTTTGCAATAGATGAAGGAAACCTCTTAAGTCAAATATAGGGATCCATCCTTGAAAAATCTTGAAAAGCTTCTTTGAAATTATCTGAAGATGATTTTTTTTTCACGTTCAACTTTTCCACATGCTCTTTAAATGAGAGTCTAAGATTTCTAATGGTTTAATTGGTTTAATCTACAAATTCAACTTGCCCACTCACTTTCTAGACATGTCTAATTGTGCCAATACTTTATCAAACCCACTGCTAAATACATTATTTTATTTTTGGACATCAGGGAATGAGGAGAAAGAATTCAAGGCACAAATTAGATGATAGTGATCATAATGTTGAAATTCCACTAATAGATTATGAGCGCTTTCATGAAGAACATGTGGCCAAGAACAATGAATGTTTTGCACGTCTTGGTTTGACAAATAGGCAAGTTGTACATTTACTAACTAGTATATTATTTGTTTAATACTATTTAATGAAATTTTATATGAAAAATATTTATGTATATAAGACTTGATACGATATTTGTTTTTGGTTTTACAGGAAAGAAAAAGAGTGCAGAGAAAAAGAAGAGAAAGAGCAAGTAGCAAATAAAGCTACAAAGTTGCCAGTTCATAAAATCTAATACTTTTTTGATCCAACAAATGTAGTTGGTGAAAAAGGTAATTGTGATGATGTGGAACCTGATATAGCACATGGTGATGTACAACCTAATGAAAGTCATGAAGAGAGTCCACTTGCATCTAATGTGCCTCAGAGTGAACCTATTGGTAGTGGTTCAATAGAAGATGTGTCTGCTTTTGTTAAAAGAAAGAAATTGAGTCAAGATTTATATAGATCTACAGAGAGGCATTCAAAAGAAAGGATACTAGAAGGGAAGAATCCATTCTTGGTTGAGGTGTCAAGAGATGGTGAGCCCATTGGGAAAAATGCTACAAGGTGGGCCTCTGAATTGGGTGTACGATGTAGGGCCCATTTGGATATTTGCAAATCAAATTTTGTAGAGCAAGATCCACACCATGTGGAGAGTGTTATACAAAAAATGGAAAATGTCTTTGACACTATTGGTGGACAAATCTCGAGAAAATATTACAAGTACAAGATGAGACTTATAATGAATAATTTTAGATACATATGTAGAAAAGAAATCATGGAGGGAAAAGAGAGTTTATACAACACTCTATCTCCCAAACAGTGGGAAAATTTGAAAGAAAGTATGAATTCTGAAGAATATTTGACAAAGAGAAATAAAGGAAAGAGAGCAAGAGACAATGTGAAGACTGAGTATACATTTGGCCGAGGTGAGTTGCAGGCCAAAATAAACAAATTTGGAGTAAGTGTATGACTTTTTGGTTCTATTTAAATTATGTTATTTATTTCAATTTTTTTATTGAACTGACTGTGTTAAAATTGACATTGTATTTTAGGTGGAAAGCAATAATAGAGAAGTAGGTGCAGAAGATCTTGTCAATTATATGGCAGAATTAGATCCTAATAAATCTAAGAATAATATGAAGTGGAAGTCTAGTTCGTCAACAAAGACTTCACAGCCATCTGTGGAACTCCCAGTAAGAGCCTCTACAAATCATGTCAACTCAAATGAAGTGTATGAACATATAATGATGCACTTACATAGTCTCATTGAAAAAGTTACACAGTTGACTTCCTAAGTTCAGCCTATAGTTTCTTCATGGAATGATCATAATTTTATGAATTCATATCAGGTAAGAGGCTATATTGATGAGTTAAGTTTGGTTCATAGTAATGTAGCTTTGCATTGTTGAGAGAATCATTTTGATCAATGTCTTTATGATTTTTTATATACAAAACACTATCCCTAAGCATTGATTATCATACACATAGCATTGTTGATATTTTATTTTCACACCATTATTTTATGACCTTTCCTCTCTACCAAGCTTTTATCAATTTTAACTACATGCAAAATAATTTTATCAAAGCAACACAAAAACAAAAACACCTTGATGCCAACAAAGCTGCCGATATCGATAGTGATCATGATGAACTAGTGGACAAGAATGTGCAGCCCAATCATAGTTCTGTTGAAGTTGAGGTAATATAATAGTTATTATGAATTTTTTTTTATAGATTTTTCATTCTTTACTTGATTTATGTTAACCTTTCATGATTAAACCCACATGCAGAGAAAACATATGAAACAAAAATGAAAAGTAGAAGACAATGATGATGGTGATTATGTTGATTTCAAATAGGATGTGCATGATATTTATAGTACTAGCAGTGATAAACTTGAGTGAGTGCTATAAAACTTTACTTTTTCTTGATTAGGATCTGATTGTTAGTTGTTAATTTAAACTATTAGTTGTACAAAAAGCTAAGACATTGATGAATATATGTACAACAATATAGTTTCATAAATTAAAATGACTAATTCCATGTACAATTCTCTATTACGAATGGCTTAATAGGCACACTGGAAGATTTGATTTCAATGTCCTTCCACTGTGGGTCCCACTTTTAACTTAACCCCCATCTTCTCCATTTTCTCCTCATTTCCATCTCGATAAAAGTACTCTATTTTCAGTCTCAAAATCGACACAATATAATATTTTTATTCCACTTTCTATTGTGTCTATTGTAATAGCTACAAGGAGAGGTCATACCAGACATCCTTTGTAATCCTTTCTATCAGGTGACAAAGAAAAACCCATCTGCACCTTAGAGAGTGTTATCAATGCCTTTAAAAAGAGTTCATTTCTTATTTATGAAATCATAGTTCTTATTTTAATTCAGAAATCAAGAGTATTACATAGATTCACAGCTATGAGATAAGAAACACTACCAATCTCTAGTTTTTGTGCCTGGAGGAAAAGAATGAAAAAAAATTCTATAAAGTTGTAATCTGTATATCAACAATTCCCACAAAATTAAAATGCCCTATTCCTTCAATGATTGATGCAGCCATCTCCTTGTTAAACCTTGATCAGAGCTTCAGACAAGGATTGCGGCCTATTCTCCAGTTCTTCTTGTATGACTATGGCTTATAAGTTATGTACATTGGGTGACAGTCCCAATTGTTATTCACATAATATTAATTTAAGTCTCCAAATGCTATCATGATTGATATGCATCCAAATCTCAGACCAAGTTGCCTATATTAATGTGTATTGCTGGCAGTTATATCTCTTAGAATTGCTACTGGGATTGATGCAATAGACCCCATCCATACTGTAGCTACTCTCTATATCGAATGTATTCACTTTCTCAAAAATCTTCCCAGTGTATTAGAATCTTGTATAAAGAATACTATCAAATAAAGAATGTATTCACTAAAGAGAAGTAGGGTGGTAGCAGATGTAACTGTGCCTTTTACTTCTTTTTTGTAAGTTTCAAATGCTAAAAAAAATATTTTCCTTTTTCAAATTACAGCAACCATAGAACAAAGATGAATTTCAGTGAGGGAATCATTAAGGTGTTGGGGTGGTGTGGATGAAGAGGAAACCCTGCTAACCCATATGAAATATGCTAACTCTTATATACTAAAATCCAAATATAGCTCTCACTTTAGCCACTAAGACTTTACCCTTAGATTTAAAACCTCTACTTGATGAAGGGTGGTTATCGAACACTCGTCACTAAAATATTTCTTGTAATCTTAAGCATAATGTCTATTGTAGATGCAATTTACTATGATGTTGCACTAGGCAAATGAAGTAATTTGGTTGGCCATATGATCCAGCAATTTATATAATAATTGTTATTTCTACAAAAGGATGATATTTTTTTACCACTTCAAATGTAATTTCTTCAATTTGATAGTCAATAGAGGACAAGGAGTCAACTTTCAGTCAATACCATCCATGGTTGCTAGTGGTGATGTTTCTAGAAGAGGAAAGAGGAAGACTAGTGGTAGTGAGAGGTTGAAGACAATTGTAGGGAAGTTCAGCATGCAATCATGAGAAGTGGCAGAGTCTTCAAAAGCCAAATCTTTCTTTCCCATACCATCCCATTTCATGTGTGCCATAGTCTCCCTATTTCAAAAAAATGTTCAAAGATGCAACTTATGTTGATCCTTCATCTAAACCCTTGGAAAACATAAACAAGTAGTAGTCTCCTTGATAAAGACTACTCCAAGGTGAATATGATGATGAAGTACATACAATAGACTTGGTTGAGGACATGTTGCTCTATTATCATGGATAGATGAATTGATATTAAATATCACCCATTCATCAACATTGTAGTCGCATATGTATCATACAAATAATTATCAAATTCCCTAGTTTATGTGAGTAGCAACAGATGAGAACTCTTATATAATTAAATTTAGATATAGCTCTCACTTTAGCCACTAAGACTTTACCCTCATCTTTACAACCTCTACTTGATGAAGGGTGGTTATCAAACACCTGTCACTAAAATCTTTCTTGTAATCTTAAGCATAACATCTATTGTAGATACAATTTACTATGATGCCACACCAAGAAAATGTAGTAATTTGGTTGGCCATATGATCCAACAATTTATATAATAATTGTTATTTCTACAAAAGGATGATATCTGTTTACCACTTCAAATGTAATTTCTTCAATTTGATAGTTGTAGATCAAATAGTTAACAAGCTTGCTAATACTATTACACAATGTCTTCTTATAAGATGAACACAGAACCAAAATAGGAACACTCACTCAAAATATAATCCTAGACTCCTACACAATTGCCAAATATACTTATTCTTCAAAGGTATTCAACATTTCTTCGAGTACACCTGGACCACAATTTTGAGCTTGTAGTCATTTATTATAAGTATTGAAAGCTTTGTATGACAACCATCACAGCACATACCATTTCAAAGTAGGAGGTGAAGTGGGTGAAATAGGATAAGAATTAGTTACCAGAATAGTATTGTAAAAAAATAGCCTATCCATTATGGTACATCATTGTTAATTATACAATTACACAGAGTGCATCTTACCTCCAAATAACACCTTCTAGAAGTCATTTTCTCATTTGTAACAGGAAGGGGGTCAATTTGCACTAAGCAGAGAAAAAACGTTCACTAAAATGAAAATGAAAGATTTTAATAATGTCCACACAGACAAAGCAACGTATGGACCCACAAACAACACACACCCCAGAAAAATAGGGAACCAAAACCTTATAAGATTTGTAACCTCCTCTCTAATTTTGTTGTTCTACAGTGAATTTTGATCAATAGGTCTGATGTGTTGATTTGTTTCTTCAAACAAAGTAAATAAATTGCTCATTTTCAAAATTTTCTCATAGTTGGCCCAGATGTCACAGTATGTTGGGCATTCCATGATAAAATGTTGCTCTATCTCAATGTCTATCTGAATACATTCTCAAAAATCTTCCCAGCGTATTAGAATCTTGTATCGTTATTTTCTACTCTTTCATTGACAGCACGATTGACAACTCTCCTTTTGACTCTCGAAGTCATTTTCTCATTTGTAACAGGAAGGGGGACAATTTACACTAAGTAGAGAAAAAAAGTTCACTAAAATGAAAATGAAAGATTTTAATAATGTCCACACTGCTAAAGCAATGTATGGACCCACAAATAGCACACACCCCAAAAAATTAGGGAACCAAAACCTTATAAGATTTGTAACCTCCTCTCTAATTCTATTGTTCTCCAGTGAATTTTGATTAATAGGTTTTCTACTGTGTTGATTTGTTTCTTCAAAAAAAGTAAATAAATTGCTCATTTTCAAAATTTTCACAAATGTCTGGCACAAATGTCACAATATCACCATTCTTATTGTGTATGGATTGGGAACAGTAAGCAATAAAACTCTCAAATTTTCTACAATTTCATTCATCCTTGGAAGTTTGTATTGATTGATTTGATATCCATATGAAGTGACAGGGTTTCTTTATCCATTTTAATTGTTTTTTAGATGAGTTTCACATTATATTGAACTTACTATTGTGCCAGTTGTATATCAATAACTTTTCTTTAACTATTTATATTACCACAGCAAGACCTTAGGAATAATGGGCATCTTTCCATGAACATAGAGGCCTAATATTCATGTTTGGAAATGTTTTAACATGTTGAATGAATGGTGATTCAATCACCAATTTGAGGTAGAAGTGTGTGGAGATAGGATATTGAGAAAGCCCTAAGAAACAAGGGTTTGAAGTCACAAATTAGGGGTTTTGATGTTGCAGAGCATTGGAGACTAATTCCTCTTGTATTTGGTCAATTTAGAGTCCAAAAAAACATTGTCCAAGAGTTGGATTTATTAGGATAATCCTAGTCTATACTTCCTTTGTTAAATTAGTCATAGACAGGGACACTAGTCCAAAACAACCATAAGGAATTTTTTGATATGTTGTAGTACTCTGTAAAGGGTATTTGTAAATGGTCCTAACTTGTCAACTGTTTTGAGAAATAGAAAAGTTATTTCAATTTCAAACCTGCTGCAGGGCTACTAGACAAGTTATTAGGCCTCTGAAATAGTTTGAGAGAACTTTGTAAGATGGGTGTATCGGGATTGAATTAGAGTCTTAGAAACCCTTGAATAAATGTTATTGAAAGCCTATAAAATCCAAAATAATCATTTAGGAATCTTGAGGATAGCCTTGATAAGTCAGGTCCTTAAAGCACTTAAGGTTTTTTGGTAGATCCAAGTGCCTAAACCTCTGAAATTTCTAAATCTTCTTGTGTAACTCATAGAATGGCAATAAGACATAGCCTACGTGTATGGACTGGGAACAGTAAGCAATAAAACTCTCAAATTTTTTGCAATTTCATTCATCCTTGGAAGTTTTTATTGATTGATTTGATATCCATATGAAGTGACAGGGTTTCTTTATCCATTTTAATTATTTTTTAGATGAGTTTCACATTATATTGAACTTACTGTTATGCTAGTTGTATATCAATAAATTTTCTTTAACTATTTCTATTACCATAGCAAGACCTTAGGAATCCTAGATTGGGTTTTTTATGTCTTATTGCTTATTATTCCCAGTTCGTACACATAGGCTATGTCTTATTATCACCATTCTTGCTATCAAAAAAAATAAATTAACCACCTTACACCTTCACCAAGAAACCCAATCTAGGACCCCTCAAGCCCAATGCCACCACTTTGGAACACATAGAAGGATGCATCTACTCCTATGTCACATCAAAGGACACCAAGAACTTAGCATCTCATACTAGATTCCAACTCTCCAAACATCATATCCTCAAGACCTTTTTAGGCTCTCAGTCAAACCAACAACTCTCCTTTCAACACAATAAATGGTTTAAACTTTTCATCCCATGGATATATTCATATTAATGATGTATCTAGAATGTGTATCAACATTTGGAACTCAATAATGTCGTGCAAGGAAGAGATGTGACAAATTTGTGCCTAGAATGGATTTCATCATTTTAGTTTGCACCATTAGCATAGGGGCAACATCATGAAGAGTGAGGTGCAGGATTACTCTGAAAGGAAAATGCTCTTCTTCTGAAACTGCAATTGTTTTCCCAAATGCCAATGAGAAACACTATAACTCACATTATCAATAGATAATTCCAAATCCACACAATCGTTCAACACCACTACCCTGTATTTCAATTGAATAACTACTTCCATTTTCTTATTCTATCATATTCATCATACATGATCTGCTCATCATTAGAGTTCCTGAATGTACAAAGATGATCTGTATGATGAACATGATGGAATGAGAAAATTGTCGACGGAGGTTGAGAGACAAAGATAGAGATATAGAGGGAGAAATAGAGAGTGTTAAAGTGTGACTAAGAGATATAGATGGGAGTGAGAAATATGATTTGCGTGTAGTGAGAGATATGGAGGTGTAGATAAAGAGGGAGAGAGATATATAAATACATAGAGAGGGAGAGGGAGAAATAGAGATGATACATGAGAAGTAGAGATATATAGAAGTAGGAAGTGATAGGAAGAGAGGGAGAGGTAGAAGCTATCACTTCTCTATTGAGAGTTTTAGGAAAACATGGCAATTTTGGAAAAAAACCATGGAAGAAATTTGTCATTTTTATGTATTATCTACTATAAATATTTTAACAAAAATCTCAAAAGATGAATTTTAAAACCTTATTCATGCCCATACACATTTGAATGGATATCCTTGTAATTATTGCCAATTTGATGTTACATACTAAACTAACAAGGAAATTGGCAATTACCTTGGGGACGCCATGGATTCCAAATTTATCCTAGGTTTGTAATTGTGTGATGATGATAATCACCTTCATGAAATTAAGATCAAATTAGTAACAACTCAAATTAAATACAATGCAAATCTAATTAAAATTGAAACTAAGATCTATAGCATATCATGGTTCTCTAGAAAGATGTCGTAAGTGAAGCTCTTAGCTCAATCTCCACTAGTGACACTTCTAAAATGAGAATGTATGCTACTGCAATGCTTCTACAATGATTATTCTAGCTCAAATTGATACAAAGATATGCAAATTGCTCTAAATGCTCTTAGAATGCTCTTCAATTGCCTATAATAACAATGCTTTGCAAATGAATTTCTAAGATTCTAATTGCTCTCAAAATGCTTCATATTTATAGTAAATTCCCAAGGGTAGGGGGTGGAGTGAAGTAATCATGATTAACCCTTGGTTAAGTCAAATACTTTGCTTTGTTCATAAATGGGGGGAAAATTTAAAGGTTTTTCTCAAAGCTTTGGACAAAAGGACAAGATTGAGTGGATGAGATTGAAACTTTAGAATGAGTGATTAAGATTCATCCTTTTTGAGTGATTTATGTCTTTTTTCCTCAATTTTCATTGGTTGCTCAACTTTGTTGAAAGATATTAGGATTAATTAAATTCAATTAATTAATTAAATTTAGCCATGTAAGGGTAATAGGTTCATTTTGATTTTTGATTTAAACAACCATACAACTAATTGATTAAAATCAATTATGTAGTGATTTTCACCCCTTTAAGCTTTGATTTAATTATTTAACCTCATTATTTGATTTTTCCTTTGCTTTAATTGTTTTTTGTCCAATTTGATTTAATAAATGTCCATTTTAATGATTTTCTTCTTTTTTTATTGAATTAGTGCATTTTGATGATTATTGCAATTTAAAAGCACTTGCCCATTTTTGAGTGTCTACAAATGCCCCTCTTTGAATTGATGTGCAAAGAACATTGATTCAAAGATTCTTTTGATCTTGATCTCTTTTTAGGTCCTAATTTTTGATTCACTGATATGCCTCTGATATGATATTTTTGATATGCTGCCTCTAATATGAAAAATTTGATATGCCCCTGATAATGAAAACTTTGATATGCCCCAGCTTTCGATGATGTTTGATTTGATACTCTGATGCCCCCTTAGAAATAAAACATATTAATTTCTTGATTTGTAAAATTTGATGATGTTTGATTTATTGAATATGTTTTCATTTTTGAAAATCTTGATGATATGTGATGATTCAAGAATATGCCCCGGTTGATTTGATAGGTTAATATAGGTCTAAGCCAAACTTCACCTTTAAAATTAGGTCAAAATAGCTTAAATAGGTTGAAAAACCTTGATTTACTATTCATTTTCACTTTTGACTTCGGTGATTTTTGCTCTAGTCCCGCGGTGATTTTTGAGATGGTTGTCCCTATCAGAGAGCATCAGTTCGAGAGGTGTCAGCATTATGTGAGGCCAGCGGACTACGGACCTCCAGTGAGTCATTATGAACTCCCTTGTTGCATTTATTACTTGATTTATCACATTTATTGCAATTTTTCCATTTATCACTGGTTTAATTTAGCAAAGTCACGCTTAGCATAAATTTTATGTCGCTTGGCCCTTTTGAATGTCACATCAGCACTTTTTACTCATGCCCCCACATAGTAAACTATCGCTTAGAAAAATTTCATTCTCGCTTGAGAAAACTTCAATGTCACGTAAAGTTAGGGTTTTAAGTCCTTTTTGCATATGAGTTTATGCGTGTGAAACCCTAGATTTCCATTATCACCTAGGCTTGATTCAATGTCGCCTAGCAAGTTTTAATGTCACTTGATACCGGAATTACTGCGTAACACCAACAAAGTGTTGCGTAACATCTTTTTTGTACTGCTTAAGGTGAAATGTCATGTGGAATGATTAAAATCACACCTGAGGATTTTTAAAAAAATTTGCACTTGGACTTGATTTTTTCTTGATGAAAATTTAATAACTTCAAATGATCGATTCCAATGATAAGATTAGGTCTATTTCATTTAAACAAAACAATTTATTAGGATATTAGGATAGTGGTACCAACAAATGTGATTTGTCAATCTGATAGGATAGGTCTAGTAGGATAAATCAATCAGTGTGAAAACCGATATGATAGATATTGCTTACTTCGTTCTCAAGACACAAAGACATGAACAAATGGTATTGGGTGTGATTACTTGATACTTTTGATAGAATTGATTGACTTTAGATAATTCCTAGATATGGTATACTGATATGATTTCTTTATTTTTCCAATAGGAAAACTTTCCTATTCTATACATTCAAACGGTTGCATCATGGGTCATCGATCTTGGTCAGGCACTTACTAATGTTGAGTATAGTGTTATTGAGATATGCAATCTGAGCTTTCTACTTGACCTTCCATGGTTTCAGTTGAACCATGGTCTGTTGACTGTTGTGGCAGAACGATGGCACTCCGACCAAAATACTTTTCATCTTCCCTTTGGAGAGATGACTATCACGCCCGAGGACGTGTATAGATTGCTACGCATCCCGTGCAAAGGAGAGTTAGTTTACTATGATTCTATATATGAAATTCCACAGTCTGTCGATGAGTATTCAAGGACAATACCATAGATGATGATACCATCACTTGGCCATAGTTTGCTTCATTTCCTACATTACCAGCGGTACTTGGTGCCATTATCGATGGTTTACTTCTTCCCGAATGGCAAGCTCGTGGTTTTTCAGTAAGATGGGGTAGGATTCTAAAGGATTTACTTTCTCATCCACAACACTTTGATTGGGGCTCATGTGTTCTTGCCCATCTCTACCATGATTTACATGAGGTAGTTTACAGAGAGAGTGCTTCTTTGTCAGCCGGGGTAGTTATTCTCCAGTTGTGGGTATGGGAGCACCTTCCCATTACTAGGCCTATTTCTGTCAGGATTCGATAGCATGGTTTCCCATATGCTTTTCTGTATAGCGGTGTGGTTGTTCAGCACCATCTGGGTCATCTTGATTATTGGTGGTGATAGATAGATGATCTTGATCAGGTTCAGTGGTGACCATACATTAGTTGTGAGCACTGGAGGGAGGACGATGATGAGCTACCCTATATATTCACTCCTCGCTAGATGATTGGCTATACTACTACTACTACTACTATTGAGCACTTCTACTTTGGAAAATTTTCTAGGCAATATGGTAGAGTACATGATATCCCTCAGGGTGCAGCTTTATATGCTCGGGAATAGAGATCGATGTGGGGTCCTATGATTGATTATTAGTTTGCATGTGATCAGATTGCTAGTTTGGGATATAGCTGATGGGAGATGCTTCTAGGTATGGTAGATGCTAGTATGTCACATGAGTATCGAGACTAGTGGTCTTGTAATAGGTTTCTTCATTTTACTGATCCAGTAGAGCATATCCCAGACTAGGATGAGAGAGATGATCATGGTGGTGGAGGTGGTGGTGGTGGTGGTAGGAGACAGTAGGGATAGTGAGGATAGGGAGATCCTTAGGTTATTGGTGTATGGTGAAAATGTGACCACACTTCTATGAATCATTACATGCAAGGAAACTCAAGAATGAGCCCTCACAAATCGATCCATAGCTCCCTAGGCATAGAGTGCAAGGGTTTTAAGAATGCTCTCAGCTAGAGCTATTAAGCTAATAACCTTGCTAGTAAACCATGCAATGGGAGATTCAATGAAGACAAGGGCAAGAATGCCAATATCCCCAAGAATCAAAAATGAAATGCAATGCAAGCTAGATTAAGAATGGAAATGCAAGCTAAACTATGGAAATGAAAGATGCAAGTATTACAAAGCCTCCTAGTTAAACTAGATGAATTAATCTAAAGCATAAAGGAAATCTAAGCTAAGAATGCCATGAAAATGAAGCTACTATGCAAGAAATGAAATCTAACTATGAAGCAAGAAAGCCATGATGATGCAAGAATGAAGACAAGAAGATAGAGTGTTGATGAAGATCCAAGATGAATGCCAACAATGCTCCAAATCTTCAAACCCTAGATGCAAGAATATCTCCAAAAGCTCCAAGATGACCTAGAAAACCTGCAGCATAATATTAGCATAAAAAGTTGGGGTTCTAGAATGAAGAAGAGAGCTCTTCTTTTATAGGAAATGAGAAGGAATGGACCATGGAGATTAAGAGGCAAAAGATTTAATCAACGGTGGAGCTTAAAAGAGGAGCAATCCATGTGCACAAGTATCCTCCAATGAGAAAATAGGAGTTGACTTTTGTGTCCATATGAGACAAAAAGTGCTTTTTCCCTTTTTATAAAATAAGAATAATGCTTTATTTGTGCAACTTAGGATAAGAGGAAAAGTGGGGGCTTTTTATTTATTAAAAGGGGAGGGAATATTCCTTTTAATAAATAAAGACTTAGGATAAGACGGTTAGCCCATAGAAAATAATCGAATAAATGATAGAACTAGGATTTGATCAAGAATAAGCAATTGATGATTTAGCAAAAGGGGCTAATAGTCTAGATGACCATTTTTAGGTGTATACATTTGCCCCTCTTTGACTAATGTGTGATCGATTTGGGAACACATGCAGTCAAAGAATGAAGTTGAAATGTGAGATCGATTTGGGATCACAAAGCAACTCAGATCAGCCAAGAAAACAAGAGATAGCCAAGAAGGCAAGCAAATAGCGATCTGACTCCAAAGAATGAAGTGCAGAGAGATAGCAAATCCTGCATGGTCAGCCTGGTAGCGACAGTACTGAACACTTCAGAAAGAGATAACTAATAAGATATGATGTGTCTGCCCCCTCGGGATCAAAAGTGAAATCCTAGTAGAGGGAAAGCAGAAGCAAGAGCAGCATGATCAAATCACTAGAAATCATAATCGAAGCTGAAGAGAACAGAAAAACCATCAAGTAGTGAAGGTATGCCCCACACATGGGACACGGGGCAGGAACCAAGCGGTCCCTCAACCCGAAAACACCATGGAGAGGGGGAAGAATTTGAACTTGAGATTGAAAGTGAATGAAAGACTAGAAGTTTGAAAGAGATGGAGATGAAGAGGTGAGGAATGCCCCAGCGAAGATTGAAGGATCAGGCCTCAAAAGGTCAGCCAACTGCGGATTTCGGTTTCGATCCCGAAATGAAAGGAAAATGATGTGATATGAAAGACAAGAAGGTGAAAGACATGATCAGGAAGAAGTGAAAGGTGAGCGTAGTTGATTAACAAGTCCTTGAAAGATGAAAGGAAAGCTCTCTCCATATGCAAGATGCAAAACTAACTAACATGAACTTAAGAATGCAAGCTACATGAAAAGTGGTTTACTTGCAAGGTTACAAAGCCAATAGACATCTAATATTCATCATCGAGCGTTATTGGTAGCGTCGCAAGATCATACAATACACACTAGCATAACTATGTGAATCTGAATATGATCTATATCAGATAGAGGTGTAGAAATCCCACCTAGGCATCAAAGACATGCAGGTCAAGATGACTAGTGTAGTGAGATTACCTAAGTTTGATATAGCAAGATTATGCTCCCATCGAGACACAAGAAAGTCAAGATGACTATAAGCATGCACTTGCAAAACAGTCAAGAATAATACCTTGTAGGTCCATAGTGTCAAGTAAGACCAGCATAAATGCTCATGACAGTGAGGACCAACAAGATATGCCCACAAGCAGATAAAGAAATAAAACATGTTCTCATACCCTCAGTCTTCTAGCTATGCATCATCGAAAACAATCATAGGGGGAGAACACTCAGCAAAGAAATCATCATAGACAGCACACAAAGAAATAAAGCCAAGCAAATCTCAGTGATTCAAGTGTGTGTGTGTAGGTCATAGAGTCAAGCTTTGAGTATCGCATCTGCAAATGAGAAATATTGCATCATCTAGACTGTGGGTAGGACATCTGATAAGTGTTGAGAAACACTCGACGCAAGGGGAAGTGTTGAAAAACACAGTTGGGGTGGTGTTGAAAAACACCATTGGAACCAAGTTGCCCAAGAAACCCAGATGCACAAAGAGACCCAAGATAAGCTTAAAGCAACATATGCCCTCTAGACTAAGACAAGAATCAATTCCAAGCCAGGAGAGGCAAAGCGAGAAGTGGAGCGAAAGAGCACCACGCAAGACTGATAGACATAGGTGCAGAGGGTCTCAAGCAGTGCCTATTTCTAGGTTTTCACCACTTGATAGATTTTTTCAGGACTTTTTTATAATTTTTTTTGTATTTTTGCTACCAAGGCGCCTGTTTCCAGGTTTTCACCAAGGCACTTTTTCAATTTTTTTTTTTTTTTGAATTTTTTGAATTTTTTGATTTTTTTGGTGAGACATCAAAGCGCCTATTGCTAGGTTTTCACTAGGATGCTCATTTTTTCAGTACTTTATATGCTTTTTAGGGTTTTTTTTTTTCAGCATCATATATGATTTTTTTTGGAATTTTTTCAGGATCATAAAGTATGTACAAAGAATGCCCCAGACAGAAACGGGCATTAAAGATCTGCTTCCTTTGATGTAGAGAACTGATAGGCCCCAGGCCCAAATGCTGCAACTGTGATGATAGGAGGTCTCAACCAGTTCGACCAATAATAACCAGCCCTAAGCAATGTCTGAGTTAGTGGAGGATCATTAGAATGTGATCCACATATGCCATCATGGATTTCAGCTAGTACTTTTTCTGACTCCTCTATTTCTAGACACTTAAGGAGAGTTCTGTCTAGACCCTTCCTATACAAGTCACCAGAGACAAAGGCAAAGTGTAAGGGATGGCGGAAAGAATGGCATGGAGGAGTATGAGGTGGAAGACATGGAAAGATGGTAGGATTGTAAGATTTGTGAGTAGGATAGTGTAATTCATCCACCAGGAACTTGAAGCGAGATTTATGCTTTTTCATTTGTAAGATGGATATCAAAGTAACCAAGGCATTAGCAACTCTTTTCTCAGCTTTAGGAATGGGCTGAAGTATAACAGTTATGAGATCATGCTTGAAGTAATGCACCATTTGTTTGTAGAGAATCAGCTTCTCATCTTTTATTTTGGAGTCATTATTTTTGAGCAAATTTTTATCTTTACGTTTCTTAGGTTTGGATACCGCCACAATGTGGTTTTCGTCATCCGACCATTGCTCTTTTCTTTTGACTTGATGACTGTGATGCTTGATTTCTGATTCAATCTTTTTTGTTGCTAGTTCGCTGGTGGAAGAAGTAACAGGTGTTGATGCAAGATGAAATGAAGTGACCGGTTCAATAGCATTTATGCGAGGGGTGTCATCTCTGGTAACAAGAGAGGTTGAGCCTATAGGGTAAGCTCCAAAAGTAGCTAGATCTAGACTTGTCGTAGAAGAACCAGCATGGTCCACTAAGGAAATACGAGGAACAAACTCATTAGACCCCACACAAGACCCATCAACCACGTCGGGATGGTTACTACAAGAATGAACCATATCAACATCCATATCATCAGTAGATATACATTTTTCTACCCAAAGAAGTGAAGTAGAGGGAAGATCATCTCCCATGTGAGCCATAGTGTGCAGTGGTGACTCATCTATATCTGTGTCTGAATTACTGAGCATGGGAGTATTTCTCAAATCATCTCTATAGATCCACTCTTGGACAGCTTGTTCTTCTCTGTCTGCTTCTAAAGGAACGGATGAAGGAACAAAAGTATCAAAGATCACCATAGCAGAAGTGGAAGGCTTCATGTGATCAGAAGGTCTCCCATATGACCTAGGAGAAACAGGTATAGAAGCAAAGGAACCCAGTTTATATTCACCCATACCAAGGCTCATCATCTTAAGTGATTTCTCAGCAGCAGCTAGAGATGTACTAGGATCAACAAAAGGTTCATTATGAGGAACAAATTTTTCAGTAGCAGCAAGAGCATTGATAGCAATAGTATGGTCTCCAGGAATCACAACCTCAGTGCCATTGTATGGAAATTTGACGCACTGATGATAAGTGGAAGGAATAGCCTGCATGTCATGGATCCAAGGACGACCCAAAAGAATGTTATATGCAAGTGGGATGTCCAATACTTGGAAGCTAATATCTTTTGTGACAGGACCCACTTGAATAGGCAGCGTGACAAGACCTTTGGAAGATCGTTCCACTTCATCATAAGCTTTTATAGTAATCTTCTTCTTAGAATCCACAGCAAATTCTGACAAACCCAATTGTTGTATGACATTGAAAGAAACAATATTTAACCCTGCACCATTGTCTATCAGGACTCGGCGGACTCGGGTATTGTAGACTAGAACTTCAATGTGTAAAGCTAGATTATGTGGGTGAGCAATAGATATGTCATCTTCTGCAGAAAAGGAGAGAGATAGCGGAGATGAAATGTGGTTGACCATAGCTTGAAATTGATCTGGATCAATGTCATTGGGAACACATGTTGTACGTAGAGCTTTATCAAGAATCTCTCTATGCGAAGGGGATAACCGAGGCAACTCAAGGATAGATATCTGTGCTGGTGTCTTTTGCAAATGTTGGACAAGATCATAGCTAGGGGTGGCTGAAGGAGCCACTTGTTTGGAAGGCAAAACTTGCTTGGGATCTTGCACAGTTTTAAGGACAATCTTGGCTTGCCCCCTAGTAACAGCATTCAGTGTCTCACTTCGGGAAGATGAACTACCACATGTTTGCAAGACTAACTTTGGCTTACCATGATTGGTGTTATTATCATCTTGAGACCTCATCATTAGAACACTCTCAATGGGCTCTACCATGTTAATCACAAGCGTATTAGAAGGATACGTGTAATTGATCTTGGCATCATGATTCTTCTTATGTGTTTGAGAGGTTTCCCCCTTATCATGCTTAGGTAGAGGATCTTTGAAAGCTGTGTGATCAGAATTTTTAGTTAAGCCATTAGTGGAGATTGTGCCGTTCTCAATAAGATCTTGAATATCATCCTTAAGCCTAAAACAATTGTCTGTTGGATGTCCCTTGTTTCTATGATAATGGCAGTAATGATCCTCTCTCCACCAATCGGGCTTATTTATCGGATCCCAGTTACCAGGTTTATCAGGAAGCGTAAGATATCCATTGTCAACCAAAGTCTTAAGGATCACATCGTAAGGTTCTGCCAACTTGGTATAGACTCGCTTTCGAAATGACTTCTTAGGCTTATTTGCATATTGAGGTTTAGGAGCATTGTGAGTGTTGCTAGCTTCTTGTTGTTTTGCTGCATAGATAGCATTGGAGAGATTGAAAGCAGGCTCTTTAACTTTAGGAGTGTCAACAACCCCATCATTAACAACATACTTGTTCTTATTCCAAGGTTTGTTCTTGTCTTTACCATTGCCTTTAACATCTTTATTAATAACAATATCCCCTTTTCTTATAGCTACATCCTCAATCCGATATGCACTTTCAACCATGTCATGGAAGGAGGAGAACAGTTGCTTCCTTAGATCATAAAATAGCTCAGGCACAAGTGTGTTGACAAAAATGTCAATCTTTTCTCTCTCGGGTAGCTGACGAGGATATCGAGAATACAATGACCTCCAACGTTGTAAGTAAGTTGCAAATGGCTCACCTTGATGTTGTCTTAGATTACCGAGATCTATCACAGTGACAGGTTGTTGGATGTTGTAAGAGTACTGCTGGGTAAACCGCTGAGCTAACTCATCAAAAGTCTTAAGAGGTGGTGTCAATTTCGCAAACCATTCCAAAGCTTGGCCTCTTAAGCTTCGAGGGAATAAGTGTAGGAGATATGTGTCTTCATGAAGAAAGTCCATACTAAGAGCATAAAAATGACGCACATGGTCATGAGGGTCACCATTTCCATCATACTTGTCATATTTAGGAACCTCAATATCCTTAGGAAATGGGACCATGTATAGACTTTTATCAAAAGGAAGAGCACAAATTGATTCTACAAAAGAGACCTTTGGAGTCTCTCTTTCTAATGCCATTTGGGTAAGGCGTTGATTTGTCCGACGTAATTCTTCTTGAAGGACTTCCAATTCAGTTGGTACTCTTTGTTGGACAATTTGTCTGACATCATAGCCGGGAGGAAGCTTGTATCCTCTAGAAGTCATATATTGAAAATATTGATCGCCATTACGCTCTAAAAGCTTATGCATCATTCGTTGGAAATCCACATCTTGTTCACATCTCATAAGATCCTCACTAGAAATCTCATCATTAGCCTCTGCCTCATGTTGAGAGGGAGGAGGTCTAGGAGGTGAAGAAGGCATAGCAAAAGTTGGCCTTGGAGGAGATCTTGGTGGCGTGTTGTTGTCATTGTTGCCATTGTTAAAAGAAGGTCTGTGCTCATGATTACTAGTCTCAGGTTGCTCATGAAATGTCCCTCTATAAGCCATGTGCCTAGTAGCATCCATCCTTTGTTGATTGTGTTCTTTGTCTAAGTGCGCTTGATTATCCTTACGCTCAAAGTGTTCTTGCAAGAGTTGAAACTTTTCTTGTTCAGTCAAAGTGAGTGAGACACTGTCTGTGTTTTTGGGGGTCTTGAATGCGGAAAAGAGGAAACCTCCTTTATACCACGGTGTAGCCTTAGAATTCTCAGATTGGTCAGAACTAGAACTGTTGTTGCTAATGGGTGCTTTTGAACGTCTAGTTGGAGAAGGTAACTGTGTATAATTGAACGGAGGATGACTCTCCTGCTCAAATTGAGACCGAGTTGTAACCGGCATGAAAAGAGATGTTGGTTGACTAATAGAATGAGACAAAGTTTCTCAGATTTGAGATAAGGAAAGCTAATAAAGATCACTTGTCAAAGTAGAACAATAGAGAGATGGCTCGTCAAAAGTGCTCAAGCACTTACAGCAATCAATTGACTAAAGCCAAGCAACGAGCAAGAAGCTCAATAAGCAAGTAGCTAGAGAGGTAACCGTGATGCGACAAGTGATCAAGAGTAGCATTCATTAAACTCAAATCCAATAGTTTTAGCTCATTTGTTTTAGTCTAGAACAAATCTAAGCATGTAGGTAACAAACCAGTTTCAGATAAGAACAGAAAAAGACACTCTACGACAGGTTAAAGTGCAAGTTTAGCAACTCTGAATTGTAGCAATGACAGGACAGTAGAAATGACTCAAGATTCTTGGTTGAGGGTATGCAAGGATACTTCAATATCATATGACTCTTGACCAGTGAACGTGAAAAACTCAGTTTTGAAGTGCTTGGACCAAATTTGTAGATTGAACAGTGCAATTTTTCAGTTTGACAAGCAGTAGCAATAGATAAAAGACAAGTTTGCAAACAGTATGGGATCAAACATGTCATAGAACACTTGAAACAAGGGCAAAAGCAACCTTTCCAAGACAAGCACTTGTGATATCAAAATAGAAAACCTTATGAATGCTACCGTTTGTTTGAATGTTGAGAACGTTTACATTGGTATAGCACAATCGAAGACAATTCAAGCAATTACTACCTAGAAGGACAAGGCTCATTACTTAGCAACGTGGCCCACAACTTGATGCTCCCTTGCCTCACACCAAGTGGTTTCCCACAAGAGATATTGGCATTGTCATGGAAGTGTCAAAGACACAACCAAAGGAACACATATGGTGAGTATCTTGGGGTGATCCGGGTAAGTCCACTTGGATCAATCCTTGCACCAAGAAGCTAAGCGGCTAAAATAGGGTGGCCTCTATCTAATGGTTCATAGTAAGGGTTTCCGTTCATAACACCCCTCTTGCTCCTCATAAAGGACTAGGACCTCGCGGCCTCAAGAGTACCTTAAGCATTCTTGCTCAATGCTTTCCCCATGGTCGCAATCCCATGAGCTACTAACATCAAGCGAAGACAAGTGTTATGTCTACCAAGGTTTTGTGTCCTCGATAGCCTTGAGATTATAGTGAGTTGGAATCACTCGCCACCAAGGAAAATGATGACAAGGTTGTCCCCACTTGGGTCGTTCCTCTTGATTTCTCAAGAGCAGGCCCGCTAAAGGATCCTAAGCTAAACAAAGAATGGATGATTTTTGAGGTTCAAGGTTTTTGATTCACCACAAGGGTGAAGAGCATACTCCCCTATCTCAAAAACTTCTCCCAAACACACCAAGCAAGATCCAATTACCCCTTTGCTTCCAAAACCTCAAGATGGGTCAAGATTTTCTGATTCACCTAAAGGTGAAGAGCATACTTCTCCTACCACCCCAAGATTCCTTTCACAAAGTATTAAGTGCCTATGAAATGAAACAACTAGTATATGCCGCACTTAATAAAAAAAAGCAATTAAACAAGCACTTGATTTAGTTTTTATGCTTAGGGCAGCCCTACAAAAACCATTAGTAGCCCTCTTTGACATGCGTTCTTTTGGCAAAATATCTCAAGCAAGTGCACCTACAACCACAACTTGTTAGACCCACAATGGTTAGCACATGAAAAATCTGATAATCTGCAAAAATAATTGATCAAATGATAAAATCTGAAAATGAAACCATCATGGTTGGATTGGGCTCAGAAAGACCTTTCCAACGATATATCACACTTAAACTTTTGATACCATTTGCAAAATTTCAAAAAAAATGGGCACCCATTTTCCAGAGTGGCACGAATTTGAAAACACCTGGAAATTTCAAAAAATTTCAAAAAGATAGCTAGCAACCCGAAACTTGCAAGATAGATAAAATAGCCTAAAAATAGCTCACTGCCACATTCAGACACAGTATCGTGCGATACTTCGCCCGACACCAGGCGATACTTCTCAGTCCACGCGATATTTCACCCGACACCAGGCGATACTTCACCCGAGACCAGGCGATATACCTCAATACTGCCGTGCGATTCTTCTCTGGCGCGAAGTATCGCACGCGTATAGTAAGGTATATCGCGCGATATACCTGAGAAGTATCGCGCGATATTCTGAGACAAAAAACCAGAGAACAAAAATTACGCTAAAAACTTGCTGAAAAATTGACGGAAAATGACGAAAATGCAGAAAAAGAAGGACAAAGTCTATCTACTCTGCCCCACGGTGGGCACCAAAAAATGTATGGTGAAAATGTGACCACACTTCTATGAATCATTACATGCAAGGAAACTCAAGAATGAGCCCTCACAAATCGATCCATAGCTCCCTAGGTATAGAGTGCAAGGGTTTTAAGAATGCTCTCAGCTAGAGCTATTAAGCTAATAACCTTGCTAGTAAACCATGCAATGGGAGATTCAATGAAGACAAGGGCAAGAATGCCAATATCCCCAAGAATCAAAAATGAAATGCAATGCAAGCTAGATTAAGAATGGAAATGCAAGCTAAACTATGGAAATGAAAGATGCAAGTATTACAAAGCCTCCTAGTTAAACTAGATGAATTAATCTAAAGCATAAAGGAAATCTAAGCTAAGAATGCCATGAAAATGAAGCTACTATGCAAGAAATGAAATCTAACTATGAAGCAAGAAAGCCATGATGATGCAAGAATGAAGACAAGAAGATAGAGTGTTGATGAAGATCCAAGATGAATGCCAACAATGCTCCAAATCTTCAAACCCTAGATGCAAGAATATCTCCAAAAGCTCCAAGATGACCTAGAAAACCTGCAGCATAATATTAGCATAAAAAGTTGGGGTTCTAGAATGAAGAAGAGAGCTCTTCTTTTATAGGAAATGAGAAGGAATGGACCATGGAGATTAAGAGGCAAAAGATTTAATCAACGGTGGAGCTTAAAAGAGGAGCAATCCATGTGCACAAGTATCCTCCAATGAGAAAATAGGAGTTGACTTTTGTGTCCATATGAGACAAAAAGTGCTTTTTCCCTTTTTATAAAATAAGAATAATGCTTTATTTGTGCAACTTAGGATAAGAGGAAAAGTGGGGGCTTTTTATTTATTAAAAGGGGAGGGAATATTCCTTTTAATAAATAAAGACTTAGGATAAGACGGTTAGCCCATAGAAAATAATCGAATAAATGATAGAACTAGGATTTGATCAAGAATAAGCAATTGATGATTTAGCAAAAGGGGCTAATAGTCTAGATGACCATTTTTAGGTGTATACAATTGGTAGATCAGGAGATGGACCCCGAGTGAGAGGTGGGCATATCCGGGATAGAGCTAGAGCTAGAGGATAGAATGATGCAGCTGAGGTACATCCTAGAGAAGCAACAGATAGATAGCATAGGACTCATCAATAGTAGAGACAATAGAGATAGGTACATATAGATGTTTCTTGACAGATTCCCAGTGGACAAGATCCCTTAGTTCAGTTACAAAGGGTTTCATTAGCTCAACAGGATGAGGTTCCAGCACAACAGGTTCCTCGATAGGATTAGCAGGTACCTCCATAGGTGCAGCAGTCACAGGATATGGGATAGAGTTCACAAGCTACTCCTAGCATTGATAGTCTATCATGAGATATGTAGGTGATGAGGACAGATATATCTACTGTTGTAGGTAGACTCGATCAGGTAGCTCTTTTGATGCAGCAATTCATGACTCATGTGATTCAGAGACCTAGTATAGGTAGCATTTCTTAGGCTCCTCCCTCACATAATAGACAGGATGACAAGGGTTCAGATGGATCTAGTTCTGGGGATGGATCTTGATTATGGATGACAGATTTTCTCATTATTGATGTCCTTGTATCATGTTTCATGTTGTTTTGATTGATCGAAACTCTTTGATGTATCACTTTGTATGACATTGTATCTTGATATACTAATTTGATGGATCTTTGATGTTGATGGACACTTTTTATGATGATCTATATGATGATAACTTCCTTGGTTCTCTTGATGAGTTGGTTATGAGATTATCTTTTTATGCAGCTACATGATGTTTTATATGCTTTTACTTTGATTTATGCTATGGATGCAATGTATCTTAATTTTATGATATACATAACTGAATGCATTGATGTATGGATTTATGACATGTTTTTTTTTTTTTCAATGTATGGATGCAAAGTGTTTTATGGAAATGCATATGAATGTCCCTATGTTTTGGAATTTTAATGTATGCAAATCTGTCCTTAACTACATGTATGCATATGATGTATGAGTAATGAATCTTTTCTTTCTTTTTCTGCTTTTCTCATATATGAATAATGATTAATGATTAATGCTATGCATGAATGCAAAAGATAATTCTCATTTCCTTTGTTTGATTGGTATCCAAGAGTAAGACATTTGATTGAACCCCTCCTTTTGTAATGTTTCGACTAACCAAGATTATTAATGTACCTCCTTGTCCTTGGAAAATTAACCATAAACAAATGCAATTAATCTAACATGATAAATGCAATTAATCTAATATGATAATGTAATGCAATGCAACTAAGTGTCACTAGATTTTTAGCAAAGGAATGCCATGGAGATAAATTTTCATCATTGAGCATTTTGGGACCGGAAATCAAGTGCAACCATCACTGACCACATCATGATGATATGAATACCTCTTTTTATCACTTTTGGTAACCTCTTTTTGAAACTAGTACAACCCTCACTAGTTGGATGACCAAACTATGGGAGTATGAATATCGGTGTCAACGGATTCAATGTTGCAAGTGGATTTTTGATATTAAGATATGGAAGATCTAAATAGCCAAGGTATCCATTTGCGTAAACAAGCAAAGGTCAATCCTTCTTCTTATGGGATAGTCCTATATGGTTCTTTGATGACCATGTCATTAGATGGACTCTCATAAGTTGATGAATCTTCCTTAAAACAATCACTCAAAGGCAAGAAAATATCATGTCTCTATCATGGCTAATCTAGTCGAAACATCATCGATTAGCTCAAAAGATGTGATAAAAGTCAATTTCCTAAAGATTATCAAAAGAAAGCTTCAAGTGTTTTGCAATGTTTCATGATTTTCAAAAAATATTTCCAAGAATTTTGATCTTTAAGGTGTTTTGTCAATAATCCTGAATAATAAAGTCAATGAAGGCTCAAGGATCAAGTTGTAGGATCAAAATACTTGGGTTTGAACAATGATAACCATCAAAGGTTCGATAAACTTTCCACTTTTCTGAAGCTCTGATAACTCTCTCTCTGACGTGACTGATTGTGGCACTATTGAATCCATTTGGTACCAAATTTCCAATCCTTTCCTACCCCCAAGTGATAAATGTGATCGTGTGACAAACTTAGGGTTGTAGGAAATGCAACAATGTGATTGAAAGGCTTTATTATGACTTATGCACAAATGACGGATGCAATGATAGTTTTACAAATGGGATGTCGGAAATGCAATATGTACACATGTGACTTGGAAAGAAAGACTTAAGGGAACAAAAGGTGCTTGTTTACCAAATTTTCACCCTTTTGATTTTTTACTTTTTCTTCTTTTTCACTTTTTTTTTGTATTTTTCTTTTTTTCAATTTTTTTGTATTTTTCAAGATCTCTTTGACGATGTACAATAAATATGATGCTCCTCATCTAATACTCTTTATACTCTTTGATCTACCTCATGTGTAGAACCTCTTTAGGTGAATGTTGTTGATAGGCTCTTGTAATTCATCTCCTTCACAATCTGCTAACTTATAAGTTCCCATTCCAAATGAAGAAATAATGATGAACAGACCAAGCCAATTAGCCTCCCATTTTCCTTTCTTTTCTTTGTCAGCTTGTTTCTTTTGGTTTTCTCTTAACACTAAGTCTCCAACTTGAAAGACTCTCGGTTTGATATGCTTATTGTAATTCCTTGAGATTCTATTTTGATACACTTTCAGGTGTTCATAGGCTTGTGCTTGGTGTTCTTCTAGCAACTCTAATTGTTGAAGTCTAGTGACTCTATAGTCTTCATCTATTATCAACCCTTGCAATGATACTCATAAAGATGGGATTTCAACCTCCAATGGTAGAACAACTTCAGCTCCATAGACTAATGAAAATGGTGTAGCTCCCGTAGGTGTTCTAATGCTAGTTCTATAAGCCCATAATGCTAGATTGATTTGCACATGCCAATCTCTTCCCGATTTATTTACCGATCTTTTCAAGATTTTGAGAATGTTCTTATTTGTAGCTTCAACTTTTCCATTTCCTTGAGGATAATAAATGGATGAAGAATGATGAGTGATATGAAATGTAGCACAAAGTTCATCCACATCCTTGTTTTTGAATTGCTTTCCATTATCTATTATTATGGCATGAGGAATACCATATCTGCAAATGATATGATTCAAGATGAACATGGAAATTTGTTTACCCATGGCCGTGATCAAAGGAGCTACTTCTACCCACTTAGTGAAATACTATGTTGCGGTTATGATGTATTTGTGCCCATTTGAAGAAGGTGGGTAGATTATCCCAATCAAGTCAAATCCCCATTGATAGAATGGCCAGGGTGTAACAAAGGGATGTAACTCTTGTGCCGGTAGATGTATCATGTCACCATGATATTGACATTTTCTACATATTTTGACAAAGTGACAAGCATCTTTCTCTAAGGTCTTCTAGAAATACCCTAAGCGAAGGATTTTCTTGGCTAGGTTTAAACTGCTTGAGTTTGACCCGCAAATGCCTTTGTGAACCTCATGTAAAGCTAACTTAGACTCTTCTTCCTCTAGACATCTAAGTAACATCCCGTCAAGACCCTTACAATACAATGTCTCTAAAAGGATTATGTAATTGGCTGATTGGCATATGAAATTTTGTTTTTGGGCTTGGGATTGGTCTAAAGGTAACACTTGGTCTTTGAGATATGTATAGATAGGGCCATACCAACGTGATTCATGTACATGAATTACGGTAAAAATTTGGGTTTTAGGAAGGTCGAATGCCATTTTCACCAACTCTTCCACCAAGAACTCGTACTTCTCATTCTAATCTAGTTTTTGTAATAAGGAAGCCAAGGTGGCCATTGCATCAGCTGCTCTATTTTTCTCTCTCAAAATCTACTCAAAAGTGATCAAGGCAAAGTACTTCTTCCATCCATCAATCATGGTCTTATATGGCATTTTCTTTTCATCTTTGGTATTGTATTCATTGTTGACTTGATTGATGATGAGTTGAGAGTCTCCATATATTTGTAGCTCGGTGATGTTCCATTATAAAGCCATTTTAATGCCAATGACTAGAGCCTCATATTCTGCTATATTATTTGTGCATGGGAACAAGAGCTTGTAGGACTTAGGAATGGTGTACCCTTGAGGAGTAACCAATAAGATGTCGGCCTCAGAACCTCCTTGTGTATATGAGCCGTCAAAGTATAACTTCCATGTTTTAGCCTCTATATTGACAATTGCAGAATCCAGAAATTCCACTTGAATAGTTTGTGTAGAAGTCAATGGGTTTTCAGCTAAGTGATCTGCTATCACTTGTCCTTTTATTGGCTTTCTATCCACATACTCAATGTTGAACTCACTCAATATCATGACCCATTTTGCTATCCTACCTGTTAAGGTAGTTTTGCTTAGCAAGTACTTTAGAGGATCAATTTTTTCAATTAGTTTCACCTTATGCATAAACATATAATGTCTCAATTTTTGTGATGCAAAGACAACCGCTAGACATGCTCTTTCCATGAATGTGTAGTTAAGTTTGTATTTGATCAATGTCCTACTCAAATAGTAGATTTCTCTTTCCTTTCCTTGCTCATCTTCTTGCACCAAAAGCACTCCTAGAGACCTTTCGGTAGCGGATATGTACAGCAGCAATGGTTTTCCCTTGATTGGTGGCACTAGGATAGGTGGATTTATTAGATAAGTTTTCAATAAAGTGAAGGCTTGGTCACATTCTTCATCCCACATGAAAATAGTATCTTTGTGTAGCAACCTTATGAATGAATGACATTTTTCGGCCAATTGAGAAATGAATCTTCTGATGGATTTTATTTTTCCTTGGAGAGACCTCATTTGACTTATGTTCTTTGGAATTTCCATATCCATTATTGCTTGTACTTTTTCTAGATCCACTTCAATTCCTTTCACTGAAACTATATAGCCTAACAATTTGTCAAATTGGACACCAAAGGCATATTTTTTTGCATTAAGCATCACTTTAAACTGTTCCAACTGGGTGAATATCTTTTTCAAAATTTTTAGGTGATCTTATCTTTTGTGTGATTTTTCCAATATGTCATCCATGTAATCTTCTAGAAATGTCTGCATCATATCGTGAAAGATAGTTGTCATTGCCCTTTGATATGCGGCTCCAACATTTTTAAGGCTAAAGGGCGTGATGTTCCAATAAAAGGTACCCCAAGGACATGTAAAGGTTGTCTTCTCTTGGTCTTTGGGTGCAATTTTTATCTGATTGTAGCCACTAAAACCGTCCATCAATGAGTACATGGAGTGACCCATTGTCAAGTCAACTATGGAATCTATGCTCGTAAGTGGGAAGTCATCCTTAGGACATGCAAGACTGAAGTCTCTAAAATCCATGCATACACAAATGGATTTTTCATGCTTTGTGACTGATACAATGTTAGATATCCATTTAGCACAAGCTATTTCTCTTATGAATCCCACCTTCAACAATTTTTCCAACTCTGCTTTGACTAGGAGAGCCACATGTGGGTGCATTTTTCTCAACTTTTGCTTGACGGGCTTAACTCCTGGTCTAACATTCAAATGATGCATTATGAATTCAGGATCCAATCCAGGCATGTCGGCATAGGACCATGCAAAATTCACTTGTTGTTCTTGGAAAAACTTGATGAAATCCTCTCTTTCTAGAGGTGTAAGTGATGCTGCCAAGTGTATAAATTTTGGATCTAATTCTATCCCAATGTTAACTTTTTATGTTGGCTCTATGAGAATTGGTGACCTTTCATCCTCATGCTCGAGTAGGGTATCCAATCTCTCTTCCTTTTGTGCTACAGTTGGGTTTTCACCATAGGAAATATCTTTTATCTTTACTTTTTTTGGTTCTAGTGCTGCCACATAGTGGTTTTCATCACTAGAACTTTTCATTTTTTTATTTTTTTTCATTTTTTTCTTTTGACTAAGAGATTGGACCCCCTTTGTTCTCATCATGTCCATATCAAATTTTTTGGTGAAAGAGGGTTCAACCGCATTAAGGCATTGGTTCATTGCTTGGTCATTTGGAAAATAAAGCAAGTCACTTGGCTCAGTTTGGTCCTAATCAATAAGATAGGGATTTATCAAGGATAAGGTTTCATTAGGCAAGTTATCATTGGTTGATTTTATGGACATGACTTCATTTTAGGGTTCATACATTGTATCATTTAGATCTATGACGTGAGCTTCCTCAAGATGGTCCATGGAAGATGGATCAAAATCCCCTTCACTTAAGTCCTCGTCAACTTCTACGGGAAATAGCATGGGAAAAACCATGAGTGGATTAAAAATAATGTTTTAATCTCCCTCCTCCAAAGGCATCCAAAATGTATCTATCCATGGTAGATTAGTAAGTGCTTGTCCTATGTTAAGATCTTGTATATTAGGCTCTTCATTGTCTTGAGTTTCTTTCGTTGGGATCTTTGCATAAGTATGTATTGTGATTATCTCCTTATCATGAGATGATTCATCAGATAGAGTGTCCCACTCATAATCTCAAGAATCATCACTATCACCATTGGATTCCACTATGTTCACTTGAGGATAGAAATCATGCATTGGGCTAGAGCTTTCTCCTTTGTATTGGTAACCTACTCTTGATCTTTCTTCTTTTGCCCTCCAACAAGGTTCAATGGGTTCTAATAAACCTCTATTTCTTCAGCCTAAGGGTCCTCTTCCCTTGTACCCCATTTTTTGCATGATCTCAAATCCTTTCCCATATTGCTCGGTTTGAATGTTAATATGTTGAATCCTTTCTATGGGAATATTTGAGGTATCCTCTTCATCTTGATAAAGCCATTGAAGAACTTCATCCTCTTCCTTGTCAAATGATGCTTTATCACTTTCTCTCATGAAGTAAGAGTTATACTTATGAGGTAGGTGTTCTTTTGATGGTTTCCCATGCATTCTTGGAGATGTGGGCAAGTCGAATAAGGAAACAGAGTATTCCCCTACTCCTTTGGAACTAATTTTACATTGTTTTTCAAATGTATCCATCATCTCACTCATTTTCTTGTAGTTATCCTTTTTAGCTTTATCCTTTTCTTCTCTGGTGGGTTTGTAAAAGTACTATCTCTAATTTAGGTGCTTAATCTGAATCTTCATTTGGAGTTGGACCCTCATAGCTCACTTTTCCTTTCCTTTAGTTGATGTCATTGAGCTAGCTTGAGGAAGGTTTTGAAGTAGCACTTAATGTTATCATGGGATCATCCATTTTGATATCTTCAATGGTAGCTTGTTGGATAATTCCTTCTTGGTTATGGGGAATGAATAGCTCATGAAGGGGTTTAAGTTCATTGCAATATTGGAACCGATTTGAGTCCCCTCCAACCATGATTTCCTCACCCATGTATAGAAATTTGATGCATTGGTGGTACATGGATGGAACTACTTGCGTCTCATGGATCCATGGTCTCCCTAATAAAATATTATAAGTTAGTTTCATGTCCAATACTTGGCAATTTGTGTCCTTTCTGACAGGTCCCACTTGAATGGGCAATACGATCATGCCTTTGGAGGCTCTTTCAGCTTCATCATAGGCCTTTATGGTGATCCTTTTTGTAGGGTTGATGCAAGACTCAAATAACCCTAGGGATTTGACAAGACTCAATGTGCAGATGTTAAGGCCAGCTCCCCCATCTATGAGAGCTCTTTTGACTCTATGCCTTTCAATAATGACCTCTATATGTAATGGTAGACTTTGGGGATGAGTAATAGACATGTCATCTTGGTTTGAAAATGAAAGACAATGAGGTGCAATGAGATGACCTACCATGTTTTGAAACTTCCCCTCTTCTAAGTTAGTAGGAACATTCATCTCTACTAGAGCTTTCTCTAAAATTTCCTTATGGTTGGGAGATAGCTTCAATAGCCCCAAGATGGAGATTTTTGCCAGAGTCCTTTTTAGCTGATCTACCAAGCTATACGGTTTTTTTGTTGTAGAAGATTGTTTGATCATAATGTTGGATTGCAGAGGGCTAATAGGTTTAGGATCAACCCCTTGTAGGGTAATCCTTGAAGTCTACCCCCTAGTGATAACATTGGATGTCTCTTTTTGGGGTTGTTCTTTGATCACTATAGCATTCACAATATTATCATAGGGTGGCGCAAAATTAATGTTATTGTAGCTTTATTTCTTGTCATTGGGTGATTCCCATTTGTCATGTTTATAGAAGGGTTTTTTGAAAGTCATGTGGTCTTCATTGCTTTGAGGTCCATCAATGGTGATCATGCCACTATCGATTAAGTCTTGCACCACATTATTTAGCTACAAGCACTCATTTGTCGTGTGCCCTTGAATTCTATGGTATTCATAATGGCTATTTGCACTCCACCAGCTAGGCTTGTTGTGTGGCTCATAAGGCTGAATGCTAGGTAGATTAATGATGTTGTTAGCCATGAGTGTCTTTAATGCTTTTTTGAGGGGTTCACCCAAAGGTGTGAAATTCCTCCGAGGAGTTGGTACCAAGAATTTATCAGATTTGTTACTCCTTTGATTATTTCCTTGGTTGCCACTATTAGCATTGTTGTTGGAAGGTGCGTTGGAGGTCTAGTTTGCATTATTCACCTGATTAGGTGTTCTTGTAAGAGAAAATGGGGTCACCTTCAAGTTTCTAGAATCAACAACCCCATCATTGACTATTCCCTTATTTTTGTTTTTATACCGATTATTGCTATTGGACCAATTCTTATTCTGATTGTTGCTATTATTGGATTTATTGTTGTTGGAGTTATTCTTGTTATCTTTATACAATTTCAACTCTCCACTCTTAACCAACACTTCTTATGTTGTCACTCCATTCTCTATGAGGTCTTGGAATGTCTTGGGGAATTGCATTCTCAATCATTAGTCCATCTCGTTGCTCAAACTATTGATGAATATATCCATCTTCTCCTTTTCGGGCACACTCCTAGGATACCTAGCAAATACTATCCTCCACCTTTGTAAGAAAGTGAGGAATGCTTCTCCATCATTTTGTTTAGTATTACACAATGTTATCATCATGACCTCATGCTTGATGTTGTATGAGTAATGGGCCACAAACTTTGAAGCTAATTCTTCAAAGGTTTTTATGCCGGATGGTAACTTAGAAAAC
This sequence comes from Chamaecyparis obtusa, assembly GCA_027943335.1. Classification (NCBI taxonomy): domain Eukaryota; kingdom Viridiplantae; phylum Streptophyta; class Pinopsida; order Cupressales; family Cupressaceae; genus Chamaecyparis; species Chamaecyparis obtusa. The sequence goes on along the minus strand of BSBK01005868.1, from coordinate 560,776 downwards.
TAGTCCATGGCCATACATCCTAAGCTTCTTGGGAATAGTCTCATTAAATAGGTGGTATCATGCATGAACTCCAAGCTCAATGCACAAAACTCCCATAAGTGATCTTGTGGATCTAATGTCCCTTGATACTTGTCATACTTGGGAAACACTACATTGATCGGGAATGGTGCCATTACTAGACTTTTATCAAATGGGAATGGACACAATGCTTCGATAGAAAAGGGTTTAGGAGCCCTACTTTGCTTGATTGTATCTAGTTGCATTTGGAATATCTTAAACTACCTATTCATGATGTCAATGGTACTCTCTTCAACTTCGGGAGGTTTAAGTTGATTCACATCATAATCTTGGGGAAGCTTAAGACCTGCTTGGGCTAGGTCCATGAAATACTTCTCTTTATCTCTTACCATTTATTTTTCCATGAGTCTTATAAAATAAGGGCACTGAATGGCTTCATCAACCTTGTCATCGGTTGCATCATCGGTAGTTGGTTCGGTATTAGTTATTTGGTGAGTGGTATCAATTCCTTGAGTGTTTTGATCTTTCCCTCCACTATTAGTATTACCTTGATTATTAGTGTCAATACCTCCATTATTTGCATCACCTTGGTTGTTTGGGTCAATGCCACTATTTTTGTTATTACCCAAGCCACCTTAGTACATCATGTTGTCTTTCACTTCTTGTTCAAGTGATTTTTGGGGTACTCTTGGAGTGGTAGAATTGTCACCTAGGTAAGGGACCTCTTGCCTCAAATAAGTCTCGTCTGCTTGCAAGGTTTTCTTGATGTAGTAGGATCTAGTAAAAGTGGGCATGAACCTTGGAGAATAAGAGTCAATATTGCCCATGGTCAAATCCTTGTGAAATTTACAAAAATTATGTAGAATGGGATTTATGATGGGCTGAATGTTGGAACAGTAAGAGCACAGAAAAGGGTATCTAAATATGTGATCAAATTTTTTTGACCCCCTTGGTAAATACTCTCTGTTTTCCCTTTTGTATTTCTGGGTGTCACTGGCCTGAGTGTAGGTGTGATTGAAATGTTTGTATGCGTGAACTAGTATTGAACTAGGTGGCACATTGTAGGTATGTAGGTGACACTTTGCTATTGATAAGTGGTTTTCTAGTTTTAATAGGCATGATTCAATAGGTGATAGGTGTGACTTCCCCATTGATACGTGTTTTCATAAAAGTCACAGGTGTGACTTTGCCTCTGATAGGCAGTATTGTTTTGTGCACAGGCGGCACTTTGCTGACCAATTTGTAAAATTTTGAATTTTTTAAACGTTTAAGATCAGGTCTTATGAAATTTTCTTGTTTGAAAATAGAACACAATCGCAACACACACATCAATTTTTCATCGTGTCCCTAAAACACTCTAGTGTGTATATTCTCGATCGTTTCCACAAGTATAACACAAGAAAGAATTCTAAGCAGCCTACCTAAAGTCAAATTTGGCTCTTAACATTTTGGCTCTAAAAGGTGGTCTTGCTACTTTATCAAGGATTTATTTTGGATTTCATTCAAATAGATCTTAAACTTTCATCCCCTAAGTATGTTAAGGGGCTTCCTACACACATAAAAATATGATTTGGCACAATTTGTGAGGACTACTAGAGGAAGTTTGAAAAATTTAAAATCCGTTTATCACATACCCCGTTAATGATGCATGTGTTTCATTTTATAGTGGGTTGGATTCCCGTAGCAAAAGCAAGTGTATCCCACTTGGGGTTGTCCCTCTCACCGGCCTTGTTAAGGAAAACTTGGGATTCAAGCCCACTAATTCTCTAACATGTTCATTCAAAATAAGGAAAATGGAATTAAGGTCAAGCTTTTGGGAATTTGGTTCACCAAAAGGTGAAGAGCATATCCCTAACTTTTCCTTTAGTCCACAAAAACAATTAGTAATGTTCAATTGATTTCACCCACTAACTATAGGGATTTGAGTATTTCTGCTCTCTTCCACAAACAAGGGGCTTTTGATTTATGTGTTTGATTCCTTAATCCTTCTTAATTACTAGATTCTCAAAATGCACCAATGCCACAAGCTAAGGGAAAATATTGACTAGTTGAGGCTTACCTTCTCCTTGTAGCTAACCGAAGTTAGGGGCATTTTTAAGTGATTTCATTATTTTTATCTTACCTTGGCAAATAGCTCCTTCCAAGTAGGTTTGTCCACCAGCAAGTTAGTCAACACCAACAAACATTATGAGGGGAAACCAAATTGAAATTGATGAAGCAAAGAATTATGTATGAACTTTAGGCACCTTATTTGCAAATTTTTAAAGAAAAACTTGAACTAAGGACTAAAAATCCAATTGAGAGAAACAAATTTCATTTTGTAAGCTTCAATAATTGCAAGATAGTTCTAGAATACCTAATTTTCCTCCTCTTGTGTTGTCTCAAGAATAGCCTCGATGTGTGCAATGTTTTCCTTGTTGATCCTCTTTGCTAACGCCTTTCCTTCTTGATTAAACCTACTTTCTAGCTTCTAGACCTTTCTGTGCTTGCTCATTTATAGTCAAATCATGCAAACAAAGAGTTGGATAAATGATTTGATCAATTTAACAGCAAATAAAGACAACAAACAGCAAGCGACATTGTCCAGCTAATACACATGAACAAATTGTTAGTAGGCGTAACTTTAATGACAGCAAGCGACACTTTCTAGTCACACAGGTGACACTAAAAATTACTCAGGCGTAAACAATTTATTGCAAAGCGTGAATCAAATTGAAAATTGTAGAAAATGATTGATCTTAAGTGACAATTTAACAACAATGAGCGTAAAATAGCTGATACAAAGCATGACTATTTTGGTAAATTGTGGAGCAAAGCTTGATCATAGGTGACAATGGATAGTAGATAAGCGATACTTCTTGAGTCACAGACGTGACTTTAGGCAAAAAAGGCTGAACAATTTATCTCACAAGCGTGAGCTTCTAATTTGTAGGAGACTGCAAAGAAATTAAGATAGAATAGAAGTGATAGGCCAGGCGTAAGTCGTCAGCTAACAAGTGTTAGAACAGAGATCATAAGCATCATCATAATGACTATAAGCGTGAGTGAATCTTCTGTATGCGTGACTTCACCTATTTTCTACAAAATATTCATAGAAAAGTGACAATACAAGCATGCAATATATGATCAAAATGATAAAATAAGGCCTAGGGCCTCACGGTGGGTGCCATTTGTGTGATGATGATAATCACCTTCATGAAATTAAGATCAAATTAGTAACAACTCAAAGTAAATACAATGCAAATCTAATTAAAATTGAAACTAAGATCTATAGTATCTCATGGTTCTCTAGAAAGATGTGGTAAGTGAAGCTCTCAGCTCAATCTCCACTAGTGACACTTCTAAAATGAGAATGTATGCTTCTACAATGATTATTTTAGCTCAAATTGATACAAAGATATGCAAATTGCTCTAAATTCTCTTAGAATGCTCTTCAATTGCCTATAATAACAATGCTTTGCAAATGAATTTCTAAGATTCTAATTGCTCTCAAAATGCTTCATATTTATGGTAAATTCCCAAGGGTAGGGGGTGAAGTGAAGTAATCATGATTAACCCTTGGTTGAGTCAAATACTTTGCTTTGTTCATAAATGGAGGGACAATTTAAAGGTTTGTCTCAAAGCTTTGGACAAAAGGACAAGATTGAGTGGATGAGATTGAAACTTTAGAATGAGTGATTGAGATTCATCCTTTTTGAGTGATTTATGTCTTTTTGTTCTCAATTTTCATTGGTTGCTCAACTTTTTTGAAAGATATTAGGATTAATTAAATTCAATTAATTAATTAAATTTAGCCATGTAAGGGTAATAGGTTCATTTTGATTTTTGATTTAAACAACCATACAACTAATTGATTAAAATCAATTATGTAGTGCTTTTCACCCCTTTAAGCTTTGATTTAATTATTTAATCTCATTTGATTTTTCTTTTGCTTTAATTGCTTTTTATCCAGTTTGATTTAATAAATGTCCATTTTAATGATTTGCTCCTTTTTTTATTGAATTAGTGCATTTTGATGATTATTGCAATTTAAAAGCACTTGCCCATTTTTGAGTGTCTACAGTAATTATAATAATGATCTACATTTATTGGGTCCATTACAAGATCGATCTAGAGTAGATTTATCTACAAGTCTGATCCATAGTATATTTATTTGCCTTTACTCATGGCATCCTGCATTTACTCACACCATGTTGTATTAATGAGTGGCTTGAAGATGTGACATTGATATACACTAATTTCTCGACAAAATTTTAATATTCTCTCCCCTACGTAAAATAATTGGCGTGGAAGATCTATCCCACCTAATTGCATTAGATAACATTTTAGCTAATGGTGGGTCCAACTAATAGTCATGCTACATTTATCTCTGGCAGATGTGCAATTGAGTTTTTGAAGCTTGTTTCCATTCTAAAATTTGCAAATATCTTTTTTTGATGAACTTGCAATATGTTTACACTTGTAACCCTTGAAAATAACATATCTACAACCTCCTAATTAAGGATAGTTTTTAATATTTGTACACTTCTTATAAACTATATAATCAATATATATTATAAATAGAGAATATTTAATTTACTAATTTATCTCTATCATTATTAACTCTGATATGTCCTTTCTCCACACACTGCCTATTTGAATCAAGAACTTGCTATTGTAACTTGAGATCTATAGCTTTTGCATTGAATGCACTGCTGTTATGTGCTTGAGTCTTCTGTTCATTCCTCAAAGACTGTTGTTAACCCTTGAATCTCTGCTACTTACGCATGTAATCTACCATTCGTTGACTTTGAAAAGCTGTTCATGCATGATTTTTGGCATTCTCTTCTTGCAATCTAAATGCCAAAGGCAGATGCTCTACCATGCATTCACTGTTATTATATCCGATCATTACATTTAGATGTTGTATCTTCATGTTTTTAAAATGATTCCTTGAACCTTTATCTCTATCATTGTTAATAACTCTGATATGTCCTTTCTCCATGCACTGCCTATTTGAATCAAGAACTTCTTGTTGTAACTTGAGATCCATAGCTTTTACATTGAATGCATTGTTGTTATGTGCTTGAGTCTTCTATGCATTCCTCAAAGATTGTTTCTAACCCTTGAATCTCTACTATTTATGCATGTAATCTACCATTCATTGACTTTGAAAAGTTGTTCATGCATAATTTTTGGCATTATCTTCTTGCCTTGCGTAGGCTATGCTGAAAGTTTGGTTCAGAAATTAGGAAGCCAATGGCCTTGGGTGAAAGGTTTTTCTGAATGCATAAAATGCTTATAAAATGCTTACTACATTAATATGAGAACTTGGCTTTTATTTGAAAAATGCTTATAAAATGCTTACTACATCTCTGCTACTTACACATGTTAACTGTTGTTAACTGCTGCTACAACCCTGCAAGGAGGATGATTGCTAAAGCAAAATGTACTGACTTGGTAATATCTTATATTCAATTATTTGGCATAATGACCCCACTACTAAATACATTGAGGTTTAAGAGTTAAATTTGATAAATGGTGAAATATAGATCTTGTTAATAAATGTTGGTCTGGGGACTAGCTTATCTATGTTATGAGCCTACAATCAAGGAATCAATAAACCAAGAACATTTCTATAAGTATTGTTCACTTATAACCATAGATTATGGGAGGATTGAAATTGTGTGTTCCTAGTAATAAGATTAAAGGCTTGGTCCATGGTAGGACCTTGTTCCTATTGATAAGCCTACCTAGATGGTAGACAATTAGGACCATTGTATGTTAACTTTAAAGGTAGTTTAGGAATCTTGTTCTCAGTAATGTGTCATCTTATCCTATCGAACTTATTAATTGGGTGGAATCATATCTATTGAGTCTTTACCATCTTCATGATCTTCCTTCATTAGGTTAGTCACTGGTTTCTTTAGAGAAACTATCCATTGAGGTTAGGAATTCTTAATGCTAATGTATGGGACAAAATGGTTGCATCTAGCATCTATATATAAATTATTCTAACATAAGAAAGTGCAAGTTCTTATCCTGATAGTTGAAATCCTAGGAGAATTACCTGTTCTTTATTCCCATTTGAAAGCAAGTATATAGGTAATCCTTGGGTGAATGATGCCCCTAGATTGAAGTCAGTAGGACAAGGTTTGGGGAACGGCTCCAAGGTTTGGGTTGTCCATAAACTTCATCAAACATTCCCTCTTCAGTATGTTTCAGAATGACTATGTATTTATTATTTATTTCATTGTTTATATTTGCTAGTCAAAATTTCTAATTCTCTTCAAGTTTCAGATATAAAGAACATTCTTTCTATTTATTATGCAATAAGAGATTAATGCATATCTTATTTGGATGATCTATACTATTTTAGTCTTTAGATGAACTATAAATGCTTCTTTGTTTTTTGCAATTCTAAAGTTATCACCTTTAGTCCTGAACATAAAAAAGAGAAGTGCAATAGTAATGAACAATAATTTTGGTCTTTCTTATTTAGAGTCTTATGATTATATTATATTTGTGGCCTTTCATTACCTCTGTAATATAATGTGTTATTTTTTTTCTTTTTGCAAAAATGTGTTCATAAACTCAAAGAAGGGGATAAAGTTAAGGTGTTGGATCCATATGATGGGGATGTTGTAGGCATTGGGCAGATTCACTCCCTATCTATTTTACATGGAATCAACTTGAAAGGAACAGGAGATGAAAATGTAAACATTTTAAAGGTCACAAGTAACGTACCCCTTGCTTATGAAGTCAAAATAGATGGAGTTGTTCGTATGAAAGAGAAAGAGGGAACCTTCACACAGTGGCCACTAAAATATTTGCAAAAAATGACATAGTTGATCAACATGTTTATCATGTACTAGTTGTTAGACATATTGGCTTAGTGTTTTATATTTGAGACAACTTTGATATTTTTTATTATATTTGCATATATACTCTTTAGATAAATTCGACATCTTACATATATATTTTGACACTGCATACTTTGAATATGATATTTTTTTGGCATTATAAAATTTAATATGATGTTTCTTTGGCATTATAAAATTTATGCTATTTAAAATACTTTTCATTTTATGACTAAATATATGACTAAATTAATGACTACTTCAACGACTAAATATATGACTAAATATACGACTAAATATATGACTAAATATATGACTAAATATACAACTAAATAAATGACTAAATATATGACTAAATTAATGACTAAATATATGACCAAATATACGACCAAATATACGACTAAATATATGACTAAATAAATGACTAGATTAACCAAATATATGCCCAAATTTACGACCAAATTTATGACTAAATAAACTACTAAATTAATGAAATATACAACCAAATATATGACCAAATATACGAATAAAGAAATGACTAAATTAATGACTAAATAACTAAATAAATGACTAAATTAATTACTAAATTAATGACCAAATGAAAGACTAAATTAATGACCAAATCAATGACCAAATCAATGACCAAATTAATGACTAAATTAATGACCAAATAAACTACCAAATGACCAAATGAATGACTAAATATATGACCAAATCAATGACCAAATAAATGACTAAAATAGTTTAGTCATAAATCTGGTCATGAGATAAATGACTGGCAATAAACTACCAGTGGTCACGTGACCAAATTTGGTCATTTATCTACAATTTTTGGTAGTTTATTTGGTCATATATTGTTGTTTTTGTACTAGTGAGCATGACCTTCTTAGTGTTGGACAGTTGCTTGAAAAAGGCTATAGATTGGAGTTCAAAGACAACAAGTCCATCATTAACAAAAAGGATGGTGTAATGATTGCATCAGGTTCAAAGACTAAAGGTAATGTTTTTCAGCTTAATTCAAAAGCAAGGTGTTTTGTTGCTAAAGTAGATGACAGTTGGCTATGGCATAAAAGACTATGTCATATCAATTTTGATAACATATTAAAGATAAGCAATGTAAATGTAGTAAGAGATCTACCTAGCATAGAAAAGCCAATTGATACTATTTGCAGGGAATGTGTGATGGGAAAGCATGTGAGGAATTCATTTAGAAGAAAGAGTAATTCAGCAGAGAAAAAGTTGGATCTGATTCATACAGACCTATGTGGACCAACTCAAACAAGATCATACTATGGAGAAAGGTATTTCATTTTGTTTTTTGATGATTATTCTAGAATGATGTGGGTTGCGTTCTTGAAAGATAAATCAAAAGCATTTGAGAAGTTCAAAATATTCAAAGCTAAGGTTGAGAATGAATCTGGACTAAAGATAAAGTGTCTAAGATTGGATAGAGGAGGAGAATTCACCTCTAACAGATGTTATGAGTACTGCAAAGAACATGGCATAAAGAGACAATTGAGTGTACCTAGAACCCCTCGGTAGAATGGGATTGCAAAGAGAAGGAATAGGATCATCCTTAATACAGCGTGCACCATCATGATTGAAGGAAATGTTGCACACACCTATTAGAGAGATGCGGTCAATACAATAGTCTATACCATCAATAGAATACAATTCAGGCTTGGCGCAGACAAGACACCTTATGAGATATGGTTTGGTAATGTTCCTATAGTGAAATACTTTAGAATCTTTGGAAGCAAGTGCTACATCAAGAGGGATGAAGCAATAGGCAAGTTTGATGCAAGAAGTGATGAAGGTATTTTTCTTGGTTACTCTACTAAAAGCAAAGCTTATAGATGTGTTGGTTAATAGTTTGTCCTCTCTTAAGATTTTCAATCTTTGACTCACTATACACCCAAGGTGAGAGAACAAAAGGATGTCCACCAAAAAATGGGTCAGTGTAAGTCTTCTATCACTGCCCTCTAAATTGACAGGTACAGCTCCCTGATTATGTATGATATGCAATGAATATGTTTTTATTAATCATCAGATACTTTGAGCAATGAAATTGTAACCAAACTACTTGTAGGCACAAGTAATTCAGGCAAGGATAAGATGGAGATAATCTACAACCCTCAGTAGAATGCAGATTATAGATCATCACATGATTTAAACACTTAAACTAATTCTATTCTACCCTTTTATGAAATGCAGATTCTACTTGATGAATAGAAGCAGACCTATACAATGAAAGGTAAATGGAATCACCAATACTGCAACCACTTAGCATGAAATAGAATTTAGGAAAAAATTACAGTCTCAAAATATAAGTGTACTTTCCATTCAAAGATGCAATTGAAATAAAGAGTGAATAGAGGAAGAATTACAAATGAAAGACCAACTGGAATTGATCACACCACAATTTCTGATATGAAATGGCATTCAATAAGAAAAAGTAGTTTCACTTATAACTATTCTTTCCATTCATCATGCAAACAAACTATGAAAATGGAACAACAAATAGGAATTCAACTTTGTAAATAGAATCACACTACTTCATTGACAAGTTTTTCAACCTTTGTATTAACTTTCTCTGCATTATATATAGAGTTTACAACCATATGGCATCCATGGGAATACAAAATGTTTCAAATTCCAGAATTTGAAAAGTCTGAAGCCAAGGACTTATGAAAATACAATAGGAAGAACTAGCATGACTTTGTCCCTTCATCTGGCCTTGCTAATCAATTTATGTGTTAACGAATCTCAAAAGATGAAAGCATGCCCGTTACTTATCTTGGAAAGTTTTTATGATACTTTACTCTGTCCAAAACATTCTCGGCTTCCATTCTGCATTGTCGCATGATTGCATGATACTTGTTTAATTCTTGCGATCATGCAACTGCTTCATCATTGGCACAGGTGGACTCTAGTAGAACACCATCTATTTAGTCTTCTCTGCTTCTGTACACCTTCGGCACCTACCACTAGCTGCACCTCATACCTTGTCGCATGATCGCATGATACTTGTTTATTTCTTGCGATCATGCAACCGCTTTATGATTGGTGCACTCTACAAACATCTTCGGTCCCACCTAGACACATGGAAGTTTTCGCTATGTCATAACCGTAGTCAAATGTTTTCAGACCCACCATTAGAAGATCAACGGCCATCGCTTCTTCACATAGACCTCCAAGATTCTTTGCGAACATACGCCCTCTATCAGATGTAGGATCTTTAAACCTTTCTACCACAAACAATTCTTTCGAACCCACCGAGAGACACGTGTTCGCATGTCGCATGATCACATAGCAATATTTTAATTCATGCGATAATGTGACCGCTCTATGATTGGTGCCCATGGGTCTGCTGAGACAGGTGGCACCTTGTTGCTATTTTGCGTTTGCTATTTTTCGAGCATCTTTCTATTGCACAATTCTGACCATCATTGGATTGAAACCTTGGTTGATTTTGAACCGTCGATGCGATGTCATAACTTAGGTCCCACTGAGAAACAGGGCCCACTAATCTACCTTTTTTTATTTTTTGCATGATCACATGACTCATATTTGGTTTATGCGATCATGCAACAGCCATAATTTTCTTCCTTGTCGCATGATTGGTGCACGTGGATCCAACATGGGGCATTTATTTAATCTTTCCTGTCTTTGATTTTTCTTACTTGCCCGGGCTTCCATTTTGCATGATCGCATAGCTATTTTTTAACCTCTTGTGATCATGCAACTGAGTACAAGTAGAGCATCTCCCTTGCTTTCATATGGCTGTAAACTTGCTTCAAGGTTAATCAGTGGGAAATCCCAGGTGCCAAAAATGAAATCCTTAACATCCTTGCCATTCTGCAATCTTCTAAGAACACTCTTGGGACCCCTTTAGCATGGTTACTATGAAGTGGAACTCTAAATAATTCATTGTTAGTTTCTATTATTACAGCATTCATATGAGGAATCTTCTCTCTAATTTCTTGTAAATATCTGTAGATCACGGCTTTCAAGCATCATCCTGATTTGAAAAGAACATCAATTGAAACACCATAATCTTTTCCGGATTGGGAGCTACAAGCTACCCAAACAATGAGACCTTAAAACAACCCACCCGGCTAAAACATGAAGGCAAACTGAAGGGAAACCCGGCAAAGATTTTCCTATCTTAGAGGAAATCTAGACCTAGACATTAACATGACCAAACCTGACTTGCAACATCAAGACTACCACTTTGGCATCATAGGAATAGGATAAAAAGTGGGGCAACAAGATGTTTCAATTTGAGATTAAAGAAGATCATTGAAAGTGCTCATGTTAAGATTGATGAAAATTTTATGGTTCAAGAAAGATATCATGATTATACACCTATGATTGAAGAAGAACACATTCCTTCCACTAGTGAGACAATTGTTGAAGAGATGTTTGACAGTATTGATGTATTATTCAATGACCCTGAAACAAGTGAAGAAGAAACTCAAAAGGCAAATGAGACAGTATCACCTAAAGCTCTAAATTTTACATCTAGATATCACTCTAAGGATGACATCATTGGATATCAGAGCAGCAAAGTCACAAGAAGATCAAAAGAAAAGATTTCATCAAGCAATGAAGCGGCATGTTTACTATCTCATATTGAACCTTTAAGTGTTGAAGATGCATGTAATGATTCAGATTGGCATGATGCTATGAAAGAAGAACTAGATCAGATTATCAAGAATGATACTTGGGAAATGGTCCCAAGACCTAGTGATAATAATGTGATTGGAACAAAGTGGATATTCAAAAACAAGAGGAATGAAGATGGTACAATAGTAAGGAATAAAGCAAGGTTAGTATGCAAGGGATATGCGCAAAGAGAAGGTATTGATTATTCAGACACATTTGCACTTGTGAGTAGATTAGAAGCTATTAAGTTGTTTCTAGCTTATGCAACATTCAAAAACTTCAAAGTTTATCAGATGGATGTTAAATCAACATTCTTGAATGGAGAGTTAAAGGAAAAAAGTATACATTGAGTAGCCAGAAGGATTCACCTTATCAGACAAGCCTGATATGGTATGCAAATTGAAGAAAGCTCTCTATGGACTTAAGCAAGCCCCTAGAGCTTGGTATGAGAGACTTGATGGATATCTAACAAAAATTGGATTCAAGAAAGGAGCAGCAGATTGTAATCTATTCATAAGAGAGACATATGAAGGACTATTACTTGTAGCTATATTTTTTGATGACATTATCTTTGGGGGTAATGACAAACTTAGTGCAGAATTTGCTAAGGAAATGTAGAGCTAGTTTGAGATGAGCATGATTGGACCTATCAAATACTTTTTGGGATTAAATGTGCAGCAAATAGAGAAAGGTATTTTCATTAATCAGTCTAAGTATGTAAAAGAAATATTGAAGAAGTTCAAGATGGATGATTGCAAGCCAATGGGTACACCTATGATAACAGGATGCAAGCTTAAAAAAGAAGATGATTCTCCAGCAGTAGATACAACATTGTACAAATCCATGATTGGTAAACTCATATATCTTACTAAAACATATTTCTAATGCAGTTGGCATAGTTGGAAGATTTGTAGTAGAGACTAAACAAAGTCACCTCATGGCAGTAAAGAGAATATTTAGATATCTGTAGGGAACTATAGATTATGGTCTATGGTATCCTAATTTAGAGAATATTGAGCTTCATATATATACAAATACAAATTGGGCAGGATGCGTTGATGATAGAAAGAGTACATCAGGAGGACCAGTGTTTCTTGGTAACAGACTTGTCACTTGGATAGGAAAGAAGCAGAATTCTATTTCTCAGTCAACAGCAAAAGTAAAATATGTTGCAGTAGCCTTGAATTGTTCTACAATTGTTTGGATCAAGCAGATGATAAAGGATTTTGGAATTCAAATTGATTATCCTATTGTTATTCATTATGATAACACTAGCACTATCAACATGTCAAAGAATCTTGTGATGCATGCAAATACAAAGCACATAGAGATTAAGTATCACTTGAACCTAAGAGAGAAAGTGGTAGAGAAAGAAGTCAATTTGTATTATGTGAGTACAAAGGAACAACTAGCAGATATATTCAAAAATCCCTTACTAAAGGATACTTTTGAGTATCTTAGGGAGAAGCTGGGAGTAATTCCCTTCCCTGATTCTTCTTAGAAAAGGTGGAAAGAGCATCAGTCCTCAGTGACTGATGGATGGTTGACTACTCTACTTCAGGAGTAGTACCAGAGCTTAAATGTTTGGCACCCTTTGCCATTGATGTCAAAGGGGGAGTAGTATATAGTCATGAAAAAAATCATTAAAGGGAGAGTACATACAAAATTAAGGAGGAGCAATATATAGCAACAAGAGGGAGTAGTATTCAGTCATGGAAACAGTTCAGTTGAGGAAATGGAGAATATTAAAGAATATTGCAATAGATGGAGGATTCATCCTTGGGGGAGTTTTGATGAGGAAGTGGAGAATGTTATAAAAGAATTGGTCATTTGGATTGATGGTGTTTTTCATTCCATATGTTGCCATCAATGCCAAAGGGGGAGACTATTGGAGATTTTCCAGCAAGCCAGTGTTGACTGTATGTTTGTCAATGATGACAACATATGGTAGGAAACATGCGTGGAAGACTTATGTAGTAATCTTTGAGTATATATAGCATGGACATGTTATCATCATGATATCATGGATGCAAAGGTTAATTGTTAGTATAGATAGTTATGTAGCATCTTGTGTCAGCAATGTTCCTAACAGAGTTACATGCAGTGTTCTATGTGTGATTGTCCATATAGTTATCATGGAGCCTTGTGCCTTTGGATATGTGATGGAGACATGTTAGTGTTGTTCCATTCATGGATACAGAGTCTGATGTGCAGTATAAGTGAAGTTATGTAGTCGTTATTCACCAGTTGCAGTTTCTTGTGTTTATCCAGAAGAGCCGACAGAGATTATATTGGTATAGGAGTTGTGCCTATCATTTTGGTATGCGTGCTTGGATTAGTGATTAGAGAAGAGTTAAGAAGGTTTGGTTAAGAGCGCATGATGTAATTCAGCTTGAGGAGAAAGTATCAGTTAAATTGGTAGAGCCGATAGTATGTAGCATGCGTCTACACTTATTAATTTGGACAGGTCCCAAGTTGTGTTGCGTGCTTAGTAGAGCCAACATAAATGTTATTGGAGAGTTTTATTATTTCGCTAATATGATTTCAAGGTGGTTCTAACAGGTCAACTTAATTATATCATTTAGAGAGAAGATATTTATAGGCAGACATTTGTGATTGCTAAGACATGGTTCATAGTTAAAAGAAAAGAGCATAGCAGAGAGTGTGAAGTGTTGAGCCATCAACAGAAGGTCTATGTGACCAAGTAAAGATTATATGCTACTCATTGGAATTGATCAAGATAGCAGGTCTACCTCATAGTTCACCAAGATCCAGATATAGTGGGTATCTGTTATTTAGAAGGTTACAGTCGTCACCCCTTTGAGCAGTGAGCTCTCGGACAGTGCGTCCTCACCCCTTATAAGGTCAATCATAAAAGACTCCTAACAAGGTCCGACCTTTGACCAGGTCACTGTACTTATTGCATTGTAAAGATTAAATCCTAACAAGGTTGTAAGATCTTCTAACAAGGATCATTATACACTAGTGTAGTTTATTAGTGGGTGTCAATTCCCACCAGGGTTTTTACCTATTTGGGTTTCCCCGTAACCAAAATATTTGTGTTGTGTTCAAGTGTTCTTTCATTGTGTTTATGCTTAATATTTAAGTATACTTAATTGGATAAAGAATTTAAACTTGTAGATAACTGATTCACCCCCCCCTCCCCCCCCCCCGCCCCTCTTAGTTATCTCTTGGGACTATTCCTAACAAACAAATCTAGTTGATCTTTCATGAAAATCCCCTAATAAAGCCACATCTAGCAAATGTGTTTGTAATCTGTAACAGGATTGGCTCTTAAATAAGCTCGCTTTAGAAGAGTGAATTATTTTATGGGTGATAATTCTCGCAATGGTTTTTACCCAAATTGGGTTTCCACATTAAAAACTAGTGTTAATATGTGAATAAATGTTTTGCGTGCTATTTACTAATTTTCTGATGAATACTAGTGTGGTCGGGTAAATTTCTAAATCTAATTATAAAGATTAAGTATTGAGAAGATTTTAAGGTTTAAAATTGTTAAGGGACCTAAGATAACTGATTCACCCCCCCCCCCCCCCTCATCCTCCCCCTCTCAGTTATCCAACAAGGTGAATGTAAATGGGCTATGTGAAACTAATTAGAAGATATGCAAGTATAAGACATGCCAAGTTCACTAAAATGTATGTTGAAAAAAAGATCATAGACTAACATGTGTGTTAACCTGGTATCAATTCCTTCTCACAAGAAGAATTAGATATGTGAGTGAGGTTGGCTTCCTATCCACAAAGAAGAGTTATAATATCCTAGACTCAAACTTTTGTTGATTACATGATTAAAATTTATTCTATGTGTGTGTGTTAATGAACTAGGTTAATTCTTGTAAAATGACCAAATTTGATAGAATACACCAAGTACAACATAAAAAATATAAATAATTAAGTAGATATGGAATGAGAACACACATTAAAAATTTTCATCTAAAATTTGAAGTTGACTATGTTGGATATAAGCATTGGGCATCCTAGTTTGAAAGTGATAAGGTTTTGAGAGATGACTCAAAATGGAATTGTGAAGATTTTCATATACATCTCCTAGAATTATGGGTCAAATTAGAAGGATAGGGGCACTAGGTGTCCTAATTTAAGGGCTCTCATATGTTCAAATTTTGGTAATGTCTATTATTGTTTATTCTTTTTGTTTAATGATTAGTCTAGTGGTACAAAAAATCTAAAAAAAGGTAAACTTGTTTAGTACTTCATGCCAATATTATTCCAAGATGAGTTATCAAGCTAATCTCCATATTCCTCCTATTTTATTTTTAGAATGATTTAAGGTAATAATCCACCATTTATCAATTTCATCTCTTTATCTTAACTTGGTTTTATATTCATGTTTTTAATTCAATTAACACAAGTTCTAATAATATAATCTACACGAGTGCTCACAAAATCTCTAAGGGGATTTCCCCTCTATCTTCCCCTTTTAATGATGTTCTAAACAATACTATTTCCTAGCTTGTTGTCCATCATAGGCAAAAAGATAATTCTTCCTCCTCTTCCCAAACTCTTCCTTGAGTTGTGAGTGAAATTTCTACCCACCCTTAAGGTGGGTTCTAAGTTGCTCTACTACTGTGTTATAAGTGGTTTGTTATGGCCTATGTTTTTTTGTCTATGATTTGTTCATGAGGTCTAGTGTCAGTGGCATGTTTGACCTCATATTGTTAGGGTCAATACCCTTGTTTTGTTTCTTTTATAATAATAAAAAAGGTTAAGTAGTTACCCATTATATTTTTTTGAACTTTTCCTCTTCAACGTAAAATCTAGGGCCTTCTTAGGTTTTATTTTACAAATTAAGGTTCTTCAAATCTATATAATTTACCTAATATACCTTTCAAAATCTAGTTTGAGTAGTGTTCCAGTTGATAATCAATGTATCAAATCCTTTTAGGTATGATTTCTATTTTTTTCTTTTGTCTTTCAACCACCCATCCCACCATAGATTTTGATACATAGGGTTTACCTTCCCACATCATTTTGATTCTAATTTAACTAATATTTTTTATCCATTATAAGTCGTAGATCAATTTACATATTTGTAGGGTTTCATGATATATTTTCATTCTAAAACCTATTCCATCTCATATTACTTTACAAAAGAGTGTGTGATTGAACCCTCATAGGCTTCCTTTATAGGTAATGATACATCTTTTTAGTACCTATCACTACAATTATTACTGCATTGATTAAGCTCAACCTAAAAATATTGGTTTGGGATGATGCTAAAGGCTATTATCATGATGCCTATTTAGCTAAACAATCTACTTATTACTCATAGTCCAACGTCTCATTAATGTGTTTATTCATGTTGAAACTTGAATCTCGTCAACTATTGACTAAAATAGTACATAAGGCATTAGTGGATACTCCTTTTTGCATAGATAATTTTATAGCATTGTCTCTCTTATAACTTCTCCTAATGGTGTATCCTTCCACACCTCATCCCCTCAATATATTCCTACCACTTCCATTATTTATACAATTCAAGTTCCTCTATCTTCTATAGCTATTACCACCACTAGTCTTATATACACTCCCCATACCTCCCACATGCCTTATTCCACCACTTCCCATCCTAAACCCATTATTAATGATATCTCTATAACTCATTTCTCCACATCATTGCCTCTTACCTATAGTAGACCAATTGTGTCTCATTCTTCCCTTATCATTGTTCCTTGGTCAATGACATATACACTAATGAAGAAGCTAGAAATAGTATAAAAATGAATAGAACATATGCATGGAGTTGAGATGAGGATATAATAGTCGAATAAAAGATTAATTCATTATAACGTGAGCTTATCCCTTATCCTCTAGTTATAATGTGTATGATGCCTTGCTTTCAAATTCACAATGATAAAGGTAATCCAACTAAACATACTCATTCATATATTGTTGCTTGTTTAAATATTGTGCATGTAGACTACCTTAGCTAAGCTTTTTCCTCGCACAATTACTAATTTTGTTATAGGGTGGTTCTTTATACTACCGCTAGGCTCCATAAATACTTTTGAGGATCTAAAAAAAATCTTTATTAAACAATATAAAGTTAAGATGGGCTCTAAGACTACTCTTTCCAATATTTTTTTATCATACTTAAAGACCAAACAACATCATTAATTATTAAATAAATTTCTATTATTATTCACAAAAGTCAACCATTCCTTTTATGATTTTGAAATACAAAATATATTCTTTAAAGACTTTACAAAAGCTAACCAACAATTCTATGTATGTTAATAACTTTACATATTTTATAGACCATTGTATATGATCAAATTTTAATTTTTTTTTTTTAAAAAAACTACATCAAATGACTAACACATTTCAATCTCCTTTTAAGAAAACATTAAGAAAACATGAACCTTGAACTACAGTTTAATACTTAATGAGCTACCACTTATCATCCATTAGATCCTAATCAACCTCTTCCTAATAATTTTGAAGAATTAACTTCATATGTGCCCCTTTAACATAAAATCGAAGATCTCATGGATAACAAAATGATACTGATTTTGGAAGGTAATGTGCATATGTATAACTAATGTCCTCTTCCATAAAATGGATGCTTAAAAATGACAACCAACCACTAAATTTGTGTGGGCCTCACATCACATATCCATTTCTGCATTATTCGCATAAATTTCGTGGTAGAGGGAAATTGCCGAGATAAATTATTGCGAGGGTCAACATTTCTTTCCAATATTTGAATTTTTCCTTATGACATATTCTAACGTCCCTTTTATGCGTGCATCTTAATTTTGTCAATATGGAAACTACTTAGATAGTTTGCGTGGGACTCGATCGTTTGGGCTAATAATTTTTATCTGTTGTTTTAAATTTTTTATTAGTTTTTGGATTTAAGCTAATGTTAATGAAATATGGTTGTAGTTATTGTAGGCATTTTGATATTATAATTAAAAATATGAAATATGGTTGTAGTTATTGTAGGTATTTTGATCTTATAATTAAAAATGTTCTTGAGTCTCATAAAGACATTCTCAATTTGTATTTTCTAGTGCTAATAAATCAATTGTAAAATGTAAGGATTTAATTAAGATGTTCCATTCTTATTGATATGTGTGTTCTTTTATTATGATCTTATATTGATAAATACATTATTATTTTGTGCGGATAAATTAAATTTATAGAAATAAATATTTATATTACTATAGTCATAAATCATGAGTTTTTAAATATAGGTTTTTTTAATGTTGTTCTTGGACATTTAGATTAGTGTTCATAATTTTAAAAAAAATCATATTATGACATCCTTATCAATTACTTGTAAGTAATATCAGTTTCTAAGATGAAAAGCATTTACAATATTAATTATTTTCATGAATACTTAAATATAAAAGTATACATTGATGTCTTTGTTATGACAATGATATACTAATATACTACCATTGTCATAAACTAATGCATATGTGGTTGTCTATAATAGAAAATTCTATTATTGATAGAAACTAATATTTGTATAAGGCATATGTCTTATACATGATTAAAAATCATAGGCATGAGAATCATAGTTCAATCACTTCATTGATAAATGTTAGTTTATATTTTAATAAATTTGATCTTGTCTATTATGTTGTCCATAGGAGGGAAGTATAACATCATCTATTGTGGTGAAGTATGTATTAATGTTTATTAATTTATTTATTTTAAATGCAAGTAGCATATTTTATTGTAACATTAAGATTTAATATTAAAGGAAATAAGAATTATGTATCTATCAAATTTATTTTATTGGTTATGAAGTCATCCTCTAAATCAAACTATGGGAGATATTCCAGTCATGTACTATCCTATATTTAATATTTGTGTGATGTAGGGACATAAGTAGATATAGTTTCTATACACATGAGTATATGTATTGATTGTGATATCCCATCTAACTTTATTTGTGATTGATGTTCCTATGACCAAAATAGTATTTTGAAGTACATATGCATGATTACAGTAGAATATCCATATAAATTGTATGTTAGTGAATGTATTGATAGCTTATTGTTACAAATTGAAATATTTTTCCAAAAGATCTTAGTAGAATAAAAGAATGTTGATTGACAAAGGATAAGGAAATTGTTATTAATGACTAGAAAGTTATTATTATGACTTTAGCAACATAACACTACACAATAGAAGTGAGATTTTACTAATGAATATTTTTCTCTCTAATATTATAATGTTATTATAATTACTTTGTTGACTTTCTAAAAGAACTACAAATTTATTCTTGGGACAATAGAAAGACAGTCCAATCTAACATTTCTTAGTAATTTTGCATTAGTGTTATGGATAACCAATAGCAAGTTTAATTGGTCTGCAAAACTAGAGATTATGAGGTTCTTTCTTTGTAGATTGAGATCTCCTATGAGTCACCAAATGTTGATATACCTACCCTAGCTATAAGAAAAATAGACATGAGTTATGGCCCTACGATGATGAGATAGAAGAGAGCACCAAGGTGGTACAATTTTCATCAAGCTTTCCTACCTCCATTTATTTAAACACTTCATCTTCCAAAGTGTGCTCACTGGAGGTAGCGTACCAGCGTGGCGGAGTCTATAAAGAGAAGTGCAGAGAATGCCCCCAAAACATTTCGTCAGCATGCCACGTGGTAGTGTCATGGAGTTTTAACATCTCTACATAAGGCTTCCCCTCCCCAAGTTCTGCCACGTTGATGTGTGTCCACGTCATGGTCGCATAACGTAAAGTGTGGTAGGGCTCAAACTCTGTAAATAGATTGTCACTTCTTTAGCTGGTGGTAGGTTCCAAGGAAATTACAAATCGTAACAACATATTTCCCATCACAAAGGTGGGATCTTTGAGAAGGCATAGCTAGCATTCATGCCACACGCAAGAAAAGATAATAATGATTTATAAAGATGGCATGCTTCAATGGGATTAACAGATGCTACAATGATCTTCCCACATGGCACAATTATATAGGCCTCTTACAGCATTTTTGACATTCGGTTCAAGGATTTCTTTCTATAAAAGACCTACGGGTACATTGTAAAAGGAGGCTTTTGGGGGAGTTCAATTAGAGTTAGAATTTAGAATTTCTATTCTTAGGAGTTTTGTTTATTAACATAATACTATAATATAGTTGTATTTGCATTCTTCTAACCCTAGTCTTGTAATATCTACATGTTTAATAGAAGGAATATATAGGACTATGCCTAGTGTTACTTTATATGTATGTCTCTTTTGTTTTGTGGATGGTTTCAAGGTTCCATGTCATTTATAAAAAAATATAGCTATCATGTGTTTTTTTATAGGATCTTATAATTCATCACAGCCTGCAAATTACTCGATCATGTCTGGTTACTCTTTCAGTGTTTTCAATATGGGGTTATACCATGTCATTCAGTGAATAATTTTCTCTGAGAATAGGTTATT
Source organism: Chamaecyparis obtusa (assembly GCA_027943335.1). Lineage (NCBI taxonomy): Eukaryota > Viridiplantae > Streptophyta > Pinopsida > Cupressales > Cupressaceae > Chamaecyparis > Chamaecyparis obtusa. The sequence goes on along the minus strand of BSBK01005868.1, from coordinate 539,802 downwards.
TATCATGATAGTGGGGGTGTTTTCCCTACAAGCCTTAACAGGTGCTTCTCATGGGAAGATATGAATGCTTCATTCTATGTCCAGGATCTTCTTATCACTTTCTCTTTCTAACAATGAAGAGTCTGTGATGTTTTGTGTTCATTTTTGGGGTATAACATTCTCATTATTGCTAGCGTGAGCTCAAAGGGTTTCAAAATATCTATCGTATCACCTTGGTTTTGTTTAATATTCCTCCCCTTTTCCCAAATCCACAAAGTGAAGAGTTGGCTTCTATAAAACCCTATTGGTTGCCTTGTAGGGCACAATCATGTCCCACTCCTGCAAAGCTTTCAGACTATCATCATCTAGGAGGGAGACAAGATGTGGGGTCAATAGTTGATGTAGCACACAACCCTAATAATCAACAATGATCATTTAATTAAAATAATGTTTCGAAGTACTTTTGCTTGATTATAGTAGAGTATCCATGTAAAAAATTTATGTTTTTTATTATTTAGGTAAAGCGGGTTTTGAAGGGATCTTGAAAACCTTAACAATAAAATATTGCCTAAACATAAAACATTAGAGACCCAACAACAAACCAATAGAAGATTATAAGAACACTGACAACAAAAACATAATAAATAGAGTAGAGGCAAGGAAGCTCCTAAAAAATACAATTAGCTTGTAAATATTTGTGGATCATGTGGATATGTAGATCAACCACCTCCTTAATGATCTCCAACCGGTATGGATTGGATACAAGTCCTTTTAGAATGACCTTACCGTGCTTAGGAAGTAACATTGTTTTTCTTGTGGACAACTTCCAGAGTATTAATAGTATCTTTGGGCCTTTGCCTACATTAAGACTATCAACTCCACTAGAAGAACCTATTTTCTCATGAGCATAGTGTTGGTGAATGTATTGATAGCTTATTATTACAAACTGGATTATTTTACTATAAGATCTTATTAGACTAAAATAATGTTGATTGATAAAAGATAAGACAATTGATATTAATGGTAAAAAGTCATAATTATGACTCTAGAAGGACAACATTACAAAATAGAGGTGATGTTATTTTCTAATGAATATTTTTCTCTATAGTATTATAGGCTATTATAATCATTTATTGTACTTTCAAAGAAAACTACAAAAGAATTCTTGGGACAATAGAAAGAAGACAAGAACATTTCCAAGTAATTTTGCATTATTATTATGGGTAATTAATGAAAAGGTTAATTACATGAAAATATAAGAATTAATTTATGTGTATACTATTACTTATTATTGATCATTGAGATTATATATAGTTATATGTGGGTATTGTATAACTTTAGTAAACTGGAATATTATGAGAATATTAATTTTTTTAAGTAAATAAAATTAAAAGGTTAACAAGTGTTTTTGTGCATATAAATAGGATCACTTATTGTTGAACATTAAGATCATATTAAGTTATGAATTAAAAGTTTCAATATTATATAGTTTTAGTGAACTAAAATATTATTATAATATTGGGTTGTGTGTATATATTCATATGATGACCTAAGAGATACATTTTTTCAATTATTTTGAGCATGAATCTAGTATTGGTCATGCCTAAGAAATTGTTATGATAATTATGACAATCCCTTCATTCTTACTACTCAAAGCTCTAATTTGAATGAATTTTCTTATATTAACTTTTGATCGGTAACTTTTTTCTATGGATTTCATTATATGTGCATTTGTTAATATAATGCACTATTGTTTTCTTGGCATGTTGTTTAATATGGGTGATATCTCAATGCTTAGCTAAGTACAAATATTTTTTATAGTTGGTACCATCATATCTAGAATTAATTCAAAAAACTTGTTTTGAGTGATGTGTCATCTTAACATACTGGATTGATTTATTAGAACCAATTAATGTTTATTTATGTTTTATTTTATATCCATGATCTTTCTTGGTTAAGATAACCATTATCTCCTATAGGGAAACTATCCATATATTGGGAATTATTGAGGGCTAGACCTTGCTAATATATGTAAAAATATGATTATGTATATTACCTACATAGGTTATATTAACCTAGTAATTGTAAGTCCTTATCCTATAGTTAAAATTCTAGGAGAAAATATGTGACTTTGATATTACTTAGAACTAGGTATGTAAGTTGTCCTTAGGGAAAGAATGGCCCTATAACCCAAGAGGTTTTTAGGGACTAATCTTAGTTTTTTTTGTTGTTTCTAAACTTTATTATCCCTCCCTCTTTAGTGTAATTCAAATTAAGGCTCATTGTTTGCATCAATGGCTGTGAACCCACCTATCTAATTGATATATGCATTATACAAAGATATGAACCAATAAGAGGTAATCCAACATCATTAATCTTACCTAATTTAAGATGTGTTATCCTTTAAAACTATACTTCAATCTTGGACTAAAATTTTAGAGTCATGCCTTCTATTGAACACACTTTAGATGTTGAGAGGGGGGGTAAATTAGCATAAACCAAAATCACACTTAAGTAAATAAATAACTTTAATATAATAATAAATTAATGAACAAAACCAATAACACATGAACACAAATATTTTATATGTGGAAAACTCAAATTGGGAAAAACCACAGTGAGCACTTGCCCACAAAGATAATTCGCTAATGTATATATTCTGATTACAAAAGATGGTAGGAGCTCACTTCTCTGGACTTTCAACTATAGGTTTAATACTAATACAAAAATTAATACAAATAGGAGATCACTAATTTGGACTTACAAACTAAGGCTCATTGTAAAATTAGCTAGATATAACAACAAACTTGTGCACACAAGACTCATTGTCCTAGGGACAAGGTACATACAACTCTTTTCTCTTTACAATAAATAAATAGAGATTCTCCCGACAATGCAATTGATCTACACAACACTATCAACCTTATAAATACAATGTTACTTCCTTTTCTTCTTTGCCACTATCATTGAACTTTTCTCTTTTAAAAGTCTACAAATAGTTCTTTGTCGGTTTTCCCACAACACTCTTGCTTACCCTCTTACAATTTTCCAAACCACAAACTATTTTTATATATAAAATAGATCATTGCAGATTATAACTAGGTTGGCCATGCCAAAAGGATATTACAATTAAGTTACAAGTCAACTCTGATAATAAAAAAAAACAATAAGTCCCATGCTAGAAGCATCCAAACCAAAACATAGAATGAACCCAATGAGATAAGAGATAAATATTAAATACATAGGACACACATAGAAGGAACTCGTCAAGATAAGAGATAATATTAAACATATAAACTAGACCTAAATCACGAAGCATGATCCACTCCAGGAGAGAGGGAAGACCAAAAACATGCTACATATAGCCCAATGTCAGACCCATGCAATTACTGGAACAACTTTCATAGCCAACTCAAACATGTAGTCACACTACCCAAAGAACCACTTAACTTTCCAACTAAATATGGACCTCCACACACCATGGAGAGATACACATGCCACATTAGAATCCATATTACTAGACAATAGCCCATGTCAAAAGCCAGCATAATGCATTTCTAGACTAGACTAAGAACCGATCTCAACTATAATGCTTAAGACACTATTTTCATATCACCAAGAATAATTTTCAAATCACCATGAAACATGACAATCAAGACCAAAACCTAATTATATTTCAAATCACAACTTCATAGCTTCATCCTTGATTCTATAATAGAAACCTTCCAAAAAAAATAACTGATTAAATGTCATATTCAATTGCATAACTTTGTTACTAAACCAATGACATCCACAAATAATTAATGACTTTCAGACCTAATAAAATAAATCTAAAGCACTTAAAACAATCTTGAGAATACATCTTTGTCTTCCATTTTTTGTAACACTAAATATATGTGTATCTTCCAATTTTTTATTACACTAAATACATACTTGTTATCCATTGAATACATACTTGTCTTGCACTATTCCATAACACTTCAAACATACTTTTCTTCCACTATTCTATAGGTTCAATAGCACTAACATTCCCAACATAAACTAAATCATGGCTTCGAGCAGGGAGTGAGTAGGGAGAAACGAAGGTAAGGTAGGAAACCAATTTTCAAATTCGCCTATGCACAAATTCTTCATAGGAGGTGGAGGTCCCTCTGCCATAGGGGGAATCCCTACGAATTCTTCTGGGGATGATGCTGAAGAAAATGAATAGGATGGAACCATGAGTTATAGGGACCTAGGAGGGGGACTCATTAAGGGACCTGAGACAGCTAAATGGTCCTCTCTTTTGGGGATTAAACCTTCAGGTAAGTCTATCTTCCCGCCTATTAGAAATATTTCAAACTTGTCTGAAGGGAAATAGGCTATTTATATTCCCAATCAAGTCATTGATCATAACATAAAAAGAATAGAAAATTCTTTAGTCGGTCATTTCATTGGGGTTAGACCTAATATTAAATTTGTCTGAGCTTTTGTCAATAAGAGATGGAATCTAAAAGGACAAGTGGATGTTATTGCTATGAATAAAGGATATCTATCATTTTTCTTCTCATTTGAAGAAGATAGGAAGTAGACTATCAGTAGTTTAATGTGGTGCATAGGAAGAAGCACAATGTTTTTACATAAATGTTACCCAAACATGACTCTTAATGAGGACTTCATAGTTAAAATCCCTATCTGATTCAAGCTTCATGTCTTTCCTCTTCAGTACTGGAATGAAGATGTCTTTGTAGGAATAGAAAGATCATTTGGTGAACTCCTTTCTATAGACCCTGTTACAACCTCAAGAAGAAGATTGACACATGCCAGAATATGTGTCGGGATAGTCCCTAAAGCTGATATATCAGAACAAATAGAAATGGAATCCATGCTTGGAAAATGGACTCAGAAGCTAGAATATGAAAGTATACCTTTTGCCTGTTTTAGATGCAAAAAGGCAAGGAACTAGGCTAAGAAATGCCTAATAAAAACTACTAAGAAAGTTATACAAAAAAAGATCTGGAAATCAATAGGAAAGAATAGAGAATCCTCAGATGGAGTGATCAGTTCTATACCAAAGAACATTGAGGAAAGGACTAATGGCATAGAAAGATCTGAAAATGGAAAAAATAATGACAATAAGATAGAAATTGAAAAAGACCAGATAAGTAAGCATAAAGACTTGGAAACCATGGAAAAATATTACCCTAAGAATGTTAATCAAACTAATCAAGAAATAGAGATAGATCATAAAAATGGGTTTGTTCAAGATACTTTTGAGTTACAATATGAAGTAAATCTTAGTATTTAGAGTCATCCAAGGCATATTCATCAAGATTATAATCTCTCATCCAAGAAATAGATGGGGAACTCCCAGATCCATCAAGGGGAACCTCTTCCTAAAATAGAGGAGAATGTCTTTGTTGATGCCCAACAAAATATCATCATGGGTCTTGGGTTGTCCAATATGTCTCATAACTCTCCACATTCTGAGGAGATTAATTCTGATGCTAAAAACTTTCTTAAATAGGGGGATTAGGAAGATATAGACAAAGAGTTGGGAACTGGTGATAGTGATGATTCATCCATATTGTAGGGAAAACAAAAGGAAAGAAGAACCAGAACTCCTAGGCCCAAAAGAAAAACAAAGATATTATTCCTAATATTGGAGGGATTGAGCTTTCTCCACCAGGGAGACCACCAAGCTCAAGGAAAAGGCACTAGAAGGCTGCAAAAATATAGTGGATGGTACTCAGAAGACCATCATGCAGGCTGAAATTACTAAGAATAAATGAAGATCATTTCATGGAATATTTGAGGGCTAAATGACCCTCATAAGTAGGATCTTATTAGAAACATGGTTAGAGATAACAGATCCAATATTATTTTGATCTAGGAAACTAAAATGTCTAAGGAGACGGTTGAAAACCTTGAGTTTTTCAAAAATAATTTCATAAATGGAGGGAGCTTGGATGGAGCCTCTATTGCTACTTTTTGGAATGGAAATACTATAAAATGAGAAGTTATTATCCAAGATAATAATATGGCTTGTATCAAGTTCCACCACATAAAGGATGATACCTCTTGGATCCTCACCAATATATATGCTCCCAATACTAAGAATGAGAAAAAATAAAATTGGAAAAATATTGATTAGGTAAGGAATCTTTTTGTGAATGAATGTTGGATCATCATGGGAGATTTTAATACTCCTCTTAAGGAAGATGAAAAAATGGGAGGTAGTCAACCAAATTTGGACAACAAAATTGATTTGATGAACTTTATCACCAGACAAGCTCTCATTGACAAAGATCTGCAGGGGGTTAACTATACTTGGTCTAACAGGAGAGAAGGAGAGAAGTTGATTCAGGTGAGACTTGATAGGGCTCTTATCACTGATAACTGGTATCAACGCTATTTTTTCTTTTTGACGAATTTTTTTAGAGCTGGCTCTGATCATTATCCTATCTCTTTTATTCTTGATCCTATTTCTAGACAAAGGAACTTTCCTTTTAGATTTGAGAAAATGTGTACTATCCATCCTAAGTTGGTTCATAAATTAAGGGAATGGCAATAGATCAAAATTGATGGCACTGCTATGTATAGACTGGCTAACAAGCTTAGACAGGTAAAAGATAATATTAAGACTTGGAACAAAGATACTTTTGGGAACATTTTCTCATCTAAGGCTAATATTATGTCAGAACGTAAAGACATTCATGATTCTATTCAAAAAAATGGCTATTCAAATGTCCCCAAGGAGAAAGAGAGTGAAGTTTTAATTAAGTATTATGATATGGTGCATAAGGAAGAAATATTCTAGAAACAAAGATCTTGAAACACTTGGCTAAGAGAGGGGGACAAAAACTCTAAATTTTTTCACATATCAGCTATAAATCATAAAGCAACTAACAGAATCTCCAAACTCAAAGTTAATAACAGCATTTTGGAGAAGGAGGAAGATATTTCTAAGGAAGAAAAAGATTACTTTTCAAACATTCTAACACAGAACAATATGCTCGATCAGAATTCTCAAAAGGAAATCTTGGCTAGCATCTGTAAAATCTTTACTAACCATGATAATCTATTTCTCAATGCTATTCCTTCTAATGAAGAAATAAGGAAGGTTGTTTTCTCCTTTGAAGGTAGCAAATCTACAGGCCCTAATAGATATCCTATATTCTTCTTTCAAATGTACTGGTCTTTTATTGGTAAGGATGTTTCTGATGTTAAAGAATTTTTTGGATCTAAGAGAATCCTTAAAGAAATCAATGGCACCTTTATCGCTCTTATCCCTAAAAAGGTAGGGGCTGATGCAATGGATCTCTTTAGGCCTATCAGTCTTTGTAACTCCACCTACAAGATAATTTCTAAAGTGGTTACTTCTAGAATGTTGACTCTCCTCCCTAGGATTATCTCTCATCAACAAATTGGCTTCATCCAGGGTAGATAGATTTTGGATTCTATCATCATGGTTCATGAAAATGTTCATTTCTTGGTTATGGCTAAGAAAGAAGGGTTTGTCTTGAAAATTGATCTATCTAAAGCCTATGATAGAGTTGACTGGAGTTTTTAACAAAAAATTCTTCTTTCTTTTGGCTTTAATAATAATTGTACTAAGATTTTGATGCAGTTGGTCACTTTAGCTTCCTTCTCTATCTTAGTTAATGGTTCCCCATCCCCCTTTTTTAAATCCTCAAGGAGACTAAGGCAAGGGGATCCCCTCTCTCCTATTCCATTTGTAATTATGGTTGAATGCTTGGAAAGATTCATTGATAATTTTGTCTAGAATGGTGACCTTAAAGGGCTCAGACCTTCATCTTCCAACTATGTTTTCTCCCACAAACATTTTGTGGATGATTCTATCTTCTTGGGAGAAGCAACTATTTCTGAAGCTAGGAATCTTAAAATTGTTCTCAAAAGGTACAACAATGCTACTGGTCAAACTATCAACTAGAACAAAAGCTCTATTTATTTCATAAATACTCTGGATTATAGACAGACTAAAATGAGTAGAATTATGGAGTACCAAATTGGCTAGCTCCTTGCTACCTACTTGGGTCTCCCTCTTGGGCTCAATCCCCCTGAACCTTTCTGGAGCACCATTGTTGACAAATTCCACAAAAAACTTGTTGGATGGAAAGGGGATCTTCTTAGTCAGGCTGGTAAAGTTCAATTATTGAAATCTTCCCTTCAAAGTATTCTCATTTATGTTTTAAGTCTTTTTAGGATTCCTAATAAATATGTTGAAGCCATTGAAAAGATCCAAAGAAACTTCCTTTGGTCAAGAGTTGAAAAAAATAAGAGAATTGCCCTTATTTCTTGGAATAAGGTTTGTATGCCTAAGATGAAAGGAGGTCTTGGAATCAAAAAGATAAGAAGCTTGAATGATTCCCTTCTTATTAAGCTTGGTTGAAGGGGTTATAGATCTTAGGGGGAATGGAGTACGATATGGAATAATAAATATAAGAGGTAACTTCCTTTTCTCCATAATTTTCTAGTTACTGAAGATAACCCTATTGGTTCTTGCATCTGGAATAATTTTACTAAGGCTAAAAATATCATTCGGGGAGGGGTCAAATGGAAATTTGGAAAATGGGATAAGATTCATTTTTGGGAAGACATATGGGCTAGTGATTGTCCTTTTCTAGAGAACCCCAACTGGGGGCATCATGTTGAAAATTGTAAATTTAGAATAGGCTCAAAAGTTGCTGACTACTGGGTTAATAAACAATGGATAGATCTTTCTACTATTGATCCCATTCTTCACTCCTTGAATATTATCCTTAATGCTACTGTATTATATGAAGAGGAAGAAAATTTGATATGGAAATTTACTCCTAGTGGTAATTTCTCTGTGGGATGGGCTTATAACCTAAACTATGTCAACTATGAGGTTCCCCTTTGGGCCAAAGCATGGATAAAAGGCCTAACTCCCAAAATAAATATATTCTTCTCGATGATGCTTCAAAACAAAATCCTTACTTTAGATAACCTCAAGATAAGGGGTTTATGTTTTCCTAACGTGTGTCTCTTGTGTAGGAAAGAAGAAGAAATTGTCAATCACTTATTCATTCAATGTCCTTTTTTCCCATGAAATTTGGTCTGTTCTTTTAGCTTCTTTTAATCTTGATTGGGTTCTCCCTCCTAATATACAGAGAATGTTCAGCTCTTGGGATATTATTATCAGGAATAAGGCAATAAAAAGAATTGGCTAATTATTTTACCTCATGTTTATTGGGCTATCTGGAAAGAGAGGAACGACATAATTTTCAGAGACAAATCTATTCCTTCTAAGGTTTTATTTGAAAAAACCAAAAGCTTGATAATTGAAAATTACATAATTATAGAATTCAGTTCTAATACTAGAGGGAATGGGGATATTACTATCTTAAAGAATTGGAGAATTCAAGCTAAAAATGAAGATCAAAACAATCCTAGGGATGAAGCTAATTGGGAATGACCCCCTACTGGATGGATGAAGGTGAACTTTGATGGCGCCTCCAGGGGAACCCTAGCTAGTATTGCTAGTTGTGGAATCATGATCCATGATGATACTAGTATATGTAAATCTATGAGAGCTATTCCAATTGGAATCTATAGTAACTATGTGGCTGAGGCCATGGGTACTTATCATGGTATTCTTTTAGCCAAAGAGATCAATTGTAAAAATCTTTGGTTAGAAGGGGACTCTTTGAACATTATAAATTGTCTTACTAAGGTTTCATCCCCTTCTTGGTCAATTGAAAATATAATAAAATGTGCTAAGAATGTCATAAGTACTATGAATAATTGCAAAATAACCCATGTCTACCGAGAAGAAAATGGAGCTGCTGACTGGGAAGCCAACCATGCGTGCATAAATGACAATGTAGCCTCTTGGCTGAATGAAGAAAGTATTCCATATGATATCAAATCTATCATAATAAAGGAGAGAATCTATAGAACTCAAATGAATGAAAAACAATTGATAAATGAAGGGGAAAAAAATAAGTTTTGTAAGGATCAATAATTATAAGGTCATATCCTTCGCAGCCACTTTGAATCAGCATGCCACTTCACATAGATTCTAGGTGTCTACGAAGAAGGTTAGTTACACCAAAAATTGAGAGGTTCGATCATTCAAAAAAATTGAGCAAAGAAAAAATCAAGCTAAGAGAATGGGTGGTAGTAAGAAATGGTTTGAGTCAGCAAGCTGCATTGAGTGGAAACAAAAGTAGAATGTTTGGGACATTCTAAAAAAGGTGATTTTACTATTTATATGGAGAAGCTCCAAGGCAGAAACCCTAAAATCACTCAGTTCTTCATCAAGAACTGGAAGAATGGAAAATTTTATTTCAACAATCACTGGATTGAAATAACTAAAGATCTGGTGGCTGAGGCTATGGGGCTTCCCACAGACGATATGAAATTCTATCGAGATAGGAACTACTCTGACAAAGCCTATGAACATTTTCCTAAAAGTGAAGAAGAATTGGCTAGATTGGTCAAAAAAGTAGGTGGGTTTTTTCACCCTAGTAACATAAGCCGCCCATGGCGTTTCATTCTATATGCGGCTATTAGTTACCTAACTCTGGATGGTAGGTTCTCTAGGGCCTACGGGCATCACTTTGTAATTTTGAACCATTTTAGGTATGATGATTTAATAAGTATCCCTTGTTATATTATGACTTCCATGAACCATACAGTGAAGGACCTTCAGGATGACCCTAAAGGCGATCATGCCTCCCATCAAGGTTTAATGATTATAATCTATAATTTGTTGAAGATGAAAAAAATTGAAAGAACCCTTTTCAAGGGTAAGGCTACTAGTGATGAGGAGACCGAGGATGAGGACTCGATAGAGAAATTTGAAGAAGATACTGAGGATGATTTGAAGGATATGGTTTATAGTACGAGAGGGAAAGGAAATAAGAGAGGGGGAATTTCTAACAAATTCAAGAAGAAGATTGAGATTTCCTACACCGAGTTCAAAGACTTCAATTTTGAGGAGGTCACAAATCCTAAAAGGAAAAAGAGAAAATCTCCTCTTATCAAGGAGAAAAATCTGGACAACAAAAAGAGCACTAGTATAAAAATCAAAAAGGGCCTTTTTGTCTCTTCTAACAAGGAGGATACTTGCATTAAAAGCTCAAGGAAAAGTAAGAACAAGAATACTACTGCTAAGGAGACTACCAAAAAAGAGGAGGCTAGGGACCATATTCAAGGAGAAAAACATGGCAAGGAGGAGGATAATACCACCGAAAAAGTTCTTGGAGATAATAGCCCTCATTGTAAGCAGAATGATACTGTTGACTTTACCCAGTTGAGTAACAAATCGGCTAACAAAAATGATGGTATCACTAGAGGACAAGATCAAAAGGAGAGTATCCTTTCTTTTGGTTTTTTTCTTGCTACCATTGCTCAAGATAATTAGGTCATGAAGGCCGACCTCTAAGAACAAGGAAAAATTGTCAACATGATCAAAAAGCCCACCTTTGGTGACAAACCTCTGGCCACTTTCCTAGAGGACTGGATGGAAGCCATCCATAAAGGGGGAGGCCTTTGGGGATTTGAGTGGTAAGGTGCTTGCTCTAGAGAAAAATTTGAACAATATCAGCAAAGATTCAAAAAACAATCGGCACAAAGATAGGATCACTACCCTGGAGAACAAAGTTCAAAAACTGGAAACGACCCTCAAGAAGATCAATGAACAAAAATTCCATATTATGAAAGCCTCTATGGACCAAAGTAATATTCTTGTGGAGAAGCTAGAAACCAACAGGGGAGAGGAGATCAAGGAGACTAAAGAAAGCGTGGGAACTAGTATCAAGACCTGGGCCAGCACCAAGAAAAAAGATGTAGATTTCGAAGATCTGAAAGTCTCAACGGGAAACATGGAACTCTTAGTCTTTTAGGTTAAAGATTTAATGGACATTAATTATCTTCTACCCTCTTTCCTTTTTGTTGTCTTTTCGGCTATCGGTTTCTTCTGTGTTTTAGTTGTTTGAGATTGTTGTGTAGTCTTTTTCTGTTTTCCTTTGTAGGGCCGAGTGCCCCTATTTTTTTGGTGTTTTTTGTTCTATCTTTGGGTTGATTATTAATGTTTATCTTCTAATCTTTTTGTAAAAGGTTTCGGGACCTTTCAAATCCCGCTTTTACTTAATCAGAACATTCCCAACACATAAACTTACTTCTCCAAATATAGAATACTTTTAAACTGCAATGTTTGAGAAAACACAAACACCTCTAGAACACAATGTTTAACATCAATGACATCAAATAACCAAACATAGTGTTTGACATCTGTTGGTACTCTCAAAAATCCATATATTTTTTAGCCCATAATCATAAATTTCTCCCAAGGCAAATTTCAATGCTTCGAAGATCATTTCTAAAGACCCTAGTTCAAGTGCATACAAAGATAGGCCTGATGATTTCCATGAGATGGGGCTTAGGACATGTGTTCCTCACCTTTCATTAAGCATATATAATTGGTCACAACTTCCAGAATCTAGTTTGGAAAAGTTTTGAGGGTACCCATTTGGAGGGCAATGCTCAAATCTGCACTTTGCATTCTGTTCATTTTTTACTAAAGGGTCTACTTTTAAGTCTTGCATCTAATACCTGGTTGATGGTCATGATGAAAGGAATATGGCATCATATTGTATGCACGAGAGTGTGTCTCCATGCCCATTTTTAGGTTCCTAAAGGTTTGTATGATCAATTTACTAAGGCACTTCTGATTGTATTTAATTTAGTTTTGTTGAGTGTGGGAATTTAGTTTGAAGTGGCCTACTTTGAGATCGTGCAAAGGAGGAATTGAAGGTTGTTTTATACTGTAGACATGGAAGTGATTCTCCTTGATAAGTTTCAGACTATGACCAATTTGTTTGACCCATTTCTTCAAACAATTCCGGATGCAACTTCTACAGTTTCACTATGTTTCAGTTTAGGATGTTCCAAGTGGCTGACTTTAAAGATTAATTATTGATAATCGGTTGATCATTTGGTAAAACTAATTAAAGCCTTGTTTTATAGCATATGATGGAGATCAATCATCTAGGGTTTCAAAGCATGATGGTTCCGTTTGATCGGGTTGCAAGATCAGACAAAAGGTGTTCAATAATGATGAAAAGTGTGGATAGAATAACTCTACAAAGTAACCATTTTCCAAAATTAATAGCTTTTTAACAGATGCTTGTCTCCAGTTGGCAGTTATTTTTTTGTAATCTTTGTAGATGATTCTTCTACCAGATTTAGGTTCTCATCCTCAACTCATCTTTTGATATTTTTAAACCATCTCCTTCCGAGGCAGTTTGCAATGATTATTTTGTGTTTGCCAAATAGGTCAAAACATGACAATTTACAAAGGAAGTACTAAAATCTTATGGGTTACTTGAAATATGGAGATGACCCAGTTGATTATTCAAATTATCATAAACTTTTTGAAGTTTTCGTGGCTCCAAGCTTCCCGATTTTTGCGCAGTGGAATTACTCTGTTTTCTTCCAGCTGAAATTAAAAGACATGCCTCTTCCCGCATTACGCCAAAGCCACAAATATCAAATGTTTTGGTTAAAAGGAGTGTGCTATGTGCAGGCCAAGCAATCAATAAAAGAATACCAAAAGTATTAAGCATACCTTATATTAAATGAACAATTCATGGGGCTGCGCATAATTTTTATAAAGTGTTGTGCACACTTTCTTCAAAGAATTTTCATTCATGCTTAAAGTTTTTGGGCACACCATGGAGATAAATGAGTGATGCATATTGATTGAAGCACATGCTTGCGTGAGCCTTCAAATGAAGTGATGTGTGTGCAGCAAAAAGGAGATAGAGATAGGGCAGCTTGCATGGGGCCTCATTCAAAGTATTTACCCTCCATTTGGTATATATTTGTAGGCATAAAGGAGGTTGTCAAGGTCCTCCTCCCTCATGCACCAACATGCACACCATTTTGGAGAAGAGACTGTATACCATGAGAGGGGTGTGTAACATATATACACAGCCAACATTTAATAGAAGGCAACCAGCATAAAATCAATGGATGCCAGTGCATTTGAAGAAACCAATGCATGGAAGAGTGAGATTTGCAAGGAATGTGAGGAGAAGTATTCATATGTATGAAAATGTAAATGGTCCTCCACTTAGCACTCCATCCCCGTAAACAGTCTACGCACCATGTTTGGGAAATGATGTGTACATTGTAGCTTGCTGCCTCCATTCCCTCATACACACCAAGTGTTTCAAACATCTAGATGCACCAAAGATTTTGTCTATAGACCCAAGGGGAAAGAAACTTCCACGCAGGTATGAAGAAGTGGCTGAAACAAAGAATTGGGCATAGGGATATATCCCACATTTATCCTGTCATGAAATTTTCATATGTTTATAGCAAACATTGCCACAGTATATGGTAAAGTGAAAGGAAGAATGAGAGAGGGGCACGTGAGAACAAGCTAACCGGATTTGGTGGGCTCAACTGGGTGCACACTCGAAGGATAAATTTTGAAAGGAAAAGTATTATAAACAAGGTATGTTTAATCCCACATTGCCTGTGCGGGAAGAGAATGAGAAATTTATAAGGAAGAATGCACAATCATATGGTGTCCAAAGTGGACGACCAGTTGAAGGCCAGTCTATGCATGTGCATGTAGACTGAGGAGATGACATGGACGCTGATGAGGATGTTGGGCCCCACACAGAAGGTAAGTAAATTTTGATGAAGACTATAGGTGCTTGTCAGATGCATCAAGATGCATACCAATCCAACAGTTGTCACAAATCCACAGGAAGAAAGATGCATGAGAGATACTTTGGCAGAGATGCAACATGTTGACAACCAGTGAGTTGTCGGGTAAGGTTGCAGATAGATGCCTAGTCAACAAGATGAGCGAATTAGAGAGTGCCATGTGGGATAGGTGTGATGCAGAGGTCTGACAGGGTGATGAGGTGGTCAGTCGAGCCATTCAAATGGTGCCACATGGCACATGGGCCCACAATGAAATTTCAAATATCTGTGCAAATATTTAAAATGGATCATATAGTTTGCACTATATAAAATAAAATAAAAAAATTAAATGATGCAGGCTGTTCATGGAAATAATGTCTGCTGGCTTCATTTTTATTGGAATATATGAGTATAATATATTTTTGAAAATGCCAGAAGATGAGGAATGCCATGGTGGTGGTTGTTTTCAGATTTGACCAAGTTGGTAAGAGCATTAATGGACTGTGTATTTTGAGATCAGAGTTTGGTGAATATTTTGCATTTCAGATCAAATTGATATGCAAATCCGGCAAAGGGGGAAGATCAGATTTTTAGCAACTTGACATTCCTTGCAGAGATTTCTTCTTGGGTTCACAAAGATATCAAATTTGTTGATTGTTTCAAGGACTTTATTGCTGATTTGATTTTCTTAGAAAAAGGAGGTAGCTTGTTCCCGGGAATGTCTTGCAGAGGTACAATCAAATCAGATTTCATTCTCCTATAGGCCTTGGGATTGTTGGTTAGGTTTAGGGCTTTTAACCTAAATAATCTTTTTCTTGTTGCATCCTTATTCCTATAAAAGGATTTTTATGATCATTTAGAAGGTGCTGGCTGGAAAATTCTTGACACAAGAAGTTGAAAAGCTAAGTGTGTATCCTCAGTCCAGATTGTAATATATTTTGCTAGTTGTGTCAATACAGTAGAAAACCCTTCAAAATCCTTTGCATATTGTCTAAGTGTTATTTTCTAGAATAGTTTGTAATACAGGAACTTGAATCCTCATACTTAATGTAGTTTTCAGTTTTCAGATCTCTCCTTTTATTGTGTTTCTTGAGTCTTGGGTTTTATGAATCCTTGCACAGGGTTTACTTGTGTATATGTTTATTTCTCAGCCTTGATCCAGGACCAGGTTAAAAGTCTCTGAATAAAGCATAGATTCATTTGGTTCAACATGAAGGATGTTTTATAAGAAGTGTATGAATCTGGTTTATTGTGTTTATGGCTTGGAATCTTTGTTCTTGTATTCTGTATCTATCTTAGATATATTGCCCAATGGACAAGGCACTGATCAGAAATTAGTATCTCCTATAGTGATGCAAGTTTGGCATGATTGTTTTCATTCTGCAAGAATTCAAATTAAAATCCTTTCTCTCCTTTTAGTTTTATGTTGTGGGTATCAGTTTCATCATAGCAATGGAGAGTCAATGAATGACTGGTTATCATTTAGTACTTTCTTTCTGTTATCTACTTTGTTCAATCTAGTCTTCGCATTGTAAAGAGCATTTCATTTACTGGATTAGGTGCACCAACATTGGTTCTGTAGAGCCAGAAGTGCAGAGGGCAGTCTTGTCCCTATAGTTGGTCTAGTTACCTACAGATCTCCCAATATTTGGAACTGACCATTCCCAAAATCAATCTTAGGTATATTGGTGTCTCATGGAGTGTAAAATCTTTTTGAGAACCAACAACATCAATGAAAAAAGACAACCAAACAGATATTTCCAATAATCTCCCCCTCTATTATTGATGGCAAACAACCACCAAAAAAATTTTACTAAGTGTTAGAGGAAAATGGTGAGCAATGACAGGATGTAGATCACTCACCAAATTCTATGAGGGCTCTATACATCATAATACAAACCCACCCTTAAAAAAATATGATTAGCACAACCAAAGGAGGAAGGGTGATAATGTAAGATCTATGTCAATGGGGATTTAATATTCCTAAAGATAGATGATATGATAATATGAAAGTAAATATGATCTATCAAAGTAAGTGCAAGGAAAAAGAGAAACAATGAATGTACCTTAAAACAAGATGAGATTTGAACTTTGGATCTCAATTTGATAGTCACCAAAATGTAAAAATCAATTGTAACTCAAGATCTAGGATACTAAGACCTGTAACTATCTTCTCTACAATTTTTAGGCAAAAAGTGTAGGGACAAGTCAAGAAGTCAACTTGTACCCAAGGAAAAGTTGATAAGTCAACTTGAACCTAGGAAAAAGTTGAGAAGTCAACTTTGTCCCAATAGTGCCAAATTTGATGAAACTTTTTGGGATCATGTGTCTAAACCTATACTTCTCAGATCTGAAATCATGAATAATTAACCTCTTTGAATGTGATCAAGAATATTGTTGCTTTTAAATAAACACAAATACCCAAAAGGAAATCATGCAAGACAAAACCTCATGAAGTAGATGCAATTCACCACAATGTTTGATAGAGGAAGAGAGAGAAGAATGAACCTTGATGAGTGAATATGGATCTCTTTCTTTAATATAGAACTCCTTTTCTTGACCTCCAAAGGTAGAAAGAAGATAGATCTATGGAAGGAAACACCTTGATTGTTAGGAATAGTCCCAAGAGATAACTAAGAGGGGGGTGGGGGGGGGATGAATCAGTTATCTACAAGTTTCAATTATTTATCCAATTAAGTATACTTAAACATTAAGCATAAACACAATGAAAGAACACTTGAACACAACACCAATATTTTGGTTACGGGGGAACCCAAATAGGTAAAAACCCCGGTGGGAATTAACACCCACTAATAAACTGCACTAGTGTATAATGATCCTTATTAGAAGATCTTACAACCCTGTTAGGAGTTGATCTTTACAATGCAATAAGTATAGTGACCTAGTCAAATTTCGGACCCTATTAGGAGTATTTTATGATTGACCCTATTAGGGGTGAGGACGCACTATCCGAGAGCTCACTACTTAAAGGGGTGAAGGCTGCAACCTTCTGAATAACAAATACACACTATATCTGGATCTTAGTGAACTGTGAGGTAGACCTACTATATTGATCAGTTCCAATGAATAGCACATTCAATCTTCTCTATCACATAGACCTCTTCTTGATGACACAACGCTTCGCACTCTCTGCTCTGCTCTTCTCTTTTATCTCTATGTCATACTTCTAGTGATCACAAATGACTAGCTATAAGTATATTTCCTCTAAATGATATAATCAAGTCAGCCTGTTAGAACCACCTTGAAATCATATTAGAGAAACAATAACACTCTCCAATAGCATCTTAGTTAGATCTACTAAGCACGCAACACAAACTGAGACCTGTCCAAATCAATAAGTGTAGATGCACGCTACACACTGTCGGCTCTACCAAATTTATTGATAATTTCTCCTCAAGATAAATTATATCATGCGCTCTTAGCCAAACATTCTAAACTCTTTTCTAATCACTAATCAAAGCACGTATATCAAAATGATAGGTGTAACTCTTGTACCAATATAATCTCTGTCGGTTCTTCTGGATAAACATGGGAAACTACAACTGGTGAATAGCGACTACATAACTTCACTTCTACTACACATTAGACTCCATGTCCATGAATGGAGAAACACTAGCATGTCTCCATCTCATATCCAAAGGCACAAGGCTTCATGATAACTGTACAGACAATCACTCACTAAACACTACATGTAACTCGATCAGGAACACTACTGACACAAGCTGCTACATAACTATCTATACTAACAATTAACCTCTGCATCTATGATATCATGTTGATAACATGTCCATGCTACATATACTTAAATCTTACTGCATAAGTCTTCCATGCATGTTTCTTACCATATGTTGTCATCAATGAAAAATATACAATCAGCACTGGCTTGTTGGAAAATCTCCAACAATCTCCACCTTTGGCATTGATGGCAACATATGGAATGAAAAACACCACCCAATCCAAATGACCAATTCTTTTATAAAATTCTCCATTTCCTCATCAAAACTCAACCAAGGATCAATCCTCCATCTGATGCAATATTCTTTAATATTCTCCATTTCCTCAACTAAACTGCTTCCATGACTGGATACTACTCCCCCTTGCTACTATATATTATTCCTCCTTAATTTTGTATGTACTCCCCCTTTACTACTTTTTTTCATGACTATATACTATTCCCCCTTTGACATCAATGTAAAAGGGAACCAAACATTTAAGCACTGGTACTACTCCTGAAGTAGAGTAGTCAACCATCCATCAGTCACTGAGGACTGATGTTTTCTCCACTTTCTCTAATCAAAATCGGGGAAGGGAATTACTCCCAGCTTCTCCCTGAGATACTCAAAAGTATCCTTTGGTAAAGGCTTTGTGAATATATCTTCTAGCTGATCCTTTGTACTCACATATTCCAATTTTAATTCTTTCTCTACCACTTTCTCTCTTAGGAAGTGATACTTAATCTCTATGTGCTTTGTCTTTGCATGCATCACATGATTCTTTTACATGTTGATAGTGCTAGTGTTATCACAATTAATAACAATAGGATAATCAATCTGAATTCTAAAATCCTTTATCATTTGTTTGATCCAAACAATTGTAGAACAATTCAAGGCTGTTGCAACATACTTTTCTTCTGGTGTTGACTGAGAAATACAATTTTTCTTCTTGCTTGTCCAAGTGACTAGTCTATCACCAAGAAATACTGCTCCTCTTGATGTACTTTTCCTATCATCAACGCATCATGCCCATTAGCATTTGTATATACATGAAGCTCAACATTCTCTAAATTAGGATACCATAGACCATAATCTATAGTGCCCTACAAATATCTGAATATTCTCTTTACTGCCATGAGGTGATTTTGTTTAGGCTCTACTGCAAATATTCCAACTATGCCAACTGCATTAGAAATATCAGGTCTAGTTTGAGTAAGATATATGAGTTTACCAAGCATAGACTTGTACAATGTTGTATCTACTGGTGGAGAATCATCTTCTTTTGTAAGCTTGCATCCTGTTATCATAGGTGTATCCATTGGCTTGCAATCATCCATCTTGAACTTCTTCAATATCTCTTTCACATACTTAGACTGATTAATGAAAATACCTTTCTCTATCTACTGCACATTTAATACCAAAAAGTATTTGATAGGTCCAGTCATGCTCATCTCAAACTCACTCTACATCTCCTTAGCAAATTCTGCACTAAGTTTATCATAACCCCCAAAGATAATTTCATCAACAAATATAGCTACAATTAGTAAACCTTCAGATGTCTCTCTTATGAATAGATTACAATCTGTTGCTCCTTTCTCTAATCCAATTTTTTTTAGATATCCATCAAGTCTCTCATACCATTCTCTTGGGGCTTCCTTAAGTCCATAGAGGGCTTTCTTCAATCTGCATACCATATCAGGTCTGTCTAATAAGGTGAATCCTTCTGGCTACTCAATGTATACTTCTTCCTTTAGCTCTCCATTCAAGAATGTTGACTTAACATCCATTTGATAAACTTTGAAGTTTTTGAATGTCGCATAGGCTAGAAACAATTTAATGGCTTCTAATCTTCTCACAGGTACAAATGTGTCTGAATAGTCAATACCTTCTCTTTGTGCATATCCCTTACATACTAACCTTGCTTTATTCCTTACTACTATACCATCTTCATTCATCTTGTTTCTGAATATCCACTTTGTTCCAATCACATTCTTATCACTAGGTCTTGGGACCAGTTCCCAAGTATCATTCTTAATAATCTGATCTAGTTCTTCTTTCATAGCATCATCCCAATCTAAATCATTACATGCATCTTCAACACTTAAAGGTTCAATCTGAGATAGTAAACATACCACTTCATTTCTAGCTAAACTCTTTTCTTTTGATCTTGTTGTGACTTTGCTACTCTGATCTCTAATGATGTCATCCTTAGAGTGATATCTAGATGTAAACTTTGGAACTTTAGGTGATACTTTCTCATCTTCCTTCTGATTTTCTTCTTTACTTGTTTCAAAGTCACTGAATAATACATCAATATTATCAAACATATCTTCAACAACTATCTCACTAGTGGAAGGACTAGGTTCTTCTTCAATCATAAGTGCATAATCATGATATCTTTCTTGAACTATAAACTTTTCATGAATCTTAACATGAGCACTTTCAATGATCTTCTTCAATCTCAAATTAAAACATCTATAAGCTTTTCTTTTAGTAGAGTAATCAAGGAAAATACCTTCATCACTTCTTGCATCAAACTTGCCTATTGCTTCATCCCTCTTGATGTAGCACTTGCTTCCAAAGATTCTAAAGTATTTCACTATGGGAATATTACCAAACCATAGCTCATAAGGTGTCTTGTCTATGCTAGGCCTCAATTGTATTCTATTGATGGTATAGACTATTGTATTGACTGCATCTCTCCAATAGGTGTGTGTAACTTTTCCTTCAATCATGATGGTGCACGTTGTATCAAGGATGATCTTATTCCTTCTCTCTGTAATCTCATTCTATTGAGGGGTTCTAGGTGCACTCAACTATCTCTTTATTCCATGTTCTTTGCAGTATTCATAAAATCTATCAGAGGTGAATTCTCCTCTTCTATCCAATCTTAGACACTTTATCTTTAGTCTAGATTCATTCTCAACCTTAGCTTTGAATATTTTGAACTTCTCAAATGCTTCTGACTTATCTTTCAAGAACACAACCCACATCATTCTAGAATAATCATCAACAAACAAAATGAAATACCTTTCACCATAGTATGATCTTATTTGAGTTGGTCCACATAGGTCTGTATGCATAAATCCAACTTGTTCTCTATTGAATTATGCTTTCTTCTAAATGAATTCATCACATAATTTCCCATCACACATTCCCTGCAAATAGTATCAATTGGCTTTGCTATGCTAGGTAGATCTCTTACTACCTTTGCATTTCTTATATTTACTATGTTATCAAAATTTATATGGCATAGTCTTTTATGTCATAGCCAATAGTCATCTACTTTAGCAACAAAACAACTTGCTTCTGAATTAAGCTGGAAAACATTACCTTTATTCTTTGAACCTGATGCAATCATTACACAATCCTTGTTGTTAATGATGCACTTGTTGTCTTTGAACTCCAATCTATAACCTTTTTCAAGCAACTGCCCAACACTAAGAAGGTTGTGATGCAAACCATCTACATAAAGAACATCATCAATGTTGTTCTTTCCATCCAATGTGATAGCTCCTCTACCAATGATAGGTTTAGGAGTGTTATCTCCAAATCTAACCATGCCACCTTTGTATTTTTCCAGATGAACAAATCTATCTTTATCACCTATCATGTGATGTGAACAACTGTTGTCTATAATCCAATCTGTCCTTATGTCTGCTTGTGAAATCAATGCTAGCTCTTGTTCCTTTTCTCATCTTCACGATCCATCTCATCATACATCTTCTCCATAATAGAAATGAATCCAATTTGATCTTAAACTGAATCATCATTATAAACTCCATCACCAACATAGTAACATTCTTTTGTATACTTAGGCTTGTAGTTAGTACTGAATTTCTTAACTCTTATAGGACACTTAGATGCAAAGTGACCAATCTTATTACATGAGAAACATTTGAATGGTAACTAACCTTCATACTTTCCTTTTCCTTTTCTTTCTTTCTTAGCAATCATAGCAATAATATCATATATCTATTTACCTTCATCTCCATCATCAAAATTGCCAGAAGTGTTTAAAGATTTCTTACCATGGACTGATGCTTTGAAGGTTGTCTCACTTTTAGGCTCTGTCTTCAATCTTGAAATCTCAAAAGCTAAAATTTTGTCGATCAAGGTCTCTCTCTTGAAATTTTTTGTAAGCTGCATGGTCTCATCAAGGATGGTGATCTTCTTTTCATACTCTGTTGTAAGAGTAATCATCAACTTATCCATAATGTCTTCCTCCAAGATCTCTCCACCATTGTTCCTGAATCTAGCAACTGCTTCATTAATCCTTTGGTTGTAAGCTCTGATGTCTTCTTCAGGTAGCATCTCTAATGCATTGTATATTTTCTTCCATGTCTTTCTACATGCATTCTTTGCATGTGTGTCTCCTTCAAACATGTCTTCTAGGTGCTTCCATATCTTGTAGGTTGTGTCTACTTTCTTTATCTCTAAAAACTCACTATCAGATAAGGTGTTGATAAGGGCTTCTTTGGACATTGTATTCTGATGGAACAAATCCTTTTTCTTGCTAGTAGCATCTTCCTTTACAAGATCTTCTAGAGAGGGGATCTTAACTTCTTTGATAGCCACTTCAAAAACAATGCACTACAAATGTGTCACCATTTTGTTCTTCCAATCAGGATAGTTCTCTCCATTGAACTCAGGACTGTCTTTTCTAAATAATTCCATTTGATCAACCTTAAGTTATTAAAATTTCTCTGTGAGGCACTTGGCTTTGATACCAATTTTTAGGAATAGTCCCAAGAGATAACTGAGAGGGGGGGTGTGAATCAGTTATCTACAAGTTTCAATTCTTTATCCAATTAATTATACTTAAACATTAAGCATAAACACAATGAAAGAAAACTTGAACATAGCACCAATATTTTGGTTACAAGGAAACCCAAATAGGTAAAAACCTCAGTGGAAATTAACACCCACTAATAAAATACACTAGTGTATAATGATCCTTGTTAGAAGATCTTACAACCCTATTAGGAGTTGATCTTTACAATGCAATAAGTATAGTAACCTGGTCAAAGGTCAGACCCTGATAGGAGTCTTTTATGATTGACCCTATTAGGGGTGAGGACGCACTATCCAAGAGCTCACTTCTCAAAGGGGTGAAAGCTACAACCTTCTAAATAACAGATACACACTATATCTAGATCTTGGTGAACTGTGAGGTAGACCTGCTGTCTTGATCAGTTCTAATGAATAGCACATTCAATCTTCTCTATCACATAGACCTCTTCTTGATTACACAACACTTTGCACTCTTTGCTCTGCTCTTCTCTTTTATCTTTGTGTCATACTTCTAGCAATCACAAATGACCGGCTATAAGTATCTTTCCTCTAAATGATATAATCAAGTCAACCTATTAGAACCACATTGAAATCATATTAGAGAAATAATAACACTCTCCAATAACATCTCAGTCAGCTCTACTAAGCACGCAACACAAACTGGGACCTGTCATAATCAACAAGTGTAGACACATGCCACACACTGTCAGCTCTACCAAATTTACTGATACTTTCTCCCCAATATGAATTACATCATGCACTCTTAACCAAACATTATAAACTCTTCTCTAATCACTAATCCAAGCACGCATACTAAAATGATAGGTGCAACTCCTGTACCAATATAATCTTTGTCCGCTCTTCTGGATAAACACAAGAAACTGCAACTAGTGAATAGCGACTACATAAATTCACTTCTACTACACATCAAACTTTGTGTCCATGAACAGAGCAACATGAACATGTCTCCATCTCATATCCAAAGACATAAGGCTTCATGATAACTGTACGAAAAATCACTCACAGAACACTGCTTGTAACTCTATCAAGAACACTACTGATACAAGCTGCTATAGAACTATCTGTACTAACAATTAACCTCTATGTCCATGATATCATGTTGATAACATATCCATGCTACATATACTTAAATCTTACTACATAATTATTCCACGCATGCTTCTTACCATATGTTGTCATCAATGACAAACATACAATCAACATTGGCTTGTTGGAAAATCTCCAACAATCTTCATGAGAAGAATGAAGACTTTGATGCTTGATGACTCTTGGCTACTTGAATGCTTGGATGCTTGATTTATGACTTGACAGCATGCACCTAAATCTTTGGTAATAGTAATAGATTCCAAAATGAGGGGAGATGACATCCTTTTATACTCATTTCAAAGCTCAAATCAAATATAGGCCGACCATACATCTAACCCTCAAAGGAAAACCCCAACATCAGGCTCTTGGTCAAATATGGGTTCAAAAAACTAGGGACAAGTTGTCTCTCAACTTTTATCCAAGGGAAAAGTTGAGAAGTTAACTTATTCCCTAGGGATGATTCAACTAGTTAAATTATCCTAGGTAGAAACAATTCAAAATCCTAGGAAATGTCAGGAAACATGAGGAGTGAGAGGAGAAAATGTAGGTTACCATGGGGTTAGGATAGATCCAAAAAATTAAAAATAAATAGATGGGTCTTAGGTGAGGAAATGAATTATGGGATTAGATGGAATATTCTAAATCATGCCTAGAAGAGAGAGCCAACCTTGAGTTAAAGCCAGATTGAAGGAGGAAGACTCATATTTTAATTAGATACTCATTTTAAGTGTAATATGAGATCCTACCATAGGAAAGAAAGTAAAGTAAGCACAAAATGGTCCCAAAATTAGCACAAGTTAGGTTCTTAATTTTTAGGATAACACATTTAGCCCCCACTTTAGCGGGAGTATGAGACAAGCTCATGCTCACAGTAAAGGAAGAGATGGAAGAGAACAAGAAGGATGAAAGAGAGAGATAATCATGGGAGAATTTCAAAGAGATAAGACAACACTAAGATCAAGAACCTAAGCCCCCAAACCAAGGATATCAACTCCACATCCATGGACATGGACATAAAAACAAAGAAAAACAAAAACAAAAGGCACAATATACAAAAGGGGTGATTACTAAAATAAAACTCCAAATCAACTAGTGCAAGAGAGCTCCATTGAAAATGTCCCATTCACTAATATCATATCTAGAACATTATTGCAAGAGCATGGGTGATCACATGGAAAGGGAAATGGCATCAGCAAAGATGATACAAATTCCATGATCTAACCCACTAGCATAGCCATGAGAGCATAGAGAGAGAGAGAGAGAGAGAGAGAGCATGAATCAAATAGGCTAGCAAATTGCATTATTCTAGGTAATCTATGGGAGGAGAAAAGAGAAAGGGAGATGAGTAGAAAGGATAGAAAGTTGTGTTATACTTGGTTCCACTCATCTTAAAGAGAAGGATAATTGATAGTATATCAAGTTGTGTTATGCTAGTAAATTATACCTTGAAAGATTTGAGAACATGTGCAACTTTGAAAATGTTTTGTACACGGGGGTGGCTTGAAAGTATTTTGCACATAGGGGTGGCTTGAAAATTTTTTGCACACAAGGGAAGCTTGAAATTTTTTTAAGCATAGGGGTGGCTTGAAAAAAATTTGTGCACAGGGGTGGCTTAAAAAAAATTTGTGCATAAGGGGGGCTTAACGGATCAATCTTATGGATCTATAAATAAAAATTTGCATATATAGTACAAGGGAGACCATATATATTCCCCCCTCCTTATGATATAAATGTATGTTACATCATAAGGAAAGAGAATAATTATACCTACTTCCAACAACAAGAAGATATCCTTAAAACAACAATGTATGTCATAAACTCAGCCAAGAGGGATGACTATTGTGAGATAAGAAAATAGATAATTGTGAAAGGATAACTCGCTTGTGAGAAGAGATCCTTGAAAGGAAGAGATTGCAATACATCTACCTTCAAGAGGAGTTCTTGAACAAAGATAACATCTTCATGATAAAAAAAAAGGGAAAGAAAAAAATAATGCACCCTTTTATCCTCCTATTGCTAGGTGAAAAAGGGATTCTTGATGAAGGATGACATGCTTCAGAATGCAAAGTAAGGGAATTTTCTTATGATGAACATATTTTTATAAATAAATAAGAGGTTGTGATCAAGGATACACCCCTCTTGTATAAGAGATAATCCCAAATCAAAAAAAAAAATTCTTTATAAGAAAAGAATGTCACGTGATAAACAAATGCCACTATACTAAGGAAAGTAGATCCTTAGAAACAGAGAGAGAAAAAAAAACATGAAACCTTTCCCCCAAAGTGTGAAGGAAAGATAACATATGTAAGGCATCCCCAATGATAGTTTTTGATTAAGTTTAAAATAGGTTTTGAAGGGACTCAAAGCCCTTTATAGAACCAATACAATCAGATGGGAATTAAGGACCAAAAAAAAAAAAACTATGATCGATAGTCACCAAAGAGAGAATCTGGCAAAAATAGAGAGAAAGCTAGTACTACACAAAAGCCACCAAAAGTTCAGAAGATAGAAAAAAAAAAATAGACAAACAAAAACTAGAAAAGTATAATTATACAAAATTTTCTAGAAGCTCGATAGCTTCCAGGTCCAGCTAATCCAGATTAGTAGTAGCACTCTTAAGTTATTTAATATCTTTATTGGAACTGAGTACTTTCTCCCTAGTGCTAGCATAGGTCCTCTTCCTAGGACTAGAGACCTCTTCTAAACTCATAATCTTCTCCCTGTCGACCTCAATAATGATCCTTTCCTAGTTTATCTTTTCTAGCTTCCCAACAAATATTTACAATGCTAGGAGGAGGCCTTAAGGATATTATAGTTGTACTCACCAATTTTATTTACATTTCCCTCCAAATTAGATATTATAGCATTAGTGTCATCAAAATTCTTATCAAACTTGACATCCATGGCTTTAGCATTACCCACAACATTGTTTAAATCTTTGACATTATCAGAGATTGTGTTGTCCTTTCCCACACCAATCTCCTCCAGAAATAGCAATTTGCTTGAAAAATACCTTTGATTAATTTTGATCTCTTTAACCTTGTGAAAAATCCATTTGACAAGACTATAGAAATCCAAGCTTCCATTTTTGGCTATGTATAGAACACTATTAGACTCACCTTTTCTTTGATAATCCAATTGACTTAAGTCCTCATCATCCTTCTTCTACTTCTCCCCCTCGAACACCTTGACAAGGGTGCTTGCTGATTTTTTCTTTGGGGAAGGCTTACTCTAGTCACCCATAGAATCCACCTCATCCTCCTTAGAGTCAATTTCCCATCCCCTCTCAAAATTATTAGAGCCCTCCTTACCCTCCACATCCACAGACTTGAATTTCTTAATTAGGGTTTCAAACACCCTTTCCTTAAAATACTCAAAGATTAACAAAATCATCCCTTGGTGAAGAACTTGGTTATTGGGATTCTATTTGGATTTAATACTTCCCTCCACAAAGGTTTAAATTTCTTAGGGTCGAATTAAGTATTATTACTTTTCACCAGAGCCTTTTGTTCTATCTTTGTCCTAGGGAATTTTTTGTTAGTATTTTTCAAAACCTTCCTGTCCCTAAAAAAATCCATTCCTTTCATTGGTAACCTAGTAATTTCATAAATTAGTTCTCATTAATAAAAAAATTCCTTACCAAAAAGAACAAGGGTGCTATTTTTCCAATCTTGGATAAATATTTTTGGTGACCTTTGTATCATACCCATGAAGCTTCTCAAGGTAAGGGGTAACTCTCCCTTTTGTCATCCTGTACCAAATCTCCTCATTTTGCTTCCAATCTTTATAAGTCATTGGTTGAATTTGCTTCAAATTCCCTCCCATCACTAAAGCTACAGAGCCTACCAAACACTTATTCAAGGAGAAAATGGAGAAGGTGATCACAGACAACAAGGAAATAACACCAAAAAATGCCCACAAAATGTCTGAGATGTAATTGGTAATTATGAATCTCTACCTTGTCAAAACAATGTCACTCTCCACACTAATTCTGAGGTTTTTATGTGTCACTTCCATCATTACAAGAAATATTCCCCACTTTACCATTAAATCTATCAAATCTAAGGATCGAAATGATATTACTATTTATATTATTTTATCCTTCCCAAATTTTTATGTCTTGTATTTGGACTCCAGGGTTTGCTAAACCATCTTCCACCATATTAGTTTCCTGATATGAATGAGCTATAAAACATTTGCTAAAGGTATTAATAATTGTCCACAAATCTTGGATGATTTGATAAATATATCAAGAGGGCTTAAGATCCCCTTTTAAAGACTTTATTATATTATTAGAGTCCCCTTCAATCTACAAATTCTTTCACTTTAGACACTTAGCCAAAAGAAGAGTTTGATAGGAACCCATAGCTTCTACTATGTGGTTAGTTTAGGATCCAATGGAAGCACCACAATAGAAATAGCATTTCCATTCTCATCTCTCACCACTCTCCCACACCGAGCTAGCCTAGGATTCCCTTTAGCCGCTCCATAAAGATTAACTTTAACCTAGCCACCTGGAGGAAAATTCTAGACCAAACCTTCTATATCCTTCTTGACTTTACCCAAACCTTTAGTAACATCAATAGTTAGGTTCCAATCTCTATAAATTCTAAGATCCTCATTCTTACATTGGATTAAAGGAGTATATTTTAGTTCCAGCTAAAGAAGATTGATGTTTTCTCCAATGGCCCTTATAATTTTATCAGCAACCATTAGAGAGGGAGAGGAAGAATCTCTAAAAATCTTGTTGTTTCTTTCCTTCCAAAGCCCCTGTATTAGGTGGAGCACACTGATAGCACAAAGAGCCCTTAGAAACTAATTAGAAGAGGACCAACTCCATTGAGAGAAAAAATATTGGATAGAGTAAGGGAAAACCTAGCTAACACTCTATTTTTGGAAGATTCTGGACTAGACTTGCCTAGAGAAAGAACTGTGCAACAATACATGGGAGTGTAATCACCTAAAATTGGGCTAATAGAACCTAAGGCCCTATTTTCCCTAATTTTGTTAAATGTGATTCTTGATTATTAACATAATTCTTCAAATTTAATAAAGAAAAATAAAATTCCATAAATCAAGCATTAATAATTGAGCAAAAATCACTTTGATTACCTCTAAGCCTAATTAATTAAATTAATCTCATTAAATGCATGGCTAAAGTAATTAATTAAAACAAGTGAATAAAAACACTCCAAAATGATATGTCACCTCTCAAGGGGACAACAAAGACATCTTAAACCAATGAGATCTCATCACATGGATCAATCTTGGAAGCATCTCAACCACTCATCATGGATGCATCTCTACGATCCAAGTTCTCAAGATTCTATAAAAGAAGAATTTTCCAATCTCAAAGGACTTCTTGCTAATAGTTAATTTTAATTTCTTGATAATAGGTTGATAATTTTTAATTTGAATTCATACTTACATGTTGCTCATTTGATTTCCTAGCTAATTATAAAACATCTCAATTTTCTTAATAGTTAATGAATCAATGGATTTATTGAATGAATTTGATGTCTTAGCTTCATATTTGACTTGAATCTTTCATTCTAACATGCATTGTCACTATTTAGGATCTAATTCTAAGAGTAATTTTAGATCTTTCCATACTTGCGTTAGCTAGAGAGCAATAATTTAGTTTCAATTGTTATAATTTTGATTGTCTTTCATGTACTAATAATTGATATAATGAGTTATTGAAGTATTGTGTTGCAAATTTGCATTGACCACAAAATACACACACATTTCTGGCACCCACTATGGAGCCAAGCCCCAAATTTATACATCTTAAACTAATTTTTTGTCATGTTCTTGACTATAGAAAATCGCATCCTGAAAATACTATCACACCTAGGAAATAGAGTCACACCTGGGATTTCTTGGATCGCATCTGGGATTTCCTAGATTGCATCTAGTAAGGTATCACCTTTAGTTAGTTTTGGATCGCATCTGGGATCCTTAATCACATTCAGGAAATTGGATCACATCTGGGGATATTTTCTTTAAATTTCATTTTCTTGATAGCTAATGGGTGAATTTCATGATTTTTATGGATTTATAATAGCCTAACAGTGGTCTGCAGGTCAAATTGTCAAAGATATCAATAAATTAAGATTACTAATGATTGTTTGTAGGTTTCCTAAAAGAGATCAATTAGACATTGTGCTTATTTTTCTATGAATTTAATACAATTTGAAATCAATTTGCAAACTAACCAAAGGATTATACTCTTTTCCCTTTGGGAAAATTAAAAACTCAACAGTTAGCTTGCAATTTCGGGTCAAATTGGGGTAATTTGGTTAAATTTGCATGATGTGTCTTGGAGAGATATTTTGAGATAGGATATTATACTCTTCTCATTCATGGAGAATCAAAAATCTAGACCTTAAGCTATTGATCTTATTTCTTTTATTGCATACCTTTAGAGGGCCTGTCGATTGAGGAAAAAAGCTCTCGGGAATGACCCAAGTGGGGACAAGTCTTAAGCCGACTCTTCCACCCCACTATAAAATTTGATGCTTTCTTGAGATAAAAATCTTGGAAGACATAATTCATTTTGTCATTAGAACTTGGATTTGATCTTTTCCAATGACATGCTTGGATCTTTTGTAGAGTGGAGCCGCTTGATCTTGCTTGAGAGACTACATAGATTTGAGTACTCATAGGGCTATAGGCCTCAATCCATCTTGCAGGACTATGGGAGATGGTTATGAATGGATGCCTTCATTAAGAACCTAAGTTAGATGCTACCTGATCTACCTTTGAAAGGTTGATAATACTTGTGCAAGGAAAATAGTAATTGCCCCAAGAAATTCATCATATTGAGCTCTCTTTGATGTTACTACTCAGCTAATATGGCCTCCAACATCCATTGTGTGTTGTTGGACTTTCATATTCTTAGGAGTCATTGAGTTTGTTCTTAAGTTAGTGAACAAATGTTTCCAATCTCCACCTAGTCTAAGGAAGGATATGTTTCTTTTCTCCTAAAAATGATTGATTGGTGTGCTTTAAATACAAATCTTAGATAAATCACCTGAATGAACAAATCACAAGAAATTTTAGATACCCAAAAGTCCCTGGAATTGAACAAAGAAGACCAATTTTCATAAACTTGACAAAATTTTGCATCAGACAAGTCATCAGAATGTCGCATCTGGTATCTTGGGTCACACCCCGTATCCCAGATTGCACCTGGTAGAAACAGTATCGCACCTCATATTTCCTAGGTTGCATCTAGATTAGGGATCACACCTTGTGTTTCCTATGTCACATCTAGAGCCCAAACCCTGTTAGTCACATCTTGAGGATCACATATGGGGCTGAAATCACTTCTGTACCTAGCACAACTTGGATTTTTGCATTTTTGGATACCCTTTTTTACCTTTAGTCAAATTCTATTGTCAAAACCAGTATACCTGGAAGCCTAAAAGAGTTACTATTGAGTGTGTCTTGTCATCCTATTTAGTCTATATCCCACATCATTCAAATTGTGGAGCTCCCTTGTCACCATTAGATTCAAATCAAGTTCCTAGCTCACTATTAGAGCATGCTAACCTTTTGACACTAGAACTTTCAAAAAAATTCAAACAAATCCACTTGCATTTGGTTCCTAACTCACTATCAAGGCACTTGAACCCTTTGATGTTTGATCCTAAGACATTTCAAACTCACTATTGCAACCTTGGATGCACAATTGGACACTTTCATACTTTTAGACCCACTTACACATAAGACATTCAAAAATTCCTTAATCAATCTTTCATGGTTAATACAAGACATAAGTCTTACAAATTTGAAAGGAATCCATTTTCAAACAAAGTTCCACTGATAACATTTGAAAGAGGAGAAACTTCATGGATCAATCCTCTATTTGGAAAAACTCCTAGCACTACTCACATGGTAACCCCTAAACAAACATGTCTACTCAAGGTGACTTCCATTGGGATGAAAGCCACAAAGAACAAGATAACCATGAAGGACAGAATAACCAAGAAGAAGCTATTAATATGATTTAGAACAATAGAGAGGGGGGGTGAATCAGTTGTTCTCAGGTCCAAATGTATTAATTAAAATTTTAAACACTTCAACAACTCAAATCTAATAACCAATACTACTCGGTCATTACTGAATGTATACCAGAAACATATAACAATGCAGTCCACTATCCAACAATATTTAACTTGCAAAACATAGAAATGTTCAAACTTGCCCTCATCACTTTTAGCATCAAACTTTCCATTCGTATTATCTTTTAGTATATAGAATTTGCACCCAAAAATTCTAAAGTATTTTACATTAGGTGCATAACCGTGCCATAGTTCATAAGGTGTAACATTTGTACCTTTTTTTATTTGTACTTAGTTTAAGGTATAAATAGATGTACTTACAGCTTCTTTCTAGTACTTTTGTGCAACATTCTTCTCAATCATTAGTGTCCTTGCACAATCCATGATAGATATGTTCCTCCTTTCTTTTATACCATTCTATGGAGATGTTCTAGGTGTAGACATCTGTCTCTTGATTCCTCTATCATTGTAGAATAGATTGAACTCATTTGATATAAACTCTCCACCTTGGTTAGATCTTAGACATTTCAGGTTTCTACCTATCTCCTTTTCAACCTTATCCAAATACCACTTAAACAACTGAAATGCATCATATTTTTCTTTTAAAAAAATTACAGTCATCATCCTAGTGTAATCATCAACAAACAGAATAAAGTTTTTAGCACCACAATAGCTTTGTACACCCATAAGTCCACAAAGGTCAGTATGAACCAGATTTAAGACATTTTCAGAAGTTAAAGTCTTGCTCTTGAAACTAGACTTTGTCATTTTACCCAACTAACATTGTTTGCACATCACATTATCAAGTTTCTTCAATCTAGGAAAACCTCTAACTTTCTTCTTTTTACTAATAGTTACCAGATTGTCAAAGTTAACATGACATAGCATTTTATGCAATAGCGATATATCATCAAGTTGTGCAACCAAACATGTCTCTTTAGATAGGTCTAGATAGAACAAATTACCTCTTGTCTATTCTCCACTCCCAATCAGCTCACCAGTGGCATCAAATATTTTAGCCTTCCTTTGATGAAATTCCACTCGGTAACCAGTGCTATTAAGTTATGCAACACTTAGCAAATTATAGTTAAGACCTTCAACCCAATAAGCATTTTCACAAGTGATCTTATCAGTCAGCTCAATTAATCCTTTACCCTTTATAGGACATGGTGCATCATTACCAAACTTAACACTTCTACCTTTTTAATGATCTAGGGTATCAAATTCACTTTTGTCACCAGTCATGTAGTGTGGGCAACCACTATCAATAATCCATTTATCACCTTTGCTCACATAAGAAACAAGTGCAGTTTTCTCATCTTCATCAGACTCATCTTTCATAGCGACATAGACTACTTCAATTTCAAAATCATCATTATTAGTGTCAATTTCTTCTTCAGCAATGTAACAAGATTTCTTACCTTTATCCTTGTAGTCCTTGTATCTTCAGTAACCTTTGTTTTCTCTCTTGTCTTTTTACTTTCTTTATCTTTCTTCATCCTTGTCATCCCTGTCAGGACATCTTGCAGCTATATGGAAACCTTTGTTACATGAGAAACATATGATAGGAAGTTTACCTTTATACTTGCCTTTTGCTCTTTTCAATCTTCTAGCCATCAGAGCTTCAAGATCCTCTAGTTCTTCATCAAAAGTGTCACTATCACTTTCACTCTCACTAATGCATTTTTCTTTTTCCTTCTTAGATTTATGCAAAACCATTTGTGACTTGAATGCAGATTCAACATTAGTAATAGTGAAGTTATCATAATTAGAAAGCTCAAAAGCAGTAAGCTTACCAACAAGACTTTCCAGTGTTAGAGCATTACCAGGGTTACATCTAGATTCTTTAATTTCTAAAACTTTGATGGCATATATAGGACGCAAAGTTCTTAGTACATTTCTTATAACAGTCTCATCATCAATAGTTCCATTAGCTCCTCTAATAGAATTTGCAACCTCCTTTATCCTACCATAATATTGAGAAATGTTCTCACCTTCTTGCATTCTCATTTCATCAAAGTTACCTCTAAGGCTTTCACCTTTTGCCCTTAGTACATTTATGTCACCACCATAGATGTTTGCAAGAGCATCCCACATTTTCTTTGCATTTGTGCAATCTTTAATGTCTTCAAATTCAGGATAGCTTAAGGCAGATGCAATCTCCATCATTGCTTGATTGTGTTCTTGTTTAGCTCTCATCTCGTCGTCAGTCAAACATGCAGTAGGTGTAACATGGTCATGTTCAACATAATATTTTGTTGAGTCACCAATACCAGCTAGATGCAATTTCATCAGACTCTTCCATGCAGGGAAGTTCTCCTTATTCAACTTCAGTACCTCCTTCTTATACATCTTGATCATTTACTTTAAGTACCTTTAAACTTGTTCTCTGTAAGCACCAACAGCTCTGATACCAATTGTTAATATGATTTAGAACAACAAAGAGGGGGGGTGAATCAGTTGTTCTTAGGTCCAAATGTATCAATTAAACTTTTAAACACTTCAACAACTCAGATCTAATAACCAACACTAGTCGGTCATTACTGAACATATACCAAAAATATATAACAATGCAGTCCATTATCCAATAGTATTTAACTTGCAAAACATAGAAATGTTCAAACCAAAACATTCATGCAAGTATTGACACCAGGATTTATAGTGGAAACCCAATTTGGGAAAAACCACTTTGTAACATGCTACTGATATTTTCACTCTTCTAAAGTGAGCTCTGTGAAAATCCAACCATGTCAAAGGTTTACAAACACACTGCTAGGTGTGACCCTGTTAAAGAATTTCAACCACCCTATTAGGAGTGCACCTTGTTAGAGGACTTAAGTACATTCCATTAGAATGCAACCTTGATTAAAGGCTTTATATAATGACTATTAGGTCAACCTTCATTAAAGGATTTTGACTAATACAATGATTAGAAAGTAACAGTAATATTTGATCTAAAAACATACAACTCACTTTGCAAATACCAGATCCAATTCTTACATATATGTTGGCTTACTGATTAAGTTCCATTTCCATCTCCATCACTGATCTGCTCAGAAATCCCTTCAAGAAATCACAACTCTGATCAACTCCTTCTCCTTCAACCTTTCTTCTTATTCAGTTAATAACAACAACTCTAGCATCTCTCTCTCAACCTCACACTTAGGTTTCCTTAATACCTCTTCAATAGGTAGATGCATCTTTTGTCGCTTAATCTCCTCTGTAGATCTTAGGTTTAGGTCAGATTCATCGAATCCTTCCATTATTATGTTCTCCATCCATCCTTCTAGAAACATCTTTAATCTCTTTATTGGAATCACAATAAAATGGTTTACTATGCATTAAATGCTCCATACATTCAATAAATAAAGTCAACATGGTTCACATAATCCAAGAATTCAAACATGTCATCTAGGAATCTGAATCTTCATCAAATTTAAATTACTGATGCTCGGTCAATACTATGTTCAACTCCTCAGTCATCACTACATAGCTCGATCACCACTTGAAACTGCTTCCCTTAGCTAATGTTGTCTCCCTCAGCAATACACTGATGTTCAGTCAACACTGAATTTACTCGGCATACACTGGCTTGGTCGACACTAACATCACTCAACTTAAACTAGATTTCTTCACTTTTGATTGGTTAAGCCTACTTGTTCAATCTTTCTTCTCACTTAGATAAACAATACATTATCATATCATTGTGCCACATAATCAAGTACTCATTGAAGTATCAAATAACTCAACCTTTCTCTAGATTCTATTGTTATCACCCTTGCCCTAATCCTTCTCAACAATCAAATAGATATAGTACTTTCTTAGATAGCAACAGTCTTACCAATTAAAGTTTGACATTAATGACAATACAACAGTTGCTTCAATTGTAGTTTCCAAAAAAATCATGACACCAATAAGAAAATTTATGACTATGATGATGATGAAGACCCTACAGAACTAGAATATCAAAGGGTTGTGAAAATAAAAAGATTCAATAAAATCCTTGAAAGAACATTGGAAGAAAAGAAGGAAAAACACTTCCTAGAACTTGCATCTTAAGGAGTGAAACTACCTAAACACTATGATGTAAATAAGCTCAAACCAAAAGAGGATCTTAGTCCTATGTCCATTCTAACATGACAATTACTTGACATGCAAGCATAAATCCAAGAGCTAAAGAAAGAAAAGGCCAAACCAATAAAACAATACTCTTTGGAGCACATTTGTCCTTTTCCCTTTGATAAGGGATTGAAGATGATATCAGTTCCTCAGCATGTTACAATTCCAAAATATGACAAATACACTGAAAATTCCAACCCTCAAGACCATGTGAGTGAATTTTGCACATCAAATATGGAATTCATGCATGAACAAACTTATCTAATGAGGTTATTTCCACAAAGTTTAGGTGGACAAGCAATGGACTGGTTCTCAAAATTACCTAAAGGAATCAAAATTTTGAGGAACTAGTTAAAATTTTTATCCAACAATACTCCTATAACATCCAACGCATTATGACTATGTTGGATTTATGCAATACCAAATAGAAAAGTGGAGAATCATTCTTGACTTTCTTACAACAATGGAGAAAGATATTTGCGTGATACGCTAGACAAATACCTGAAAGCAAAAAAATGGAAATTTTTATCAATGACTTGGTACCCAAGACAAATTTACCTATACAACTATAAGGTCCACCAAGTTTTGATAAAATGATGGATAGTTCCATCAAGATTGAAGAGGTCTTGATAAAGAAGGGGGAGATTATGATCAACAAAGAGAATAAAGACAAGTACTATCCCTCCAAAGACAAGTACAAATATGGAAACAAGAAAAAGAATTTGGTCAATGATGGAGTTGTGGATACTCCTAATACCAAATCGAAACCAGAAGTTTTTAATCTTACGACAAGTCTCCAAGTGAGCAAGAGTTTGAATTTGAAAGTGACACCAATGGCTAACAAGACTTTCAATAAAACTAATACTCAAATTGAGCCTTGGTTAGCAAGACCCAAGAGGACATTTACACCATTGGAAGATACATTAGAAGTGGTCTTGAAGTCACTCTTGGACAATAAAATTATCACAATTCCTGACTCCAAACCTTGGGAACCTAAAGTAAAACCAAGGTGGTGGAATGATAAAAACTACTATGATTTTCATCGCAATAAAGGACACAAGACTAACAACTATATGATTGTCCATATGTTCAATTACTGCAAATCAAATTTTACTAGAATTTCTATCTAAACCTTTTATCGGTTTTCATTCAATCAAGCTTCAAATAGGTATGGTCATTTCTTGTTCAATCAAGTTTAGAATTGACGACCTTTTGAATCATGTAGGATTTCATTCAATCAAGTTTGGAGTTCTTGAATTTAGAGTAGTTCTCTTTAATACTCTCTAAATATTTGAAAGTGTTTTCACTGCTCTCTAAATATCCTTAAAATCAGAGTGGTCCTCATTTCTCTCTAAATCACTTGAGTTCAAAGTGGTTCTCGTTACTCTCTAAATCTCCTGGAATCTATCAGTTCTACTAAATCATGCATTAAATTAGATTTTCTTTGAATCCTTGTGTTGTTTGCAAAGCAATTTAAAGAGGGGCAAATGTAATCACCTAAAATTGGGCTAATAGAACCTAAGGCCCTATTTTCCCTAGTTTGGGATAAAAACCCTAATTGTGTTAATATGATTCTTGATTATGAACATAATTCTTCAAATTTGATAAAATCAATAAAATTCCATAAATCAAGCATTAATAATTGAGCAAAAATCACTTTGATTACCTCTAAGCCTAATTAATTAAATCGATCTCATTAAATTCATGGCTAGAGTAATTAATTAAAACAAGTGAATAAAAACACTCCAAAATGACATGTCACCTCTCAAGGGGACAACAAAGACATCTTAAACCAATGAGATCTCATCACATGGATCAAACTTGGAAGCATCTTAAACACTCATCATGGATGCATCTCAACCGTCCAAGTTCTCAAGATTCTATAAAAAAAGAATTTTCAAATCTCAAAGGACTTCTTGCTAATAGTTAATTTGAATTTTTTGATAATAGATTGATAATTGTTAATTTGAATTCATACTTACATGTTGCTCATTTGATTTCCTAGATAATTAGAAAACATCTCAATTTTCTTAATAGTTAATAAATCAATGGATTTCTTGAATGAATTTGATGCCTTAGCTTCATAGTTGACTTGAATCTCTCATTCTAACATGCATTGTCACTATTTAGGATCTAATTCTGAGAGTAATTTTAGATTCTTTCCATACTTGTGTTAGTTAGAGAGCAATAATTTGGTTTCAATTGTTATAATTTTGATTTTCTTTCATTTACTAACAATTGATATAATGAGTTATTGAAGTGTTGTGTTGCAAATTTACATTGAACAAAAAATACACACACATGCAAGGAGTCTCCTCTGCTTCCAGGCACAAATAGTACCTATTAGGGATTGAGAATCCTCTTTTACAAAGATTGTAAGTAGTTAAGATTTTATTTTGAATAAAAATCCAGTAAAAAATATTATTTTTAGGAATAAGAAACTTCACCCAGAATTTCCCCAAAAGTGGGAAGAAGCAGAAGATCTAGATAGGAGAGAGATAACTAAGGAAATAGAGAAACTTACACTAGGAGTGCCCATCCATATAATCAAATCCTGAGAATCATCCCTAACCATCTAGGCATTGACCATAGTCTATAAGGGGCCTAGAGTAGAATCGATGGCCAAGAGATGAACCCAATGGTGACCCTGCCAATACTCACCAACTAAAATTCCAAATGAGGCCTTGCAAGGGTTCATAAAAGGATCAAAATTAGGATATCTACAAAGAGTTTGTTCCAAGATCCACTTATCTTTCCAGAAATGAATACTTCTACCATTCTCCACCTTCCATCGTAGACCACGGGTAGCAACCTCCTTCACCTTTTGGATATTGTTCCACATATATTATCCATTGTTAATAACAAGAGAATTAATGAGTTCAGCCAAAAAGGAACAGTGACTTAAATATTTACTATTCCAAATCGTGTTCCACTCCCTAGAATCACCAAATATTCTACATATATTTTTAGCTAGAATGGATTTGTTGAAGATACTAATACTTCTGAGTGTGTGTGTGAATTTTGTACCTAGCTGTAGACACAACACTTCAATAAAACATTAGAGGTTAGCAAAAATCAAAATATGTCAAATAATTGAAACTACGCTAACCAGGTGATTTACTACCTTCTAGTAGGTGCGAGTATGATGTTCTCAGAGTGAAATCAAGATTAGTG
The DNA here is from genome assembly GCA_027943335.1 of Chamaecyparis obtusa. Lineage (NCBI taxonomy): Eukaryota > Viridiplantae > Streptophyta > Pinopsida > Cupressales > Cupressaceae > Chamaecyparis > Chamaecyparis obtusa. Next base: position 500,138 of record BSBK01005868.1, on the reverse strand, counting down.
ACAATGAAACACCTAAACAAAGGATTTGTATGCAAAATATGAAAGACTATGAATGCAGATTAATCTATATTTTTGTATTTTCTATGCAATAAGAATGAGAAACTATATGAATCTAAGCTAGAATGTATGAAATTGAGTTTGAATGCAGATTTAATCTAAGAATGCTATAAATGAATATTAAAACTATGATGTGAAACTATGAATGCTCAAAACAATAAATTAAAATCTCACAATAACCTTGATTTGCAAAAGATTGATTCTTCAGTCACAAATTCGCTAGAGTGAGGATGCAATTTTGAGGTATTGATTGCTAGACCTTTGTGAAGAGTTGAGCCTTGTTTTTATAGAAATCTAGGGCTTTGAGGATGCTAGAGAAAATCCATAAATCACTCTTGATAAACTCAACTTGATTTTTGAGTTATCAGGAAATTAGAGATAATTGACTCACAAAAAATCATACAAAAGCAATGTTTAACTCAAAATAGAGTTTAGATCAAATTTCAACTCATCATCAGATGTTGAGTTTTAATTTTAAAATTGATTGTTAATTTCTAGTTGCCTACTTTTCTGATTGTGCATGATTTAATTATAAATTAATTAAAAATAAAGTGATTTATTCTCAACTTAACTAATTTTTGAAATAAAACAATTGATTTATGGGTTAATCAATTATTAAATCAAACTTTTATTCAAAAACTATATTATTAAATATTGATAACTGACTTTAATTAACTAAATAAGAATTTAATCAATTAGTCATAAGATTTTTTATTTATTGTCAAAATTAAATAATATAATTTAGGAATAAATAGGATTAAATGTAATTAAATAATTAAGTGGCAGTATTAAATCCGATTAATTAAATATTCAAAATATTCAATTAATCAAACTTTAGGATAAATAAGATTTATCGCTAAATAATTATTAAATTAAAGATAATTAGGATAAATAGGAATATTGCTAAGAATATTCCCTGATGTAGAATTTAGGATAAAATCAATTAGGATTTGATAATGTGCAGATGTGCCTTAGATTAGGACTTTTGTATCGATTTCGTTTGAATTGTTGATATAGGAGGTTAATGAACCTATAGCCCATTTTTGGGGTATTACATTTTACCCCTCTTTGAATCACTCTGCAAAGCATGATGGTTCAAAGAATAATATATGTATGATAAAGATAATGAGATTGATTTGAAAGATGAACCGATTCCGAGATAGAAACTAATTGAAATATTTGAAAAAGATGTCCCAGGTCCAGGATGACCAGGAATTGAGATGATGCTAGCTATATCAACAATGAATCGGTGATTACAAAAAAGTGTCAAAATGCCTAATTCTGAACCTTATGATTGTGAAGAAGTGAGTGACTAATTCTTGTACACACTAAAATGGTGCACTTCTATGAACCATTACTTGCAAGGTTGCTCAACAATGAGGCCTCACAAAGCGGCTCATAGCTCTCTATGCATGGAGTTGCAAAGGACTTATGAGTTTTGCTCTCAGCTAGAGCTACAAGAATGTGACCTTGCTAGTCAACCATGCAATGAGAGATTCAAGTGAAGACAAGGGCAAGAGTGCCAATGTCCCCAAGAATCTAAATAAAAAATGCAATGCCAATGCAACTAGTATGAATGTGCAAGACTAATCTATCAAATGAAGTGCAAACTAAGCTATGAAAAGAAGTACAATAGATTTCAAGCGCCTAATTAAGCTATGTGAGATCTATTCTATTGCATAAAAGGAAATCTAATCTATGATGCCATGATCATGCAACTAACAAAACAAATATAAACTAGATGATGAAAGCAACAAGTCTTCAATGTCTTCAAACTTCAAATGCACCTAAATCCTGCAACATAACATTAGCATAAAAACATGGTATATGCAAATGAAGAAGAGAGCTCTCCTTTTATAAGAAATGAGGTGAAATGGACCATGGAGATTAAGAGGCAAAAAGTCTTAATCAGCGGTGGAGCTTGAAAGAGGAGCAATCCATGTGCACAAGTATCCTCCAATAGGAAAATAAGAGTTGACTTTATGTCCATATGAGACAAAAAGTGCTTTTATCCTTTTTATAAAATAGGAATAATGTTTTATTTGTGCAACTTAGGATAAGAAGGAAAGGTGGGGCTTTTTATTTATTAAAAGGAGAGGAAATATTCCTTTTGAATAAATAAAGACTTTAGGATAAAATGGTTAGCCCAAGGATAAAAATCTAATATATGATCGAAATTAGGATTTGATCAAGAGATTGATATTGTTGAAAATATTGATTATTGATAAAAATGATTCAGGATTGATAAATCAAATAAATGGGGCCCAAAGTCTAGGCGACCATTTTAGGGTGCATACATTTGCCCCTCTTTGACTAATGTGTCATCGATTTGGGAACACATGAAGTCAAAGAATGAAGTTGCAATGTGAGATCGATTTGGGATCACAAAACAACTCAGATATGAGGTTGATTCGGGATCATATCCGAACAAAGCATAAACAAAGGCCTTTGAACATGAGGTCGATTCGGGATCACATTCAAAGTAGGAGATAAGAATCTCAAATTTGAGCGACAGCTCACAAAAGATGTCTGAATCAGGAAAATCAAGTAGTTGGGGATGAGAATCCCATAAATACTACCCCCTCAGAATGGAAATCGAAATCAAGTAGAGGAGAGACAGAAAATTGATAAGGTTGATCAAATCATAATAAAATTACAATCGAATGTAAGGGTCAAATAGGTTAACCATTAGGCAATAGAACATGCCCCAGCCTGACTGGAAAGATGCAGTCAAACGTGAGAAATGAGGGAATGGAATGAATATGAATGAAAGACTAGAAGTTTGGAAGACATGAAAAGGAAGGAATGATGATGCCCCAACAAAGATTAAAAGATTAGGCCTCAAAAGATCAGCCAACTGCGCAGAAGGGGGGAAGATTTTGAAATGTGATTTTGACTATCAAGATGACCTTGGATTTTGATTTCGAGTCTGAAAAGGGATCCAGGACGTCGAAATTAGCTAAGGGTGCAATTTTTGCGCAATTCTGAGGTGTTTTGAAAATGAGGTCAAAAAGTCAAAAGACTATAAAAGGGGTCAAAATGTCATTTTCAAAAATCATTTGTCTTTTAGCGATTTGAGAATTTCAGAGCTTTAGAGAGAGAAAATGGCCCAGCAAGCAGGAGTTCCCATCCACAGGCATCGATTCGAGCATGCTCGGTTGCACAACTGGCCACCACACTATCCTGCCCCGGTATGTTTACGAAAAACTCGAGTTTGTTGGTCATTTTTAGCATTTAATAGCTTATTTTAGCACGTTTTTTCAAATTTTAAATTTCAAAATTTTTTCTTAGGTGAAATATCACGCGATACTTTAGAAGTATCGTGCGCTTTGGGGAGAAGTATCGCGCGATACTTCGCATGCCCCCAAAGTATCGCGCGACCTTAGGCACCAGTATCGCACGATACTAGGCGAAAGATCGCACGATACTGGGCGAAGTATCACACGATATAAGGTTTATCGCCCCACTATAGGGAGAAGTATCACGTGATACTTCTCCAGAAAAAGAATATCGCCCAGCATAAAATATTGATTTTTAATACATTTTTGAGCAAAAATGACATGGGTCTAGACAATGTTACATTTTTAAGATGTTTTATACTGAGTTTTTGAACATCCATCATGATATGTGCTAACAACGGGCTTGGTTTTGGCTTGCAGGAGGTTTTTTCGGCGCTCATCATCAGAGCGCCGAAGGTGATAGGATTACGGTGTGTCCGAGATCTAGATGATCCGGGCAATGCCGACCTCAGGGCGATGGGATTTCGGTATTTGTTGAGGTACCCCTATATCCGAGCGGACCATGGGTTGTTGACTGCGCTGGCTGAGAAATGGCACAGCGAGCATAACACCTTCCACCTTCCTACAGGCGAGGCATCCATCACACTGGAGGATGTCTATAGGATCCTCCGAGTTCCATGCCACGGAGAGCCTGTAAGTATAATCATGTTTTTGAGATAGTCATGTAAAATGTAATGTTTCCAAAAGATGAAAACTAACATGATTTATGTGTTGTCACAGGTATACTATGATCAGGATGCCACTGAGGGGCATCAATTGATTCAGGAGATGTTTCAAGATGTGACTATCCTGGACAGGCATGTCAGCTAGGAGCGACTGCTTGATGATTTTGGCAGAGATTATTTGGTGCCATGCATTGTGGCATCTATCATTTCACAGATCCTAATGACTGATCACAGTCAGAAGGGATTCTCGCTTGGATGGGGCAAGTTATTAGTAGACTTGGTAGGCAGGCCCCGACGGATGGCATGGGGGCCTGCGATCCTGGCAGAGATGTATCATGAGCTGCACGAGATCGTCTACAGGGATGGTCGAACATGGGCATGTGGTGCCATCCTGGCACAGGTATGGGCATGGGAGCACATCCCTGTGGTGCGCCCTAGGGTTCAGCTGAGGGAGAGGAGGTACCCCTACATCTATAGGTACATCAGGTTTATATCACATGCCCATTCTGGGGATGTGACCTATTATCGACAGATTTTGGATGAGATAGCCTCATTCACATGGAGGTCGTACAGGGAGGTTGAGGTTTGGGGGATGTAGCAGATGAGTTGAGCTACATGCTGTGCAGTCAGCCACTGGTAGGTCGATATGCAAAGATCGTAGAAAGATTCTGCATCACTCGGGTGTGGCGGCAGTTTGGGAGGCAGCAGCGAGTCTCGATAGAGACTACTACATATGCCATGGCTAGGGATGAGGAGGGTCATGGGTGGCTACCCATGCTGGATTATCAGCAGGCTGTCGCAGAGACAGCAGCTATCAGGAGCGAGCCTTGGGATTACTTCCCAGATGTGGTAGACGCAGGGGCTGATGGAGCCTACAGAGCAGAGTGGCGGAGGGTACCATTCCCTCAGTTTACAGTACTAGATGTACAGGTGCCAGCGCCGGGAGGAGACAGAGGAGACGGAGGAGATAGAGGGGACAGAGGGGGAGAGGGAGGGGAGGGAGGAGGAGAGGGAGGGGATGGAGGAGATGGTAGGAGGGGGAGAGGGAGGAGGATGGAGAGGGGAGAGGGGTCGAGATCAGGTGGCCAAAAATGGTCACGGGGATAGAGATCGGTGACACCTGAAGAGGAGGCGAGACTAGCTCGCCGGCAGGCAGAGGCACAACAGGAGCAACCTGCAGGGGGAGAGGACCTGAGAGCCCAGATACAGGCTCAGGAGGCAGAGATACAGTAGCTGCGGACCACTATAGCCGTGAGAGATCAGCAGCTTCTAGATCTGAGGGTAGAGCGGGATCAGCAGATAGCTGATCTCAGAGCAGAGATAGCACGCCGTGAGGCGATGGCACAGGCTGAGGCACTGGAGCTTTGATGAGAGTCAGCGAGAGCAGCCTATTATCATGGGTTATATTTGCAGGCCATCCCAGAGGGTGAGAGAGCACCATCATACTCTCAGCGGGCAGGGGTATCAGATGTGGTACTTGATAGGAGAGCTATGCCTCCTCCACCACTGCGAGCTCCTCACGAGGGTGGTAGCGAGTCTTAGGGTTAGGTCTTAGATGTTTTGGACATATTGTGAGACTTTTGATCCAGATTTTGGGATCTCATATTGTATTGCATATCATGACATTGTATATAGATTTATGAGATTACTGGATGTTCGATGTTTCATATGTATTTGTCTCACTTGTGATGGATGTATCAGTTTATGTATATTGTCTTGTCATTTTGCTCAAAATGCTTATGTATGTTCTCTCTCATAGATGTATGTTTAATTCTCATGTGTATGATATAGACTCATGTTTCTTGAAAGTGACAGTTTTGATGTAGATATGATGATGTGATTAACCCCTTGTGATGAACAGGAATAGGTTCGAGATGAAAAAGACAAGGAGCAAAAGACATGATCAAGAAGGAGAGAAGGTGAGCGCAGTCGACTGACAGGTCCACGTAGGATGAAAAGAAGAGTTCTTTCCATATGCAAAATGCAAAATTAATCTAACATGACCCTAAAAATGCAAGCTACTATGAAAGTGGTTGACTTGCAAGGTCACAACGCTTATAGACATCTAATTATCATCATCAAGCGTTATTGGTAGCGTCGTAAGATCATACAATGCACACTAGCATAACTATGGGGATATGAATATGATCTTTATCAGATAGAGATGTGGTAATCTCACCTAGGCATCAAAGACATATAGGTCAAGATGACTAATGCGGTGAGATCACCTAAATTTGATATAGCGAGATTATGCTTGTATCAAGACACATGAAATTCAGGATAGCTAAAAGCATGCACTCACAAAACAGTCAAGGATAATACCTTGTCAATCCATAGTGTCAAGTAGGACTAGCATAAATGCTCATGATAGTTAAGATCAAGAAAATATACCCACAAGAAGATAAAGAAAGAAAACATGTTCTCATTCCCTCAGTCTTCTAGCTATGCATCATCGAAAACTTCTCAGGGAGAGACCACTCATCAAAGAAATCCTCATAGACAGCACACAAAGAAAAAATAAAGTCATCATATCGTCATCGAGTTAATTGTTTAAGTGTGTGTGTGTTGGTCATAGAGTCAGACTCTGAGTATCACATCTGCACATGAGCACTATCGCATTATACTTAGACTATAGGCAAGACATCTAATAAGTGTTAAGAAACACTCGACGCAAGGGTAGTGTTGAAAAACACTGTTTGGGGTGGTGTTGAAAAACACCTATTGTGAAATGCCCCAAGAGACAAACGCAACTAAAGGACCAATGCTATGAGTTATGCCCCCTAGACAAAGAGAAAGACCAATTCCAGACCAAGTCAAATAAGGTCAAGGCATGATGGAAAGTGGCTAAGTGTCAAGGACACATGCTAATAAATAGGAGTGCAAAGGCCTCAAGTAGCGCCTGTTTCCAGGTTTTCACCACTTGGATTTATTGCAATTTTTTCTCTTTTTTTCATTTTTTTCATTTTTTTTGGATTTTTGAATTTTTTGATTTTTTTTGTATTTTTTCAGGACTTTTTATGCTTTGTAGGATTTTTTCAGCATCATATATGAATTTTTTTAGTATTTTTTTAGGACCAATAAATATGTACAAATGATGCCCCTAGATAGAAATGGGCATCAAACTCCGAAGCAAGATCACATCATGTAGTCCCAATGTCTAGGAAGGTGAGGGACAAGAGGGATCACCAAGCTGGTGAAAGAGATGGAAGACATGAGAATGAAGGAGAGTGAAGGGAAGAAATCCTCAAGGTCAAACTCCTCAAGAGTACCCAGGCTAGGGAAAAAATTATTGTCATGTAAAGTGCATTTGGACAAGCACTGAAAGGATAGCATAGGATAAGCCTCAAAAGTGTAATGAAAAAGAAGGAATGCAGTCCAAAGGAGTAGACATGTCAAGAGACTTCATAACATCGTATTTTACTCTTTTTATTAGATCAAGACCAAGGGGGAAAAGGATAGCAAAAGGCTAGAATGAATGAAGGAAGATACGAAGGCGAAACATGAAAGGAGTGAAAGCAAGATCATTGTAAGATAGCTCACAAAATAGCCAAATGTTCACGTATAGGTCAACATTGTCAAGATCAAAGAGAGAAGATGGAATGGATGAAATATGTAGAAGAACTACGCATGATGCCTGATTGCCAGGTTTTCATCACGGTACTTATCCAAGGTGCCATAAGGGAGTGGTTTTCACCATAGGACGAATTTATTTCTCTTTACTTTTGCTACCAAGGCACCTATTTCCAAGTTTTCACCATGGCACATTTTCAAATTTTTCAATTTTTTCTCTTTCTTTTTTTCTTTTGGAATTTTTCTATTTTTTGAATATTTTTTCTATTTTTTTGAAGAAGGCAAGCTTTTTAGATAATGCTCCTTGAAAGGATAAACCATGATATGCCAAGGATTCAAAATGATATGCTCAAAGATGCTAAAGGGGAAAAGAAGACGCAGAAGGAATAGGCAAATGAAGAAAAAAGATAGAAGGTAGAAGGATAATGAATGTGAAAAGGTAGATGGAAAGAAAGGTAAGATCAACGTCAATACACACCTTGAAGAGTGACGGGAAAAAATGGAGGAAACGTAAACCATATTCTAGTCCAAATGCAAACCATATTCTGGTTCATTATTGCTATGTGACTCCTTGAAGAGAGGATTGGTGTGCTTGTTATAATTCTTAAATGTGAATGGAGGAATATGAGAAGGAATATGGAAAATGTTTAGCAAAGGTTGTGGTTTAGGCGCATGGAATGAAAGAATGTTTTTGGAAGAAGATGAAGTGGAAGCCTTTGGAAGCTTGAATGTCAACTTCACTTTTTGCTCAACATAAGACTCTTTCAAGAGAGACTTTGGAATCCATATAGCCTTAGGCTTTTCATTTTCTTTTGATGATTTAGAGAGAATATCTTCAATGATGGGTTTTGGAACCCATACTTGTCTTGTAGTTTTCTTCTTAGATATCTCTTTTGAATTTATGCCCCCATGTCGATTAGAGGAGACATGGTGATCTTCTTTTTTAGATGGATTCTTATATTGCTTCTTTTTCTTGTATTGAACATTCAAGTTACTTCCAAAAGACTTGGGACTTGTGTAAGAAGAAGCATAATATGACTGGTTTAGATGGGTGAGTGGATGAAAAGGATTCAAGGGTATGCATCTATGTTGATCTTGAGGAAAGATAGGAGATGGAGGGACGTAAGGACCCAAAATGGATGATGAATTAGGATGATTAGGAGGGGAAAGTGAAGGGACATAAGGACCCAAGATGGAGGGAAGACATGAAGCCCTTAGCAGTGGTGGAGGAGGTCCAAGGATGGATGTGGAAGATGCAAAAGGATAATCAATAAGTTCATCAGCGTCTATATCACAACCAAGGATATCAGCATCTTTAGAATGAGCATTAAGATTTTCAACAAGATCATGCACATCTTGAATAGGAGCACCTTCTTTGACAGGATTGTTCGTAGCTTGCGAAGACTTAGGAAGAGTAGAAAGTGGAAGTGAACATGGAGTGGTAGAACAAGAAGATGGAAGACTTTGATCTTGACAAGTATCGTTGGGTAGCATAAGCGTATCAACTTTATTTTGATTTTCAATAGGTTTTACATCATAAGTAATGACACCATTTTTAATAACCTTAATGGAAGTATCATCTTTGGAAAGTGCAAGTGTGGTAAGGTTATTTTGATTATCAATAAGCTCAACGGTGTAAGTAGTAGCTTGATCTTGCTTAGGAGATGGTGGAATGAATGCGGAAGAGCGTAGAGGATCAAAAGAACCATAAAGTGGAGGAGACACATCATGAAGAGAATTGGATGATATGGAGGGTTCCTGATCTTGATCTTTATTTATATTCTTTTCTTTTTCATTTTTAGAGTCCTTTTGACATGGAGCCACTTCTAAGGACAAGGAAGCATGTTGGAATTGTATGGAAGACTTTGGAAGAGGTGGTGAAGGACTAGCTGAAATAGGCATTATAGCAGATGAAGGCTTAGGCTCTTTAGGTTTGACATTATTGAAAGTATTTGCAGCCAAGTGAAGGTTATCTTGAGTATCTTTAAGAGGTGGCCCTTGAGGATAACTATAGGGAACCGCATGGAAAGTCTTAGGATCTTTGTTGGATGAAGGATTTGTGAAAGATTTGGATGACTCATAAGCTTTAGGAAGTGTGTGGGTATTGGAGGAAGTGGCAGATGGAAGGGGACCATCACAAGACAAAGGTTCAGCATTAACATGATCTTGTTGGAGAGTGTAATCTTTATTTTCAGCATGAGAGTTTTTAGACAAGACATGCTCATAGTATCTTCATTTATAATCAGCACAAAAAGCTTTCTCTTCCTCAATAGAAGTAGATGTATCATATTGTTCACAACAAATATCATAATTTCTCTCAAAATCAGAATCATATGGATCACCATCACAATCTATCCAATAGGATGACCCTTTAGTAAGCCTAAGCACACGACGAGGAGGACTCTTAGGAACATAGGTGCCATAAGTATTGCTACATTGTCCATCATCATAGTCATCAAAGGTAGGTGTGTCACTCTTTGTGGAAGAGACATCACAAAGACTATCACATTGCTCTTTATGGTATGTCTTCTGAAGAGAAGTAAGACTCTTAGGAGAAGTAGAAGAAGAATGAGATTGTGAAGAAGGGGAAGGTGAAGACCTAGTGGAAGAAGAATACTTGGATAATGAGGAATTGAATGATGTTTAGAAGAGTCATGATAAGATTTGGAAGATGAAGAATGTGAATAGTGTTTAGAAGAATCATGATAAGACTTAGAATATGAAGAATGAGAATGATGTCTGGAAGAGTCATGATAAGACTTGGAAGGTGAAGAAGAATGAGAAGATTTAGATGATGAAGAATGTTTGGAAGAAGAAGATCGTGATATAATCATGTTTATGATTCTAGCAAAGGCATCTGATTTAATCATCTTTTCTTTTATTTTTGCTATAAATTCATCACTCATGAGAATTTTGGAAGAACAACACTTTTTGAATATGTCAATGAGCTCAAGATCGTCTATTCTTAAGAGAGGTTCCTTAACAAGATAGTCAAGATTCATGGTTATAGAAGAGGAGGAATCAAGCATGGAAGAAATGAATAGATGAATAGAAGAAAGTAGACTAGATAATAAGAGGAAAAGAATCAAGAAGAAGAAGAATAATTTCCCATGGGAATAGAAGACTTCAGAAGAACATGGGAAATGGAGAAGAAAGAAGAAGACTAAGAGCCATCTTGTGCAATTGATACCATAACGTTCATTGAGATGTTGAGCAATATGACAACACCTAGGATCTAAGATTTGGACTGACCAAGGAAGACTAAAAATAGAAGACCCTTGGTAATAGGATGACCTCACAAAATGTCAACACCAAACTAGGATAATCATAGTTCTCTATTGTCCAAAGAGAAATGAAAAGATAGAAGAAGGGGCTTTACCAACACTGTCAAAGAGGTGTTTCAAATCAAAGGGTGACTACCCTTGCACTTTTGAACTAGGAGGTTGGGCTAGGCCAAAAGATATTTGAAATTGAGATTAAATGAAAACTATTTGGACAATAAGAGTACGAGAATTTCCCAAGAATGTAGCTCACAATTTTAGAGATAAACTTTCTCACCAAAAACAACCTTCTAATGCGATATTTCTCTTTGGCTAATGTGATACTGATGTTGATCTTGACCAATTTGTGCAAAATTTTGAGTTTTTAAAGTCTAATTTCAAGTTTTCAAATGTGAGGGTGAAAATGTCTGATTTTAATCACAAATTCAACAGCATTTGGACAGGTTTGCAAACAGTAGAGGATCAAACATGTCTTCAAACACTTGAAACAAGGGCAAAAGAAACCTTGCCAAGACAAGCACTTGTGATATCAAAAATAAAATTGCACCCTATGGAAGCTACCGATTGTTTGTATGTGAGAACGTTTACACTGGTTTAGCACATTCGAGAACACTTCAAGCAATACCTTCCTACAAGACAAGGCTCAATACTTACCAACTTAGCCCACAACTTGATGCCCCCTTGCCTCACACCAAGTGGTTACCCACAAGAGATATTGGCTTTGTCGTGGAAGTGTCAAACAACACAACCAAAGGGACACATATGGTGAGTATCTTAAGGTGATCCGGGTAAACCACTTGGATCAATCCTTGCACTAAGAAGATAAGCAGCTAAATAAGGTGGCCTCTAACCTATGGTTCTTAGTAAGGGCTTCCGTTCATAACACCCCTCTTGCTCCTCATAAAGGACTAGGACCTCGCGGCCTCAAGAGTACCTTAAGCATTCTTGCTCAATATTTTCCCCATGGTCGCAATCCCATGAGCTACTCACATCAAGCAAAGACAAGTGTTATGTCTACCAAGGTTTTGTGTCCTTGATAGCCTTGAGATTATAGTGGGTTGGAATAGCTCGGTATTAGCTTGTCCCCACTTGGGTCGTTCCTCTTGATTGCTCAAGAGCAGGCCCGCTAAAGGATTCTAAATCTAAATAAAAAGTGGATCAATTCTTGAGGTTCAAGGTTTTTGGTTCACCACAAGGGTGAAGAGCATACTCCCCTATCTCAAAAATCTCTCCCAAACACACCAAACAAAGTTCATTTACCCTCTTGTTTTCAAAATTCAAAGATGGGTCAAGATTTTCTGGTTCACCAAAATGGTGAAAAGCATACTTCTCCTACCACCCAAGAATTCCTACAACAAGATCTTAAGTGCCTAATAAATGAAACAACTAGTTTTTGCCACACTTAAAAGGAAAGCAAATAAACAAGCAAGAAATAATATTTTTTTATTTTTATGCTTGGGCAGCCCTGCAAAAACTGTTAGTAGCCCTCTTTGACATGCATTTTTAGCAATTTTCAAGCAAAGGAGAGCACCTACAACCACAACTTGTTAGACCCACAATGTTAGCAAAATCAAAATCTAAATGTAAATGTGCAATAATCTGATAGATTTAAGCTAAAAGATGCAGGTTAGACCTATCTAAACACAGCAAAACAAAACAGCAAGCTAAAATAATCAAATTCGGACAAGAAAACTGAAAATGCAAGTCTCTACCAGACCAGGCGATATTTCTCAGACTTCACCAGTATCGCGCGATACAGTTTCCTATAGCTGGGCGATACTTCTAAGTCGTGCGATACTTCGCACAATGCCAGGCGATACTTCGCCCGATGCCAGGCGATAGACTTCAATATAGTCGTGCGATACTTTTTCCGTATGAACTATCGCGCCAAGATAGAAAGTATATCGCGCGATACTTCTGAGAAGTGTCGCGCGATAATCTGAGATAGAAAACCAGAAAACGCAGATTTTTTCAAAAATTAATCTGAAAATGATGAAAAATGCATCAAATGAAAGGACAAAGCTATCTACTCTGCCCCACGGTGGGCGCCAGAAATGTACACACTAAAATGGTGCACTTCTATGAACCATTACTTGCAAGGTTTCTCAACAATGAGGCCTCACAAAGTGGCTCATAGCTCTCTATGCATGGAGTTGCAAAGGACTTATGAGTTTTGCTCTCAGCTAGAGCTACAAGAATGTGACCTTGCTAGTCAACCATGCAATGAGAGATTCAAGTGAAGACAAGGGCAAGAGTGCCAATGTCCCCAAGAATCTAAATGAAAAATGCAATGCCAATGCAACTAGTATGAATGTGCAAGACTAATCTATCAAATGAAGTGCAAACTAAGCTATGAAAAGAAGTACAATAGATTTCAAGCCCCTAATTAAGCTATGTGAGATCTATTCTATTGCATAAAAGAAAATCTAATCTATGATGCCATGATCATGCAACTAAGAAAACAAATATAAACTAGATGATGAAAGCAACAAGTCTTCAATGTCTTCAAACTTCAAATGCACCTAAAACCTGCAACATAACATTAGCATAAAAATATGGTATATGCAAATGAAGAAGAGAGCTCTCCTTTTATAAGAAATGAGGTGAAATGGACCATGGAGATTAAGAGGCAAAAAGTCTTAATCAGTGGTGGAGCTTGAAAGAGGAGCAATCCACGTGCACAAGTATCCTCCAATAGGAAAATAAGAGTTGACTTTATGTCCATATGAGACAAAAAGTGCTTTTATCCTTTTTATAAAATAGGAATAATGCTTTATTTGTGCAACTTAGGATAAGAAGGAAAGGTGGGGCTTTTTATTTATTAAAAGGGGAGGAAATATTCCTTTTGAATAAATAAAGATTTTAGGATAAAATGGTTAGCCCAAGGATAAAAATCTAATATATGATTGAAATTAGGATTTGATCAAGAGATTGATATTGTTGAAAATATTGATTATTGATAAAAATGATTCAGGATTGATAAATCAAATAAATGGGGCCCAAAGTCTAGGCGACCATTTTAGGGTGCATACAATTCCAGACCTCAATGTCCTTGTATGAATCATATTGGTATCACATCCTGAACCCATCAGTTACGAAGAACCAAGGAAATGACGCTAATGAACCAATAGTTACAAAAAGCTAATATAGTTTACAAGATAGATTTAGGATACCAGATTGATATGGATCTTGATGAATCTGATATGCCCCAAGTGATGATAGATTTTCCCCAAGCGATGAGGACTTTTGGTGAGTCAGCAACTAGATGTGGTTGTTTTCTTGATTACTGAGAAAAGATTGATTACAGATTTAGATTTACAAACTTGAATGATGTGCAATACCATGCCCCCTTCAGGATTAAAATTGAAATCTGACAAGAAAAGTCAGTGTTGAATGGTTTAGAAGCATGTTAATTGATTTGAGAAGTGGTTGTGCACATCCGAGAACGTGTTCTACATCGTTTAGAGGTCTTGGAGACCAAGTTTGACTAGGTTAAACCATGAGTTGACCATAGTTGACCAAGTTGAAATTTTGATAGTTTGATGTAAGATAATCAATTAAGTTGAATTCTAGATTTTTGTGATGATTGAAGGTTGATTATGCAAGTAGTTAATAATATAAATGATCTCAGATTTTGATTTTGATCCCGAAAAAAGATTCTACTTGTTTCGTTGGAGGAACCTTCATACAATGCTCAGTCCTTGTGTCATGTTTAGCATTTTTGGTTTTGAAGAATCATTTAAGTGTTCAAGTAATTTGTGAGATCATGCAAAGTGCAAAATGAAATGCAGAATGAAATGCAAACCTAGGACCTAGGACCTAGTCACTGATCATGTGTCGATTTGTTATCATCATTGAACTTTTTAGGTAACCAAATAAATCAATACAATGTCCACTAGCTAGTAAACTATAGACATATGAATATCGATTTGTATGCACAAGAATCAATACAATGCCCACTGGTCATATAACCATGAACATATGAATATTGATTTTGTTTTTGGAATGTCGGATTAGATATAAGCACCAAGGCATAAACGTCAGGATGACCTAAATATCATGTCCATTTTGATATAGCAATTTGTATAAGCATCAAAACGTAGACGTTGTAATGACCTGAATACACCTTGCATTACAAACACATCAAGCAGTCAAGAGATCCTTCTAAATCCAGTGTGAATTACCCATAGTGACCCTTTATTGTTCACCTCCTTAGGCAAGATCATGTTTCACAGTAGGAGAAAGAACTCACTCAAAAATACAATAGTTAGATCAAACTTCTTTGAATATTTTGGGTATCAATGCTCGAAGTACGCATGGCCATCCAATACAAGATAGAGGCTCTTACATATGGACACCATTTCAATCCATAATTTCCAAAGTTGTTAGATTTTCACATATAAGCAAAAGACAAAGAAACGATTATGCCACTAGTCATCACTCTCTAAATCCTGTAAAGGACATCATCGAAGAGCTCAAAGGGACACAATATGCAAAAATCTCAATGCGAATCAATAAGCATACAAGGAGATGAAAGCATGTAAAAGCATAGATTGTTTTCATTTTGATGTTTGAATGTGTTGTTGTAGATGAAAAATCCCTTTCTGGAGAGGAGATTGACTGACTGACTCGAATAAAGCTTCAAAGGACTCTGACTGCATATGACTCATCTAAGATGTACTGGAGGCCATAGGATATGACATTGATTGTCCCCAAGTGCTAAGCATTGATAGGATATAGAGGCTTGAGCGTATTGGTGTACAGACCGACTTTATTGAAACAAGGATATATACAAACTAAAGCAAACTGAAAGTTGGGAAATATCAAGATTGTGCTAATAGATGGAGTATTTTGAAACAAGTGGCACCCATTTGCCAAGTTTTCACCATCTTGGTAGAGATTCTATTTTTGATACCAAGGCACCTGTTTCCAGGTTTTCACCAAGGCACTTTTTCTTTTTCTCATTTTTTCTGTATTTTTCATTTTTTCAATTTTTTTGTACTTTTGATATTTTTTTATTTTTTGTGAATCATCAAGGCGCCTATTTGCTAGGTTTTCACCAAGATGTTCATTTTTTCAGGACTTTTTCTAATTTTTAAAATTTTTTTAGGACATTTTACCATACACTGAATATCTTAGGCATACAATTTCTTCAGATGGAGAATGTTGATTGGTTCTCAAAGCTGTTCTCCTTTAGTCGTTGAGATTTGATAGGCTCTAGAGCCAAAAGTAGCAGTGATAAAAAAAAGGGACCTAGCCAATTGGGTTCAAACTTCCCCTTGCGCTCTTTATGTGATTGATTTTTAGGATTCTATCTCAAGACTAGATCACCAACCTAAAACTCTTTGTGTCTAACTTTCTTGTTGTAGCCTCTAGACATTCTTTTTTTATATACTCTGAGATGATCATACGCTGCTTATATGTGCTCATCTAGTAGTTCAAGTTCTTGCAACTTAGAAACTCTATAGTCATCATCAGTTACTAGACCATGCATTCTGATTCTTAGTGATGGGATTTCAACCTCAATAGGCAGTACCACTTTAGACCCATAAACTAAAGAGAAAGGTGTAGCCCCAGTGGGCATTTTGATACTTGTTCTATAGGCCCAGAGAGCTGGATTGATCATGAGATGTCAGTCTCTTCCTATCTTATTAACTGTATGGTGCAAGATTTTCAATAGATTCTTGTTTGAAGCCTCTGCTTGTCCATTCCCTTGAGGATAGTAGATAGATGACCAATGTTGTGTAATCTTGAATTTAGCACATAAATCATCTAAGTCTTTATTTTTGAATTTTCCACCATTATCTGTGACTATAGAGTGTGGAATACCATCCCGGCATATGATGTAGTTCAAGATGAACATAGATATTTGTTTTCCAATTGCTTGTGTCAAAGGGACTGCTTCTACCCATTTTGTGAAATATTCTGTAGCTGTAATAATATGGGTATGTCCATTAGAAGAATGAGGATGTATGGATCCTATAAGATCAAATGCTCATTTAGGAAAAGGCCTTTGTGTAGTGAAGGGAATTAGATCTCTCCCCAGAGCATGAATTAAGTTGCCATGCAATTGGCACTTTTGACAGCTCTTTGCATACTTGATAGCTTCTTTTTTCATTGAAAACTCCCAAGCAAGATCATATCGTGTAGTCCCAATGTCTAGCAAGGTGGAGAACAAGAGGGATTGGCAAGCTGGTGGAAGAGATGGAAAATAAGAGAATGAAGGAGAATAAAGGGAAGAAATCCTCAAGGGAAAACTCCTCAAGAATACCCAAGCTAGGAAAAAATGTCATGTAAATCGCATTTGGACAAGAAATGAAAGGCCAGCATAGGATAACTCACAAAAGTGTAGTGCCAAAGAAGGAAAGGATGTAATCCAAAGGAGTAGACATGTCAAGAGGTTTCAAAGCATCGTGTTCTACTCTCTTTTTTTATTATTAGATCAAGACCAAAGGGGGAAAAGATAGCAAAAGGCTAGAATGAATGGAGGAAAATAAATATGAAAGCTAAATAGGAAGGGAATGAAAGCAAGATCATCGTAAGATAGCTCACAAGATAGCCAAATGTTCATGTATAGATCAACATTGTCAAGATCAAAGAGAGAAGATGGAATGGATGAAATATGTAGAAGAACTACGCATGATGCCTGATTTTCAAGTTTTCATCATGGTACTTATCCAAAGTGCCACAAGGGAGTGGTTTTCACCATAGGATGAATTTATTTCTCTTTACTTTTTCTACCAAGGTGCCTGTTTCCACATTTTCACCAAGGCACATTTTCAAAAAAAAAAATTATTTTTTTTGGAAGAAGGCAAGCTTTTTAGATAATTCTCCTTGAAGGATAAACCATGATATGCCAAGGATTCAAAATGATATGCTCAAAGATGCTGATGGGGAAAGGAAGATGGAAGAGAAAAATGGAGGATAAGGTTTTATGTAAAGCGAGTGAGGTTGGAAGATAGGAGGAATAGGAAAATGAGGAAAAAGGATAGAAGGTAGAAGGATAATGAATGGAAGGATTGTGAAAGGGTAGATGGAAAGGAAGGAAAGATCAACATCAACACACACCTTGAAGAGTGGTGAGAGGATGGGAGAAATGTGAATGAAAGAATACATGAAGAAATATGGTGAATGGATAGTAGAGGTTGTGGTTTAGGCACATAGAATGGAAGAATGTTTGTGGAAGAAGATGAAGTGGAAGTCTTTGGAAGCTTGAATGTCAACTTCACTTGTTTCTCAACATTAGACTCTTTCAAGAGAGACTTTAGAATCCATATAGCCATAGGTTTTTTATTTCTTTTTGATGATTTAGAGAGAATATCTTCAATGATGGATTTTGGAACCCATACTTGTCTTGTAGTTTTTTTCTTAGATATCTCTTTTGACTTTATGCCTCCATGTCGATTAGAGGAGACATGGTGATATTCTTTTTTGATGGATTCTTGTATTGTTTCTTTTTCTTTTATTGAACATTCAAGTTACTTCCAAAAGACTTGGGACTTGTGGAAGAAGAGGGAGGATATGACAAGTTTAGATGGGTAAGTGGATGAAAAGGATTCAAGGGTATGCATCTATGTTGATCTTGAGGAAAGATAGAGATGGAGGGACGTAAGGACCCAAGATGGATGATGAATTAGGAGAGTTAGGAGGGGAAAGTGAAGGGACATAAGGGCCCAAGATGGAAGGAAGACATGAAGCTCTTAGTATTGGTGGAGGAGGTCCAAGGATGGACATGGAAGACACAAAAGGATAATCAATTATTCATCAACATCTTTAGAGTGAGCATTAGAATTTGCAATAGTATCATGAACATCTAGAATAGGAGCAACTTCTTTGATAGGACTGTTCGAAGCTTGAAAATACTTAGGAAGAGTAGAAAGTGGAAGCGAGCATGGAGTGATAGAACAAGAAGATGGAAGACTTTGATCTTGACAAGGAGCTTTGGATAGCACAAGCGTACAATTTTTTTCTTGATTTTCAATAGGCTTAACATTGGAAGTAACAACATTAATTTTAATAACCTTAATGGAAGTATCATCTTTGGAAAGTGCAAGTGTAGTATAGTTATTTTGATTGTCAATAAGCTCAATGGTGTAAGTGGTAGCTTGGCCTTTCTTAGGAGAAGACTTAAGACATGGTGGGATGAATGAGAAAGGGCGTACGGGATCAAAAGAACCATGGAACAGATAAGAGACATCAAGAAAAGGATTGGATGACATGGAGGTTTCTTGATCTTGATCTTTCTTTATGTTCTTTTCTTTATCAATTTTGGAGTCCTCTTGACATGGAGCCACTTCTAAGGACAAGGAAGATGTTGGGATTGTATGGAAGACTTTGGAAGAGATGGTGGAGGACTAGATGAAGTAAGAATTATAGTGTATAAAGGCTTAGGCTCTTTAGGTTTAGCATTATTGAAAGTATTTTCAGCCAATTGAAGGTTAGCTTGAGTATCTTTAAGAAGTAGCCCTTGAGGATAACTATAGGGAACCGCATGAAAAGTATTAGGATTTTTGTCGAATGAAGGATTTGTGAAATATTTGAAAGACTTGGAAGCTTTAGGAAATGTATGGGTATTGGAGGAAGTCGAGGATGGAAGGGAACCACCACAAGATAAAGGTTCAACATTAACATGATCTTTCTTGAGAGTATAATCTTTATTTTCAGCATGAGAGTTCTTAGAGGAGAGATCCTTGTAGTATGCATGTTTATAATCAGCAAGGTAAGCTTTCCCTTCCTCAATAGAAGTAGATGGATCATCTAGGTATTGTGCACAAAAATCATCAAAGTCTCTTTCAAAATTAGAAGCATATGGATCACCATCATGATCTTTCCAATGTGACGTCCCATTTCTAGTAAGCACGAGCACATGATGAGGAGGACTTTTAGGAACAGAGGTGTCATAGGTATCATTATATTTTCCATCATCATAGTCATCATAGTCTTCAAATATGGGTGTGTCACTCTCCGTGGAAGAGGTATCATAAGGGTTATCATGTTGCTCATTATGGTATGTCTTGAGAAGAGAAGTAAGACTCTTGGGAGAAGTAGAAGAGGAACGAGATCATGGAGAAGAGGAAGGTGAATACCCAGTGGAGGAAGAAGATGAGGAAGATGAGGAAGAATGAAAAGACTTAGAAGATGAAAGACATTTTGAAGAAGGAGGTCATGACATGATCATGCGTGTGATCCTAAAAAAGGCATCTGATTTAATCAATTTTTCTTTTATTTCTGTCATCAACTTATCACTCATGAAATTTTTGGAGGAATAATACTCTTCAAATTGAGCAATGAGTTCAAGATCATCCATTTTCAAGAGAGGTTCCATAACAAGATAGTTGAAATTCATGGTTCTAGAAGAGGAGGAATCAAGCATGGAAGTGATAGAAGAGATGAATAGAAGAAAGTAGAGTAGATAATAAGAGGAAAAAAATCAAAAAGACATGAAGAGTTTTAGGAAGAAGTGTGAAGAAATAGGAGAAAGGGTGGAAATGGGAGACTAGGAAGACATGGGAGATGTGGAAGAAAGAAGACCAAGAGTCATTTTGTGCAACTTGATACCATTTAAGTTCATTTGGATGCTGAGCAATAGTGGGGGAAGTGACCTACTATAATCTAGATTGATTAAGGAAGACCGGAAGTGACAGGAATCAACTCACTGTTTTAAAAATTTTGGAGCAGTCTCACATGAGGAAATGTCATTTCACATGAGGAAGTACCAGGCTCAACATGAGAATGTGTTGTCTCACATGAAAGAATGCTCAGAAAGTGAAATCTCGTGTGATAAAAGGACACAGTTTGATAGTTCAGGCACAGATTCTAAGGCACAAATTTCAAGACATAGATTTTGAGACACAACGCTAGCTGTTCTCTAACAAAATATTTAGTTCTCACTCCAAGAAAGGATTTTTGCTCAGATTTTGCCATTTTTTAGTGTTTTAGTATCAGATTGTTATGCAAATTTTGAAGATCTGTGTAACAGTTTGTTTCAAGTAACCAAGAAGATATCAAGCACACAAAACAACAAGCAAGGGAAGCAAGCAATCATCTAAAAATGATGAACAAGGGAAATAAAAACCTTGTGCATGAAAAAGAAATAGTGACTTATTGTGCTAATCCCTAGAAATACTACTTGTGAATGTTCCAAAAAAAATTTCAATAACACACATATTCCTAGAAAATAAAAATTTGGCCTCACTAGGGTTTGTAGTAATGGTCTGACTCTACAACTTTTGTGATCTCAAGAGGGAAAACTCCAATCTAGACACACCAAAGTTTAGACACGGTCCAAGAAATTAATCAATCAGGAGCTGCTAGGGAGATCTGATAGCCCAACAAGAGACCACACCTGTGAAGATTTCCTCCACAAGGATATTTATATAGTGGTTGCTACTACCATGGCAAAAATGGCTATTACTGATTGAGGTTCCATCCATGTGGTTGACCCAATTAAGGGAATGTCCACTACAGTTAACCCTCTCTAAAGGTGACTCACAAAAGATACCACAGGGAGACTGGTTCCAAATTCAAGGATCTGAGTTTTTGATACTACCCAAAAAGGGAGTGGAGCATAGTCCTCTAGCCTTTTCACTTTTAACCAAAACAAAGCAGACAGATTAATCCAACATGCTAAGACCAAGATTAGCTCACAAAGATCTATGACATCAACCGCTTATGATCTATCAACCCCTCTGGAGAGAGAATGTATCAATCAAAATTTGAAGACACATAAATCTAGTAGAACATGAGACGCTCTTAGTAACTTCCCTACCTAAAAGGGAATCCTTCATCAAGAAGAGCTTTGCATGAATAAACAAGAGCAAGAAGCTTAGTCTCTCAAGATCATCCATAAATAGTGTTCATAGGGCCTATTTACTATGTGAAACAGATATGCAGAAAGCATATCTATATTCATTTTTATAGCCCAAAATGAAGTCTGTGATATGAAAGCAAGAAAAGTCACACAAGCTTGACACGTGAGAGTTTATTTTAATCCAAATTGAAATATTATCAGCTTGAGAAGAATACCTTAGGTCCAATTCTTTGCAATCCAAAATTTAGCACACATCTGAAAGTACAAAATCAAGACAAATCAACAGCAAACAGTGAACGTTAGAAATTAATAATCTGAAAGTATGAATCTGCAAATTCTGTGTGTCTGTAGCAAAATCTTGTGTGAATTAGGATGTGGTCCCATGTGAGGAAGTACGGTCTCACGTGACGAAGGATAAAATCTCATGTGAGGAAGTGCTGAAACCAGTAAAACTTCATGCGGTGCGATGAAAAATCTCATGCAGGAATCCATATAGAGATGTATGGAAGTACAGATAGAAAATTAAAAATCACAATTTTGATAGAAAAAGTGCTAAAAAAAAATTTCCTTTTTTGCAAGAAAAAAAGAAATAAAAAAATAACATCCTACAGATAATACCAGATCTAAAAAAAAAACTTGAAACCCTTAACCTCAAAAATTGCTTCAAAAACACCAGAACAGGTAGCAGCAAGGGAGTTCTGATAGAGAAATGATAGAAGATTGATAGAATAGAAGGGAAACCCATTT
The DNA here is from genome assembly GCA_027943335.1 of Chamaecyparis obtusa. Classification (NCBI taxonomy): domain Eukaryota; kingdom Viridiplantae; phylum Streptophyta; class Pinopsida; order Cupressales; family Cupressaceae; genus Chamaecyparis; species Chamaecyparis obtusa. Next base: position 477,709 of record BSBK01005868.1, on the reverse strand, counting down.
CAGGGCCCCATGGTGGGTGCCAGAAATGTGTGTGTGAATTTTGTACCTAGCTGTAGACACAACACTTCAGTAAAACATTAGAGGTTAGCAGAAATCAAAATCTGACAAATAATTGAAACTATGCTAACCAAGAGATTTATGCTTTCTAGTAGGTGGGAGTATGATGTTCTCAGAGTGAAATCAAGATTAGTGACAATGCAACACCTAAACAAAGGATTTGTATGCAAAATATGAAAGACTATGAATGCAGATTAATCTATATTTTTGTATTTTAATTGCAATAAGAATGAGAAACTATATGAATCTAAGCTAGAATGTATGAAATTGAGTTTGAATGCAAATTTAATCTAATAATGCTATGAATGAATATTAAAACTATGATATGAAACTATGAATGCTCAAAACAATAAATGAAAATTGCACAATAGCCTTGATTCGCAAAAGATTGATTCTTCAGTCACAAATTCGCCAGAGTGAGGATGCAATTTCGAGGTGTTGATTGCCAGACCTTTGTGAAGAGCTGAGCCTTGTTTTTATATAAATCTAGGGCTTTGAGGATGCTAGAGAAAAGCCATAAATCACTCTTGATAAACTCAATTTGATTTTTGAGTTATCAGGAAATTAGAGATAATTAACTCACAAAAAATCATGCAAAAGCAGTGTTTAACTCAAAATAGAGTTTAGATCAAATTTCAACTCATCATCAGATGTTGATTTTTAATTTTAAAATTGATTGTTAATTTCTAGTTGCCCGCTTTTCTGATTGTGCATGATTTAATTATAAATTAATTAAAAATAAAGTGATTTATTCTCAACTTAACTAATTTTTGAAATAAAACAATTGATTTATGGGTTAATCAATTATTAAATCAAACTTTTATTCAAAAACTATATTATTAAATATTGACAACTGACTTTAATTAATTAAATAAGAATTTAATCAATGACTCATAAGATTTTTGATTTATTGTCAAAATTAAATAATACAATTTAGGAATAAATAGAATTAAATGTAATTAAATAATTAAGTGGCAGTATTAAATATAATTAATTAAATATTCAGAATATTCAATTAATCAAACTTTAGGATAAATAAGATTTATCACCAAATAATTATTAAATTAAAGATAATTAGGATAAATAGGAATATTGCTAGGAATATTCCCCGATGTAGAATTTAGGATAAAATCAATTAGGATTCGATACTGTGCAGATGTGCCTTAGATTAGGACTTTTGTATTGATTTCATTTGAATTGTTGATATAGGAGGTTAATGAACCTATAGCCCATTTTTGGGGTATTACACTAAGACCCAAACCTCCCATCTTCTTTGGTTTACAAACACTATCCCAAGAAATAAGAGAAAGGTGATTCTTCTCCTCAAGACCTAAAAAAAGAAATTGTTTCATGATACTCTCAATAACATTGGAAAACTTAGAAGGGATTTTGAATAGAGTGAGAGCATACATTGGCAAGTTCTAAAGAGAAGACCTTAGGAGTTGGATTTTTCCATCTTGACTCAACAATGATCCCTTCCATCCAACTAGCTTATTATTAAATCTATCAACCAAGGAATTCCAAAAAGAGTCTGGAGGTTTGGGACCAAGCAAGAGACCCAAGTATAAAGATAGAAGATTATCTATAGAACATCTTAGAATGTTTGAAATATTCCTTTATCTCTTGGTATGAGTTTTAATGAAAAAGAGAGAGCTCTTGTTCCAATGAATGAACTAACCTATTTCCCAGCTATAAGTGTTAAGAGCCTCTTTCATCTTCCTAACTTCTTTCACTATTGAAGAACCCATCATAATAGTATCATCCACAAACTGTTCATGTGAGAAAGTCAAGGAAATGGAATAGGGCTTAAGCCCCTAAATTTCATCCCGAAGGACTAGCTTCTGAACATATCTACCAAAAATTTCTATGATGATGGTAAAAATGATAGGAGAGATTGGATCTCCTTGTCTTAAACCTCTAGATGTTTTAAAGAATATGCAAGGGGTCCCATTCACAATGATATCTAAGGATGATATGGTGATGATTTGCAAGATAATTTGTAGCACCCACAATCCAAACCCAAAATCCTAGAGGACCTTGTAAAGAGAAGACGAGTAAACCTGATCATAAGCTTTGGAGAGATCCAACTTCATAAGGAACCCCTATTTCTTCAAGAAAGCTAGAGAATGAATATTTTCATGGACTATTATTATAGAGTCCAAGATTTTTCTTCCAGGGATAAATCCTTTTTTCTATGGATAAATGATTAGGGGAAGCAAAGAAATAATCCTAGAGGTCAAAACTTTAGAAAAAAAAATTATAAACATAATTGTAGAGACTGGTCGGTCTAAAACTATCCATAGAATCAGCACCTATTTTTTTGGGGATGAGAACAATGATAGTAGAAACGATCTCCTTCAATAAACTTATGGATCCAAAGAACTCCTTGATGGCATTAGAGACATCCTTCTCAAAAATGTCCCAAAAATTTTGAAAGAAGAACATGGGGAAACCATCAGGGCCAGGGGCTTTCTCATCTTTGAAAGAGGAGATCACCTCTTTAATCTCCTTGACTGAAGGAATAGCAATCAGAGACTTATTGTACTCTTCCTTCAAAATAGAAGGGATAGCAAAAATCAGAAAAGTTTGATCCTCCATACTCATATTGGTATTGAATTTCAAAAGAGAAGAGAAGAACCTCACCATCTCCTTTCAAATCTCCTCATCATTATCCTTCCTTCCCTTGTCTGATGTTATGTGGAAAATTATATTATTTTCTTTATGTTTAAGAGATGTCATATGGAAATATCTGGTGTTTCTATCACCAATCAAAATCCAAAGGGCGCAAGATTTTTTCTTCTAGAAAACCTCCTCCTTTGCAACAATATTATGGTATTTCACCAGGGTTTCATTCTCCTTAGCAATGATTTTTGTGTTGTAACCTTAAGCTTAGATTAAATCTTGAATGTCTTTTAGTTAAAGATAGATAGCCACCTTTGAAGAAAAGATGTCCCCAAAAATTTCCCTATTCCACTTCCTAACTCTATCCTTTACGTGTCTTATTTTTTCAACTTTAAACATAGATGTTCCCTCAATATATAAATTCCACCAGATCTTAATATAGTCTTCTAGGCTAGGATGAGAAAGCCACATTTTATAAAATCTAAAGGGGACGTTTCTCTTACCATGAATCATTTTAGCAACAAAGGAGATGGTCAAATGGTCAAATCCAATTCTAGAAATAGCTAAGAGGGATAAATAGTACCTCATCTACCAATCATATGATATCAATTCATGATCAAGCTGAACTTGAATTAATTCATTCCTAACTCTTCTATTTCTCCAAGTATAGTTTTCCCCTTGAAGATCAACATCCATTAAGTCTTGACTATTGATGAAATCCATAAGTTCTAACCTTCTATCCATCTAGGATTGGGATCCTCAAAAAAATTCATTTCCTTTGAGTGGTGTGTTAAAATCTCCCATGATAAGCCAACAATTTCCAGGAAAGGTCTTCATGTAAGTTGCCAGCCTATTCTAGAGTCTAGCTCTAGCACTCCTATTGTTAGGGGCATAGATGTTAGAGATGATTCAAGTGAATACATCTCTAATATGCTAAAATATAATATTGATAATATTATCTTTATAACTCATTAATTCTTACTCGATATTCTTAAGGTTCAAAAATGCCACAGTACCTCTAGAGGCTCCCTCTAAGCTACTACCTAAAACCCCACAATTTTTAAAAACTTTGATCATTTACAATTTTCCCCTTGACATTTTGGTCTCCTAGATCATAATAATGTTTGATCTATGATCCCTAGAAATATTCCTAAGAACATCCTTCTTGTGAGATCCATTAAACCCTCACATATTCCATGAAATTATCTTCATTTTTTGGATGGTAAATAGAACTCCTGGATGGTGAGTTGTTTACCAACTGCAATATTTTTCTTGCTCTCCTATTGTATGAGTTTTTTGTTTGATGGTCTACCTGAATTCCCTTTTGAAGTTCCAACATCCTCTTTAACTTTATTCCTCATTGTTACCCCATATTGGGAAGAGGACATATGTTGTCCCTCCCCACCTTTTTTCCAGAGGACAAAAATGAGCCTCCTTTCTTCCACCTTTTTTTCCAAAGGATGAAAATGAACCTCCTTTCTTCCCTCTTTTTTCCTCCACTAAATTCCATGGGTCCTTTCCATCAACACCATCTTCCTTGATACCCTAGATTTCCATATTTTCCATTGTTTCATTCCCCCAAAATGGACCATCACCATCAATGCTAGGATAGGTTCATTTTACCCATTCCTAAGATCCCTGAGATCCCATTTTTGAAGACTTTAGAGAAGAAAAAGAGCCTGAAACAATATATGGTTGGGAATCCTCAATTGCATTCAAATTATTTCTCTACTCTTCCTCTTGTTTTGAATCTACAACCCTTAATGACACACCTTGTTCAAATCTATCCCTAGCTGGTGATCCCACACTCTCAAAAATCTTACCTTCCTCTAAGGGTTGAGAAACTCCCTGAAAACTAGTATCCCTACTATTTAGAGAGCTCATAGGAAGAGGAACCTTTGGGGGATGGGATCATGGTGATTTTCCACTAGGTTACCATATAGAATCCCTAATGATATTTACTTTATTATAGATACACAATTCCAAGAAAAATAAGCTACAAACTAGAGAAAAACTCCTAATGTAAAACCTACATATTTACATTAGAAAATACATCACATTATAAAGTAAGAAATTCATCAAAGAAAGAGATGAATGATATGGATGACATGGAATATTATTTATGATAGGCATGCCCTTGGAAGCATAAAAAAATATTGTTAAACAAAGATGTAAGTATCTTTCTTATTTATGATAGACATGCCCTTGGAGGCATGAAAAAGATTGTTAAACAAAGATGTGAGTATCTTTTGTGAAATAAAGTATCTCACACCAAAAAGAATGTTTCATCATGAAATAATAAAAATCCATGAGGAGATGAAGAAAGAAGGAAAAAAGGATGCCACATTATACCTACTTAGTGGTCAAATCAATTACATAAGATATGCAGTTCAAAGCAGGGAAGAATTAAGAGGATGATAGTCTCATTAAGAAGTGTTAGATATAGAAGACACTGAGAGGGGGTGTGAATTAGTATGGACAATAAATGAACCAATTCAGCCAATAAACTAATTATGCTTTTAAACAACTTCCATAAAATCACACATATGCAATAGAAATAATACAAATTAAACATCCACAAAGCATAACACATAACACCACAATTTTATTGTGGAAACCCTTGTTAGAGGGTGAAAACCATGGTGGGGATGGTTCCCATGAATCTCTTCAATTGTAGTAAAAATATTTTCCCTATTAGGAGCTTACAATACCTAGTTAAGGTTTTGCCCTATTAGAAGTGACTATTACCCCATTAGAAGTGCCAAGAGACCTGCTAAAATCTACCTCACTAGATGATTTAAAACTCCAATTAAGAAGTCACCATGTTAAAGGATTTAACAATAAGACTTAGAAAACATTTTTCAAGTTAGCCCACCAATTGACCAAACTCATATAAACTTGTGCCAAACATACCTAACATGTTGGCTCAAAATATATTAACCAAAATATATTGACATGTCGGCCCATAAATCAACCACCTTGATCATCTGATCAACAATAACCAATCGATAGCACAACTAGTTCAAACTAAACACACCACCAAAATTCTAACTCACCCAAAACATTGAGTTAATGATTTCGATTGTAAAACCATACTTCTCTAACCTTGGTAAACCTCTAGGAATGATCGCATCTCCAAAAGTGTCCTCAAACTCAATCACTACTCAAAACATTCCCTGACAATGTCTCCATGTTCACTAGTCAAAACACATAGCATTATCTGCCTTTACCAATTCAACCTATCAATCGGCATCATCAATTCTCATAGATTTGATAGAGTTTCCATCAATGAAAAACTCCAAAATGTCAAACTCTACAATCCAACTCCAAAAATCTCATCATAATGCCAACAATCTCCCCCTTTGGAATTGATGGAAAAACATGATGAAAATTTACATACATAAACTGCCCTCCCTTAGCTTTATTTTTACTACACCGAATCACTCCCTCTTTGAAAGCAATGGAAAAGGTACAAAATTTCATACCAAAAATAGAATTACCTTACTGATCATAGTCTGTAAAAAATACTTTTAAATTTTTTTTTGGCTAACTCCAAAGAATCTTTTCATGACTTCTACAAATATTTTCTCGGTTGCATCTGATCATGTACCATAGAAGCTTACTCCTCCATAGATTTAAGTACACTCATATCTGGTGATTCAAGTAATACCTTTGAATCTCTAACATTCTATCACATAACATCTACTAAAGGTATCAAATAAGTCTACAACTCCAACAATGTAGATATCCTCTAATCTTTCTCTTCTTGTAAGGTCTTCAACTTATGATTTATAACCTTCACTTGTGATCCAAAAGTGGAAGCAGAATGTGAAATAAGATCAAAATTATCAATCAAATATTTAATCTCCTATTGAGCTTCAGTTCTCTTTAGCTCCAAATCATGTGTAAACATAGAAAAATATGACACTTTAGTAAGTAACTTACCAATCTCCTTCAAAGTTTCTTTTACTTGGTCCACCTAAACTACAAGTATCACTTTATCTGCTACAATGGACTCCATTATCTTATCAATTCTCTTCTTTATATAATTCATTTAATATTTCTTCTCAACATCTTCCTCCAAACTTTTGATAGCATTGATCAAAGTATCTAAATTATCAATCGGTATAGAAGTAGGATCATAGTCATCTTTAGATACAAGATCTGGAAGAATGTCCCTAGAAGACAAAAATACTTGTTCTTTCTTATTTTATTCTCAACACTTATCCCTTTTATCTTTTATCTTTTATCTTAAGTATCTCTGACATTCTCATCAATTAACTTGGACTCATCTTAGCAACATCAATAGGTCCTTGAATGACTTCAACATCTTCATCTCCAAGTTCTTCTACAATTTCTTCCTCAAGAATAGATATGGACCTTCTTTCCTTCTTCTGACTTGAACTTGCACCAAGATCCAATTTCATTTTTTCTAATTGCACCGCAACATTACCTTGTTGAACTTCAATTTTCTTTCCAAGTGCACCACCAGTTGTAACAACAATAACAACTTCATCTTTCTTTTGTGCAATTGTAGTAGGTTTAACCGGTACCTCAACCTCTTTTGTCTAATCCTTTTGAGTTTTAAATTTTCCTTGCACATCTTCTACTTCAATAATAGGAACGTGTTGAGGTGTCTCAGAAGGAACATCACTGATTATTTCTTCAATTACTTGTTTAGTAGTAACAAACTCATCCATTATTATCTCTTCATTAATAGGTTCTTGATCTTTTTGTTCCTCTTCATTATCACTCATCAGTACATCATCTCTCTCCAATTCCTTCTTTATGATGTCCAAATTCTCTGTATAAAATTCTTGAGATTCACCCATTAGTATCCTACATACTCTTCTCCTTGTTCTAAATTTTTGCCTTAGGAAAGCAATTGTACTCTTCACAACTTCAACTAGAAATTTAGATTTTGTTTCTACCAATGCTTGTCCTAACATCTCTTTGTCTTCTTTTAGAGATTACCTCCATCTAGCATCAATATTTTTTAATAATGAATCAGGTATCATCTTATGTAGTTCACTTGGCCCTCTTCAAAATTTGTACATACTTTATATACTAGCTTCTTTAATCTTTTGTTTTTCATCATCATCAAATTTTCCATGCCATCCACTTGCCTTTGTGACACTTCCATATTCTTTGATTTCTTCAGCTATGTTGTCTACTGTATTGGCTCTCCTTGTCACTGACTTGAATAATTTTACATTTATCATGCCAATAACCTTTGACTTCTTACCACTGGCCCTTGATTCTAATTGATCTTTATCTGATTTAGTCTTGGCTTCTTCTTCATCTATTGCTTCTTTCTTACTCCTTTTGCCTTTTGACTCTTTATAACCATGAGTTGATTCCTTCTTTTTCTTATAGGTCATCTTCTAATTTACAGGTGATTTTACCTTTTCATTTTCCTTATTCACTATTTCTTTAGGATGTGATGATGTTTTCCTCTTTGATTGTGCTCTAGTAACAAGATAAGGTGTCTCCATTTTTACCATTGAACTCCTAATTTGTCTCCCTATTACCTTACCAGTTGTAGAAGATACAACCTCTACCTCTACATCATTGGCAATAGTATTAGAAGTACCATCTTCATCACTTACAAACTTTTTCTTGATCATATCCATTATCTCCTTATTAATTCTACTTTTCTTGGCTAGTTCATCCACTCTTTTCCTCACTCTCCTTTCTATCACCAATTCCATCAATTGTGAGTGAATCTTCAAAAATGTTTCTTCATAAGTACCAAACTTTGGGGTACTTTCATCAAGTGGTTTGGATAATAATTCATCAGCAAGAAGTGATACAATATCACCATCAACCTCGTATCCCATAAGTAAATCCCAAGAGGTTCTTGGTTGTACCACCTGCAACAAGCATGTATTTGTACTCACAATGAAACATATGTCTTCTTTATATCAAGATTATTTCCCTCTCATGCATTCATTTTTTAAATTCTTTGGAATAATCCCACATGAAAATAGCAAAGTTATTTCCTAACATTCTTATACACTCACTAATCTATACTACTACCAATTTTTCGGTTGACCACTGAATATTACCGATACCAGGAAAATGATTTTGTAGGTAGAAAAATATACATAACCATACTTGGAAAATTACTTGTTTTCCTTCTTTATCTACTCCATATTGACAAATAATTGACTCCTCATGACCTCACATAGTTCGTATTGAGCATTATCCTTCACCATCTGGTATGTGGCATGAATTCCTTGTCTGAGTACACTATTCAATTGGCTCATTTGATATACCTTGTAACCAATTATCATTGATGAAAACTTGACCTTTATGGCCTCAATATCATTGATCATCATGTCCCTCTAATCTTGTCTTGACTTAGTCAAATGAGTAACCTCATCTATTGGTATCATCCTTAGAACAGGTAAACCATCGGTCGCGCATAAACCAATTTTTGCATGAATTAACTCCTTAGTAATCTTATGTTGTCTATCCATCCAGATAAACTAACATGAACTCATCTTAATCCATATCTAATCCACTCAGTCTCAAAAAAATTGAATAGGTTGACAATATAGGTAAAACCTTTATCGGTTAAATGTTTGTGTTCTCCCTTCAATCTAGATTTATTACATAGTTTGGTATAAACCTTGAATATAGCATTCAAATCTAGATCTTCAACCTTCCAATGGGTAAATGATATTATGTCTTCAGTCAATAATACACCATGGGGAATTAAAGACAATGTGCCTATCAGATCATTATCTACTATATTCATAGGATGCAATTTGAAAACGGGCCTTGATTCCTCAGTAATTTCAACCAACACTAGAGTTTCCATAATGGCAACACTAATTTTATTTATATAACATAGAATAGAATGTTTGCAACACAAATAAGTACCTCTTTTCTCACCAATTGGGTTTCTTCAAACACCACTTCAATCTCGACACAAGAACACAATTATCAATTGTAATTTCTCAAATCACCTTAAACTCGTTCATAAGTGCACAACTCATATCATGGAAAGAAAAGTAAAAAATAACTTTCACTTCACAACTTTTATAATGTTACATTCACATGAAATGGTCAAATAGTGTCTTTTTACCATTTGCAACCGGTTAGAACATCAAATGGTCACTTTTCCATAAGAATCATTATGTGGTCACATAGAACCATATGAAATACATAATTCTTCAACCTTTTTTTTTTGAAACATTAATAGGCATCTAAATATGCTGATCAAACTTAATGTGCACACATCTTAGGGTGTCAATTATAAATCTTCTTAATTTTCTCCCCCTAAGTCAATAGTATTGGCTTAGCTAGATGAATAATTCTCCACATTACCTAGTGTTGTGGAGTTATCTTTCAATTCAAAAGAATTGAGTACACCTTTCTTATCCCATGTTTTTTTTTCTGATTTATGATTCCTTCAACATTTGCAATTCTTTTTCCTTTATCATTATCAGGCATATTCACCAGTTGACTTCACTGTGCTTCTTATTAGCTCTCAAGATCTAGCAAGATGTCCAATATTGTTTCAATAGTAACACAACACACCAATTTGTCTCCATGGTCTAGCATTTCCTCTACTAGTTCTCATCCTGCAATTGACTATTGCATGTCCATAATTGTGACAAATAGAATAGGTAACATCCAATCGGTTACCTTGTTGATTAGGTCTCAACCAGTTGGGGTTGTATGGCCTCTGATTGTTGATTTTTTTACTGCACTCATTATCCTTATGACTATAATTTTTGGAATGATAACAATTAGCATGAAAAACATTAGATCTAGCATTGTATCCTTCAGATCTACCATAGAAATTTCTAGATCTAGCAATTGGTGCATTAGGTCTATTAGGTCCAAAAGGTTTTGACCTACATACATTAGCAGTATTACCTTCCTTGTAACAATTAAACCATAATGGTCTATAATTCCTCTTACCATATTTATTTTTGTTCACCTTACATGTTGATTTGTCTTCATTTTCATTGGTCTTCTTGGTACCAAATGACTCACCGACTTCAAAATATAAAAACCCTAAACCTTGTTTTTCATTTTTTCTCGTATGGTTTGAAATTTATTCATCTAGTTTAGCAATGATTTTATTCAAATTATCCAATAGGTTATTAGCTTCTTTTAATTCTCCTTCTAGATTTTTATTTTCATTCCTCAAAATCATATTCTCTAAACTCATATCATGTAGTTCTTCATACAAAATAGCAACTCTTTTTTCAAATTTGAATAGTTCTTCCATCTTTACTTTTGGGGTGTCATATTTAGCTTTGAGAGAATCATCTACAACCTTCTTAGCTTCATCATCCATCCTCTTAGCTTCAATTTCCTTACCCATTCTAATTCCATAATTCTCCAACTCTCTTTGCATGTTCTTCTTCTCTTGCTTTGACTTGTCCATCTCCTTATGCATATCCTTGTTCTCCTTAAGTAACTAGTCATTCTCTTGAGATAAGGCTTCTAGGGTAGCTTCATATTCCTCAAGTCCACTTTTTTCAAATAGGTGTTCAATTAGGTCTTGACTATCATTCAGTTGTTGAACCAGTTCTTGTCTTTTAGTCCTAGATTTCTTCAATTGCTCTTTTAGTTTCTCAATCATGTCTTCAACATATGCAATTTGTCTTCTACAACATTCCATTTCTTCCTCAAGGATCTCTCCCAAGCTATTAGGCTTCTTTAAGGAAACTTTTCTTTGATACCAATTGTTAGATATAGAATACACTGAGAGGGGGGTGAATCAGTGTGGACAAGAAATGAACTAATTCAACCAATAAATTGATTATGCTTTTAAACAACTTCCATATAATCACACATATGTAATAGAAGTAAAAATGAATTAAACATCCATAAATAATAACACATAACACCACTATTTTTATCATGGAAACCCTTATTAGAGTGTGAAAACCATGGTGGGGATGGTGCTTAAAAATCTCTTCAACTACAGTAAAAATACTTGCCTTGTTAGGAGCTTACAATACCTAGTTAAGGGTTCACTCTATTAGAGGTGATTAGTACCCTATTAGAAGTACCAAAAGACCTACTAAGATCTACCTCACTAGAGGATTTAAAAATCCAATTAAGAAGTCATCCTAATAATAAGACCTATTAAAGGATTTAAGTTTCTACAACTATTAGGAATACGATAATAACTTGATCTAAAAATGTAGCGACTCCTTTGCTTGATCAAATCCTTTGTAATCTTTGAATTCTGATGCACTGAACTACCTCTATCTCTATCTCTGATTGCAACCCCCAAATTCATGATCACAACCCTAAATCAAATGATTTAGTCCACCTTTATACTAATGGTCTTAAGTCACCTAAAACTTAGAAAACATTTTAAAAGTTGGCCCACCAATTGACCAAACTCATAGAAAACTATGCCAAACATACCTAACATGTCAATTCAAAATATATTTACATGTTGGCCTATAAATAAACCACCTTGATCATCTTATCAATAAGAGTTAATCAGTAGCACAACTAGTTCACACTAAACACACCACCAAAATGCTAACTCACCCAAAATATTGAGTTAACGGTTGTGGTTGTAAAGCTATACTTCTCTAACCTTGGTAAACCACCAGGAATGGTCACATCTCCAAAAGTTTCCTCAAACTCAATCACTACTCAAAACATTCTCTGACACTATCTTCCTGCTCACTGGTCAAAACACCTAGCATTATCTTCCTTTACCAATTCTTGTCAATTAGTATCATCAATTCTCATAAATTTAATAGAATTTCCATCAATGACAAACTCCAAGATATCAAACTCTGCAATCCAACTCCATAAATCTCATCATAATGCCAACAAGGAGAAAGATCTTTAACAATAAGTCCATACATGGGAGGATATCATAGTATTAAAGAAATGATCAAAAAAGAGATAATGGATCCCTAGAAGGAATGAATAAATGTGAGATAATAACACCTTGCCCCCACCCCCCAATTAAGGGAACAAGGAGAAGATTACTATTATCATTCTCTTAATGCAGAGTACTCAAAGAGTTTTTCATAATGAAAAGAAATATATTAGGAAAGAGGATATGCTAACGTATTTATTTGATAGAAAGGAACTATAAAAGATATGGTTTTAAATGAAGGAGATGTGTATCAACTAAATCTTGAATAAACTATCGAAACTCAACATAATCAACAAGAGAATGTTAGTTACTATGATGAAAGAAACACAAAAATTTACCATTGATAGATCTTTGGTTCTTTGAAAAATGTCTATAAGGGAATCAAATTATAGATTTATACTTGATACTCCAATCGATTCACTTGGCAAAGTCTAGGAAATCATCAAAGGGTTGTGGAACAATCGATGGCTTTGGGAAAATAATATCAAGTGGAAATTTTGGTTGAGATGAGGCAAGTAAAACATTAAGTTGAGATATGAAACCAAGACCACTTTTAGTATTCCTTAAAGGAGGATAAATAGGGATTTTAATGCCTTGGTCACTAATACCAAGTCCTAAGCCACTATATCCTTGTTTGGTAGAGATATCACATCTTGTATTGTAAGTAGCTTTGAGTCAAGAAATTGAAGGAGATTCATCTTGAGGCCTATGTGAGTGTGTTGTTCAAGGAGGAATAGGAAGAGGAATATTCTCTTTAAGAGATGCTCCATCTCTATTCTCATTACCTTTAGGCAGTGAAGAAGAAGGAATATCCAAATTCTCTTGGCTAATTGATATTCTTGGATAAAAGTCATCAAGAAAATATCTAATCGTGGGATCATGAATAATGTCTTGATAAATGTTAAATTTTTTGGGGTCATCAAAGGAACTAGTTTCTTTGAGGATATTCACTAGAGTAGGTTGAGATAGAGGAAATCTGGGCCTTTCTATAATGGGATCATTAGGAGCTATATTTCTATCATCAATATTAGTAGGAACTATAGGAATAGGACTAGGATTATGAGAATCCAAAAAGACCCTTATGTCATCTATATAAGCTATGCATTTAGTAAATATTTCAAGAAGAAATAAGAATGTAATATTGATAAAGGTCTTGAAATATGATTTATAAGGAAGAAAAATATTTTTTAATCTCATAATTCCATATGTAAGAATACCATGAAGGAATACAAACATAATAGAATGAAAGAAACTATGATTCACTATATGCATCTAATTACAATAAGTAAGAAGGAATGTAATAACATAGGTGATTTCACACCAATCTAACTTAGAAAGCTCCCTAGTTAATGAAATTTAGAAAGCAGAAAAGGAGATCTAGACACCAAATCAGAATGGATATGTAATGTGTCAAGTTCAACAAAATGCATAGAGGAAAATGGTGAGAAATTCTAGGATGTAGATCACTCACAAAATTCTATGGGGGCTCTATACATCAAAATAGAAACCCACCCTTAAACAAATCTAATTATCACAACCAAAGGAGGAAGGGTGCTAATGCAAGATCTATGTCAAGAGGGATTCGATATTCCTAAAGAGAGCTGAGATGATAATATGAAAGAAAATATGATCTATGAAATTAAGTGCAAGGAAAAGGAGAAAGAATGAATGTACCTTGAAACAAGATGAAGAGATTTGAACTTTGGATCTAAATTTGACTCTCGTCAAAATCTTGGAATTAGCGGTAACTCTAGATTTGGGAAATTGACACCTGTAACTGTCTTCTCTGTAATTTTTAAACAAAAAGTACAAGGAATAGTCAAGAAGTCAACTTGTACCTAGGGACAAGTTCAGAAGTTGTTTTTTTCATGAAACTTTTTAGGGTCCTATGTATGCACCTATACTTATCAAATCTAAAACCATGACTCCATAACCTCTTTGAATGTGATCATGAATGTTGATGCAATATCTTTTGACTAAATATAAAAACCCAAAAGGAAATCATGCAAGTCAAAACCTCATGACGTAGATGTTGTAATTTGCCACAATGTTTGATTGGGGAAGAAAGAGAAAAATGAAGCTTCATGGATGAATGTGAATATCCTTCTTTGATATAAAACTCCTTTTCTTGGCCTCTCATGTAGGAAATAAGCTAGGTCTATAGAAGGAAACACCTTGATTGCATGAGAAGAATGAAGACTTGGATGCTTGATGACTCTTGGTTGCTTGAATTCTTGAATGCCTGGATGTTTGATTGATGGCTTGATAGAATGCACTTGAATATTTCATAATAGTAATAGATTCCAAAATGAGGTGAGATAATGTCCTTTACACTCATTTTGGAGATCAAATCAAATCTAGGTTGACCATACATCTAACCCTCAAAGGAAAACCCCAGCATTGAGCCATAGGCTAGATCTGGGTTCAAAACACCAGGGAAAAGTTGAGAAGTAGACTTGTACCCTAGGGATGAGTCAACCACTCAACTTGTCCTAGGTAGAACCAACTCAAAATCCTAGGAAATATCGATAAAGGTAAGGAGTGAGGGGAGAAAATGAAGGTTACCACAAGATTGGGACTGATCTCAAAATCCAAAAATAAATAGATGATTCCTAGGTGAGGAAATGAATTATGGGATTGGATGAAAAATTGATAATTCATGTCTAAATGAGAGATCCAACCTCAATTTAAAGCTAGATTGAATGAGGAGTAGGACTCATATTTGAATTAGGTACTCATTTAAGTGTAATATGAGATCTTACCATAGGAAACACACTAAAGTAGGCACAAAATGGTCCCAAAATGAACACAAGTTAGGTCCTTACTTTTTAGGCCAATACACTGAGATATTAATTACTATCAACTCCTCCTTACTAAAATAACGAATATAATCTTGAACAAATAAATATCACCTTATCTTTCTCCCATTTTCCATTAAGGAGGAAGGTCAAAAAGATACTTATCACTACACAACTCTAATAATAGACACCAGCATTAGTCCCAAAAAAAAGTTTGAAATAACCCCCTAGATGGATGCACCACTTTGATATACTAAGCTAGAGGAAGGAGGGGAAACAACCCCAAAATTTTCTTGGAGAAACTTCAAATAATTCTAATTAAATGATGGAACATCTCTATAAAACTCCATTCCTGTTAACTGACTCAGCAAGTAAACTTCATCAAAAGATAAAAGAGAAGAAAATTTCTCCTCATCAAAAATAGCATGTATATCAATCCCCATAGTTTCCCTATGTTTTCCAATAATTCTTTGCTCTTTCTCTTTTTTTTCATTTGAAACAATCATCAAAGAAAAGTAGTACTATAGACATATCCATCTGACACTCTTATCTTGATTACTAGAGGGAAAGACCTCTATAAATCATTGTTCTCATACTTTTTCCCTTATGTTCTTCATCAACAACAATGGATAGCACTTCCACAACTTTAATCCTTGCAGCACCAATATCCTTTGGAGTCTCAATAATGCTCATACAAGATAGAAAAATTGACCAAACAATTTCTATCTAGAAAAAATCAACATAGAAGACAATATCATCCTTAAATTAGCTCCATAGACTCATCCTTTCCTCCATTTCATCAAAGAATATTCTACACTCAAAAACATTGTTATTCAAACTATCCAAATGCATAATTTTTATCTAATCCAAATTTAAACATAACTTATTATGATCAATCTCTGACACGACCAAAAAACTAATACATTATTGTCATGCCTTATTGTCATGCTGAGAAGATACCCAACATCCAATCTGAAGGGGGGAAACCATTTTATATGAAAATTTTTAGACCATGTTGTTTGAATCATTTAACAAAGAAGGAAACAAAATTGGGAATGGATATTGGACCACCATCAAAAACAACTTTTTTGTTCCACATAAAATAGATCTTGTTCCTTTATTTTGAATCTTTTGCAATAATCAAACAATCATGTCATTTTTCCATACTTTTGCAAAACCTTGTAATATGTCATGTCATGTTGCATTTATAGAGAACCAAACCATCCTTGTAGAATCTTGCAATATGTCTCATCATGTTACATTTATAGAAAACTAGACCATCCTAGTAGAATATTTCAATATGTCTTGTCATGTTACATTTATAGAAAACCATACCATCCTTTTTCACTTGTGCAATTTCATTATTCTTGACATTGATATTTATACTATATTCAATATTTTTGTGTCCATATCCATTTCAGCCATAGTAGTATCCATTGAAATTATTAACATTTCTCTTCTCATTCACTCTACTAAAGTTCTTAATACTCACTCTATTTATTCACTAAACTGTCGTTTCCCTAGCTTATTGAAATGATAGTATCTTCCATTAAAAACATAAATCCTTATTAGACTTCTATACTCATTAACTTTGTGCCCCTAATTTATTTCAAGAGAAATAAATTATATCAAAATATGAATTCTTGAAATGAATAGAAGGTTTCTGATTCACCAACCCCTTTATGTCCTTTGCATGCATCTAATATACCAAATTATTTTTTGTTTTTCACCTGCTTCTAATTTACCAAATTATTTTTATCTTTCATCCACT
The DNA here is from genome assembly GCA_027943335.1 of Chamaecyparis obtusa. Taxonomy (NCBI): domain Eukaryota; kingdom Viridiplantae; phylum Streptophyta; class Pinopsida; order Cupressales; family Cupressaceae; genus Chamaecyparis; species Chamaecyparis obtusa. The sequence goes on along the minus strand of BSBK01005868.1, from coordinate 460,587 downwards.
TATAGTCTACCATATCCTTTTTATCTTCTTCCTTATTTTCTCTTCCATATACTTTTTTTCTTGTTCCTACTTTTGGACTACCATATCCTTTTTGTCTTCTTCTTTCTTCTAGTATACCATAACCAGTTCAACTCCCTCCAAATTTTTTGATCCATCCTTTCTCTCCTCATTGTTCTTTTGTAATGAAAATTTCACTTTGTCTTGATTGAGGTTGTGTGTGTGAGTTTTACACCTTCATGAAATTAAGATCTAATAGCATCAATTTAAACTTAATACAATGCAAATCTACTTTAAAATGAAACTGCAATCTATATTATCCCATGGTTCTCTAGAAAGAAGTGGTAAATGAAGCTCTTAGCTTAAATCCTCACTAGTGACACTTTTAAAATGAGAAATTATGCTACTATTATGCTTTTACAATGCTTCTATGATGATTCCATGCTTAATCTAGCTCAAATTGACAAACTACAATAATAATTTCTCTAAATGCTCAAATTGCTCTTAGAATGCTATTCAAATGCCTATAATAACAATGCTTTACAAATGAAATTCTAAGATAGAAATACTCTCCAAAATGCTCCATATTTATAGTAAATGTCCAAGGGTAGGGGGTGGAGTGAAGTAATCATGGTTATCCCTTGGTTGAGTCAAAAACTTTGCATTGTTCATAAATGGGGGGACAAATGAGGGGACAAGCCTTTAAATGGTTTCAAATCTTTGGACAATTTAAATGTTTGAGTGATTTATGTCTTTTTGTCCTCAATTTTCATTGGTTCATCACTTTGTTGAAAGAAATTAAGATTTATTAAATTCAATTAATTAATTAAATTTAGCTATGTAAGGGTAATAGGTTCATTTTGATTTTTGATTAAAACAACTATACAATTAATTGATTAGAATCAATTATATAGTGTTTTTGGCCCTTTTAAGCTTCAATTCAATCATTTAACATCATTATTTAATAATTCCTTTGTTTTAATTGATTTTGCTCAACTTTATTTAATTATGTCCATTTTTTACTTGATTTAATCCCTTTAATGCATTTTATTGATTTTTGAGCCATTTATTGATTTTTGTCATTTTAAAAGCACTTGTCCAATTTTGTGTGTCTAAAAATGCCCCTCTTTGAATTGATGTACGAAGAACATTGATTCAAAGATTCTTGAAGTCCTGCTCGCTATTTCACTGATATGCCACTGATATTGATTGATTGTTGCCTCTGATATGATGTGATATGATTGTTGTCTCTGATAATTAACCAAAAAAATTTGATGCCCCACTGATTCCTAGATGTTTGATTGCTACTTCAATTTAATACCCTAATGCTACTTTAAAATGAAACTAAAATCTATATCATCCCATGGTTCTCTAGAAAGAAGTGGTAAATGAAGCTCTCAACTTAAATCCTCACTAGTGACACTTCTAAAATGAGAAATTATGCTGCTATTATGCTTTTACAATGCTTCTATGATGATTCCATGCTTAATCTAGCTCAAATTGACAAACTACAATGATAATTGCTCTAAATGCTCAAATTGCTCTTAGAATGCTATTCAAATGCCTATAATAACAATGCTTTCCAAATGAAATTCTATGGAAATACTCTCCAAAATGCTCCATATTTATAGTAAATGTCCAAGGGTAGGGGGTGGAGTGAAGTAATCATGGTTATCCCTTGGTTGAGTCAAAAACTTTACATTGTTCATAAATGGGGGGACAAATGAGGGGACAAGCCTTTAAATGGTTTCAAATCTTTGGACAATTTAAATGTTTGAGTGATTTATGTCTTTTTGTCCTCAATTTTCATTGGTTCATCACTTTGTTGAAAGAAATTAAGATTTATTAAATTCAATTAATTAATTAAATTTAGCCATGTAAGGGTAATAGGTTCATTTTAATTTTTGATTAAAACAACTATACAATTAATTGATTAGAATCAATTATATAGTGTTTTTGGCCCTTTTAAGCTTTGATTCAATCATTTAACATCATTATTTAATAATTCCTTTGTTTTAATTGATTTTGCTCAACTTTATTTAATTATGTCCATTTTTTACTTGATTTAATCCCTTTAATGCATTTTATTGATTTTTGAGCCATTTATTGATTTTTGCCATTTTAAAAGCACTTGTCCAATTTTGCGTGTCTAAAAATGCCCCTCTTTGAGTTGATGTATGAAGAACATTGATTCAAAGATTCTTGAAGTCCTGCTCGCTAATTCACTGATATGCCACTGATATTGATTGATTGCTGCCTCTAATATGATGTGATATGACTGTTGTCTCCGATAATGAACCAAAAAATTTTGATGCCCCACTAATTCCTGGGTGTTTGATTGCTACTTCAATTTAATACCCTGATGCCCCCTCAGAAATTAAAACATATTAATTTCTTGATTTGAAAAAGATTTATGATGATTGATTTAGAATATGTTTTCATTTCTGAATATTTGATTATATGCCATGATTTTAAGAATATGCCCCAGTTTGATTGATACACTAATATAGAAAAACCATGATTAATAAAATGTTGTTGATGTCTCTGGATGAATGATTGAATGTCCAAGATTGCTAGGTATGTTTTAGTTAAGAAAATAAGTGATTAAGATATCAGGATAATGGTACCAATGAATGTGATTTGTCAATCTGATAGGATAGGTCTAGTAGGATAAATCAATCAGTGTGAAAACCAATATGATTTGATACTGATGCTTCATTCTTAGGACACAGAGACATGAACAAATGGTACTGGGTGTGATTACTTGATACTTTTGATTTTGATAGGACTGATTGACTTAAGATGATTCACTTGATATATAAAACTAATATGATTCTCTTGATTTGCAAAATCGGCACATTTCTGTAAGTTATACATACGGTCCCTAGCTTCTTGGATATTTAGATTTATGGATCTTCCTTGTTGTTGATTTTGTATCATGTTGATGTTTTATTGATCAGGACTTAGATGTATCATTTTGTTGATGACATTGTATCTTGATATACTGATTGTTGGATCTTTTGATGTTATGACCATTGATATGATGATATGGACTTTTCCTTGATTTCCCCTTTTTGATTGATCAAGATTGATAACTGAACCCCCTTTTCCCTTGGAAAAATAACTACAAACAAATGCACTTAATCTAACATGAAAATACAATGCAATCGAACATGATAATGCAATGCAATCTAAGTGTCACTAGCTTTTAGCAAATAAATGCCATGAGGATAAATTTTCATCATTGAGCATTTTGGGACCGGAAAGCTAGTACAATCATCACTGACCACATCATCATGATATGAATACCACTTTTTATCACTTTTGGTAACTTCTTTTTGAAACTAGTACAACCCTCACTAGTTGGATGACCAAACTATGGGAGTATGAATACCGGTTTCAATGGATTCAATGTTGCAAACAAACAAAGGTTAACCCTCCACCCTATATGAGAGTCCTCAATGGTTCTTTGGTGACCATGTCTTTAGACAAATTTAAATAAGTTGTTGGATCTCCCTCAAGACAATCACTCAAAGACAAGAAAAATATCATGTCTCCATCATCGCCAATCTAGTCGAAACATCATTGATTAGCTAAAAAGATGTGATAAAAGTCAAAAAAGATTCATCAAAAAGAAAGCTTCAAGTGTTTTGCAATGTTTCATGATTTTCAAAAAGTATTTCCAAGCATTCTGATCTTTAAGGTGTTTTGTCAATTTTTAATCCCGAATAATAAAGTCAATGAAGGCTCAAGGATCAAGTTTTAGGATCAAATACTTGGGTATGAACAATGATATCCATCAAAGGTTCAATGAAAATTGCTCTCTCTTCTGAAGCTCTGATAATTCTCTCTCTAATATGTGACCGAAAGTAGCACTATTAAATCTGTTCTGAGTTTAATGCATTGCGTCATGTGAATCGATGCCTCTCTATTGAAATCCACTGATTAAGATCAAATTCCCCAGTTGGATAGGAAAAATGTTGGACTTGGGCAAACTTCCAAAATATTACAAAAGATCAGTTTATGCAAGATGCAGCTCAAAGAACTTTATGCAAGAAATAACCAACTCTCGAACAAGATCACATTGGTTTGCCCCCAATGTCTAGCAAGATATAGGACATGAAGGATGGATTTACAAGCTGATGGATTAGAGATGGAAAGACCAAGATGGATGAAGCATGCGAATGTGACCCGTAGGACTATCTCCTCAAGATTACCCAAGCTAAGGAAAAATGATATAGCAATGTGAAGCATGTTTTTGGATAAGCCATGGGAGCTAATGATGCAGTGCTAGATAGCCTATAGGATAACAATCTATTGTCATGAAAATGAGGAATCCAAAAGAAGTGGACATGTCAAGAAGTTCTTGATAACAAATTTTGTACTTTAAGTTCTTCATTTTGATCAAGACCATGGGTCACTTTGGGTAGGATGTGGATAGGATACCACAATCAAGATAAAGGAGTGATGAAGGTTATGAAGGGATGTTTTGGGATTATGGAAGGACTATCAAGGAATAATGAGGGTGAATTTGGGATAAGCAAGATCATGATAAGATAACATGGATGCAACAAGTACATAAGCTAATGTAAAGGATAATGGATGTCAAGATACTCAATGCTCATGGATGTGTTCAACCTTGTCAAGATGAAGGTGATAGAGGAAATATGGATGAAACTTGCCCCCAAGTGTAGAGTGCAAGAAGGGGGAATTACGCATGACACCTATTTGCCAGGTTTTCATCATGGTACTCTTTTCTTTTTTTTCTTTTTCTCTTTTTTTTATTTTCTCTTTTTTGTCCCAACATCAGGATCTTTGGACAATGCTCCTCTGAAAGATATGCTATAATAAACCATGGGTATGACTAGGATGCTCAAATATATTGATAAGAGGGATGGAAGTATGGAAAGTATGCATTGGAAAATGAATGTGAGGATAAGAAGAAGGTATGTTGCAGATGGGAATGTTGGCAAGATCAACTTTGACACACACTTTGAAGAGTGGTGGAATGATGGAGGAATGATAGATGATGAAGGTAAGGATCTTTTTGAGGTAGTGGGTTTTGGGATGTAGGAACCCAAATCAGACTTGGAAAGTGGAAGATGTTCAGAAGGGGATGAAATGGAAGCCTTTGGAAGCTTGAATGTCAATTTTGATTTTTCTTTTGTGTGCAAGTCTTTCAAAAGTGACTTGGGAATCCACATATTCTTTGATTTTTCTTTCTTTTGTGATGCTTTTGAATGCATTTCTTCAATGAGGGATTTAGGAACCCACATTTTCTTTTTTTCTTTTTGCTTTGTGGACTTTTTTGGCCTTTTGGATATTTCATTTTTCTTTTCATTCACATGTCGATTAGATGGGACATTGTGATTTTTATACACATATGGATTCTTGGATTTATGATTTTTATGTTGCAAATCAACACTTCTTCCAAAAGACTTAGGAATTGTGGATGAATAGGAATAATATGGAGGGTTCATATGGATTGGTGTTTGGACATTCTTCAAGTATATGTCCCTTCGTTGATCTTGATACAAGGTAGGGTAAGTGAATGGAGAACTAGGGATGATAGGAATGGATGATGGAGGAATATATGGACCTAATATGGATGGAAGGAATGAAGACTTTTGTTTTGGGACATAGGAACCCAAAATAGATTTGGAGGATAGTGAAGGCATATGGTTGCATTTGAATGGAGGGATCTAAGGTGTGAAAGGGATATCAACATCTTTGAAAGGAGCTGCATTACCAACATTCTCATCTTTAAGATTTATCTTTATACCAATAGGCTCATGAGTAGCTTTGATAGGAACACATTTGATAGGATCAACTAACGCTTGAAGGGATTTATTATCATGCAAGGGATTTGGAAGAATGATGGTTTCTTGAGGTGAACATGGAGGAATATGACAAGGAAATGATGGGATATTTTTCTCTTGACAAGGATCTTCAAATGATGTAGATAGGGTATTTTGCTCTTGATTTTCAATATGCTCATTGGAACTTGTGGAAGGGATATCTTGATCTTTCTTGGGAAGTGGAGAAAATATGGTACTTGGAAGGGTACTTTGTTCTTGGAATGAAAGGATATCATCTTGGAAGACATGAAAGAACGCAAGGGGATCATCACAAGGTTCTATGGATATGGGACCTTCATCAAATATGGGAGGGGATTGTATATAATCTTGATCTTGATCTTGATCTTGATCTTTATCAATATTTGTTTCTTTTCTCTTCAGATTATCCTCTTGACATGGAGCCACTTCTAAGGACAAGGTAGTTTCTTGGATATGTGTGGTGGATGTTTGGAAGAATGGTGTAGGATCATCTTGAATGGGCATAATAGGCATTGAAGCACATGAAGATTTGAAGTCCAAGATCTTTGAAGCATAGAAATGATATGCAGCAAGATGTAAGTTAGCTTGGGTTTCTTTTAGAGGTAGCCCTTGAGGGTAAACATAGTCAACTTGAAAAGTGTCATCATTAGGCTCACTCTTTGGTGGAGGAATTTTGGATAGTTGTGAAGCTTTGTGAGATGAATGAAAGATGAAAGGATTACATGCTATGGGAGAAGATGGGTGAAGGATGAAAGGATTACTCTTGCTATATAGAGGTTCGTGCATTAGATCTTGCTGAAGAGTGGTACTTTTCTCTTCATACTCTTTATTATCTTGATCACAAATAGGATGATCCTGCAATTTCCTTTGATCCAAGATAGGTTTGTTTCTCTTAAATGTTTCTTTTTGTGAGGAAGATGAAGATACGGATGGCCCATCATCATAAAGAAAAGGACACATTGATCTTAACGAGACTTTGTAGATGATGTCTCTTTTTGCTTTTCCTCATTCTCCCATAAGGTTGATGTGTCAAAATCATGAGGAAGCTTAGCTCCTGATTGAGCTAACTTCATGAAGTATGCTTCTTTATTCCTCTCCAAAACTAATTTCATTATTTCCATAAACATGGGATCTTGGATTGCTTCTGAAACTTCTTCTTCAGATACTTCATCATTTTGATTCCAGTGGAGATTTTGATCTTGGTTTCGATAATTATGCTCCATAGCAGGATTAATTCATTTTTTCAAATAGACTCATCATTATAAATGATTTTCAAGAATATGATCTATTTGTTGCACTAATGAAGAATATCTCCGCAAAGGGTATCCAAAAATGATTTCAAAATTTTTCCAAATCCTCAGGAAATATCCACTGTTTGCCCTTCTTTGTTTCTGGGTGTCACTTGCCTGAGTGTAGGTGTGACTAAAAATGTTGTACACATGAACTAATTTCTTGTTAAGTGACACACTGTAGATGTACAAGTGGTACTTTTCTATTAGTAAGCGAGTTTCCAATTTTGACAGGCATGTTTGAAAAGGTTCTGCGCGTGCCTTTTCTCTATCTACGCATTTTTACACTAGACACAGGCATGACTAAACCTCTGATAGGTGTGATTGTTTTGTTCCTAAGTGGCACTTCTCTAACCAGTTTGTAAGATTTTGGATTTTTAAAAGTTTAAGATCGGTCTTTGGAAATTTCTTTGTTTGAAAATAGAAAAACAATCACAACACACACATCACTTTGTCATCATGTCCCTAAAAACACTCTAATGTGTATATTCTCCAATGTTTTTCACAAGTATATCACAAAAAAAAAATTCCAAACAGCCTACCTAAAGTCAATTTTGGCTTTTAAATATGGCTCTAAAAGGTGGCTTACTATTTTATCCAGGTTTTAATAAATATTCCATTCAAATAGACTTCAATCTCTCATCCTCCAAGGAGGCTTCCCACACACACCGAAGTATGATTTTGCACAATTCGTTAAGACTACTAGAGGAAGGTTGAAAAATCAAAATTTGTTTGTCATGCACCCCATTAAGGATACATGTGTTTCATTTTAGAGTGGGTTGGATTCCCATGGCAAAAGTGAGTGTATCCCACTTTGGGTTGTCCCTCTCACCAGCCTCATTAAGGAAAACTCAGGAGGCGAGCCCACTAAATCACTATTTTAACTAGCATGTTCATTGAAAGCAAGAAAAATGGAATTAAGGTTAAGTGTTTGGGAATTTGTTTCACCTAAAAGGTGAAGAGCATATCCCTAACTTTCCCTTTAGTTCCTCAAACACTCAAGCAGTAAGGTTCTTTTTCAATCTCATTACATAGAGATTCTTAGAAATAGAAATGTTTGGTTCAATTCTTTGCTTTAATTAATGCTATGTTCAAAGAGAAATGCCACAATTTAATCAAGTGCAAGCTTGACTAGAAAAATACCTTTCCTTGTAGCTAGCATAGGCTGGGCGCATTTTTGAAAGATTTTTTTCATTGTTTATCAACTCACCTTGGCAATAATCTCCTCCAAATGTGCTTGTCCTCCAACAAGTTAGTCAACACTAACAATCAAAGTGAGGGGAAACCAAAATTGAATTTAAAAAGCATGCATTTATGTAATGAATTTTAAGCCCTTTAGTTGTAAATCTTTCAAACAAAAATTTGAATTAAGGACTGAAGATCCAATTTAAAGAAACAAATTTATTTTTGTATGCTTCAACTACCGTAAGGTATTCCTGATATACCTTATTTTCCTCCTCTTGTGTACTCTCAAGAATAGCTTTTATGTGTTCAAAGTTCTCCTTCTTAATTCTCTTTGCTAAAGCCTTTTCCTCTTTGTTAAATCTGCTTTCAGGCTTCTATACTTTCCTGTGGTGGCTCATTTACTATCAAAATAAAAAAAACCAAGGAGTTAGACAACTGATTGGATCAAATTAAAAGCAAATATAGACAATAAACATCAGGTGACATTGTCTAGCTAATAGGCATGAACAAACTACTGACAAGCATAACTTTGATAATAGCGAGCGTTACTTTGCAGTGGCTCAAGAGTTACTCAAAGTTAAACAGGCGTGAACAGTTTATCCAAAGGTGTAAAGAGAACTTAAAATTATGAAAAATAATTCATGCTAAGTGACATGTTAATAGCAGTAAGCAATAAGTTTCCTTTCCAAAGCGTGACTGAAATTGTAACATGCGAAGCAAAGCGTAAACTTAAGCGATAGTAAACAAAGGTTAGGCAATACTCCCTAAGTCACAGGTGTGACTTTAAGCAGCAAAGGCATAATTCTTTACTATCATAGGCGTGAATCTTCAGCTAATCAATGTTAATCCAAAGGTGTAAGGTGACAGCTAAAGGTCTGTAGGCATGATTGAATCTTCTATAGGTGACATTTTATCTGTTTCCTGCAAAATAAACATGGAAAATATACAATCCAAGCATGCAAATTGAGATGAAAATGATGAAAATGAGGCCTACAGCCCCATGGTGGGCACCATTTGTGTGTGTGAGTTTTACACCTTCATGAAATTAAGATCTAATAGCATCAATTTAAACTAAATACAATGCAAATCTACTTTAAAATGAAACTACAATCTATATTATCCCATGGTTCTCTAGAAAGAAGTGGTAAATGAAGCTCTCAGCTTAAATCCTCACTAGTGACACTTCTAAAATGAGAAATTATGCTGTTATTATTCTTTTACAATGCTTCTATGATGATTCCATGCTTAATGTAGCTCAATTTGACAAACTACAATGATAATTGCTCTAAGTGCTCAAATTGCTCTTAGAATGCTATTCAAATGCCTATAATAAAAATGCTTTGCAAATGAAATTCTAAGATGGAAATACTCTCCAAAATGCTCCATATTTATAGTAAATGTCCAAGGGTAGGGGGTGGAGTGAAGTAATCATGGTTATCCCTTGGTTGAGTCAAAAACTTTACATTGTTCATAAATGGGGGGACAAATGAGGGGACAAGCCTTTAAATGGTTTCAAATCTTTGGACAATTTAAATGTTTGAGTGATTTATGTCTTTTTGTCCTCAATTTTCATTGGTTCATCACTTTGTTGAAAGAAATTAAGATTTATTAAATTCAATTAATTAATTAAATTTAGCCATGTAAGGGTAATAGGTTCATTTTAATTTTTGATTAAAACAACTATACAATTAATTGATTAGAATCAATTATATAGTGTTTTTGGCCCTTTTAAGCTTTGATTCAATCATTTAACATCATTATTTAATAATTCCTTTGTTTTAATTGATTTTGCTCAACTTTACTTAATTATGTCCATTTTTTACTTGATTTAATCCCTTTAATGCATTTTATTGATTTTTGAGCCATTTATTGATTTTTGCCATTTTAAAAGCACTTGTCCAATTTTGCATGTCTATACAGGTCCATCTCAACTTCATCTCCCCACCTTCCATTGCATTGAGATATAAAATATAGATTCTCACATTTATCTTCAATATAATAGACATTCTCAGCAGTCCTAAAACCTTCAACAACCCTTTTACTAGTTTGTTTCTTTTTTATAACATGGCCATCACTTTTGAACATAACTTCATAACATTTCTTACACATTTTACTAACACTTAACAAATTCTATTTCAAACCCTCAACATAATAAACTTCATTAGTTATATGTTTTTCATCAATTGAAATAGTTCCAATGCCATTGATTTGTGCACTTCCTTCTCCTGCAAATATGATTTCTCTACCATCATATTCTCATGTCATATGATTTCAACATCTATAATCTATAATCCATGCACCTACAAAAACTTGAGCTTGAAACGTGATCTCCTCTTTATTTTGTGAAATAGCTAGAAACAAAGATTACTTAATTATTTCAATAGTATCCTCATCTTCATTAAAGTAATCTTCCTTAGAAAATAAACTCTTTTTACCCTTTCTTTTTAAATTTATTCTCTTTATGAAATTAATCTTCTTTTGATTGCATTTTCTATCATCATCTTCTAATTCAATATGATATTCTATATACTTGCAATCACTACCAAAATGTCATATCCTTCGGTAATTAAAGCACTTAAGAGGTAATTTATGTCATGAACCATAATTGATGCATGTATGCATATAAATTGGCTCAAATATTGCTAAGTTTCTACTTAAATAATTAACATTAATAATATTATTTATGAATTCATAATTAATAACATTAATCAAATAAATACATATAGCATTATTAATCAATGTATGTACAATTTTTTTATTTTTTTGTATTAGCTACAGATAGATAAAAAAATTGATATATAGTTTGAGAGGAAAGGCCTCACCCAGAGAGTATTAGATCAGGATCAATAACAAAATATCATAGGGAAAAACAACTAATGCAGACTGTCTTCAAAAGTGTCATCCCAAGTGGTCTAGCCTAATGGGCCTTCCATCCAAGCAATAATTTTATTTTCTTGTATATGTGCCAGCATATGTATCTGATCATCGGTCAGATTCTTTGACTTCTTAACTTCAAGGTTCAATTTCTTCAGAGTTTCCTCAAAAATGGCCAAATTTTACATGTTCTATCTCCATTTGTATCCATCTTTCATTTCTAAGGAAAACATTATGGTGTGCTCCACTTTGAGGAATCTTCTCAACTTCTCTCGCTCTATCATCATGTTTATAAGCACCTGTGAGGAGATTTTAAAATATGTGAGTTTTAAAAAAGACTCAGTAAGGGTCTTGGGATTGTTTTGATGTCTTTCTTCATTTCTGATTTTCCAAATCTACCAAATTATATTAGAAGAGAGAATGCTCCAGAATAGGTTAGTGTCCTTCTTTAAACCATGAATATGACCAGTAATTATTTCAAATATGTTAATATTCTTAGGATAAAAAATGTCAAACATGAACTATACTTAGAAAAATTACAATCAAACAAAATATGTTTGCAAGAATCTAGAAGCCTACATAAGCCACACATTTTAGTATAAGAAAAATCCTTTCTCAAAGGAAGTATGTCCAGCAACATCAACCATTTAAAACATTTAATCTTGGGATCAATAGCACTCTTCCAAAGTTTATCAAAATATTTTTGCCAAGAGTAATTATCAAGATCAGAGTACCACACCTTATTTGCATGTTTAATAATGGATTCATTATGAGCAATAACCTTATATGTGTTCTTAGATTTGAGTTTATTCACAATAGTACAATCCGGCCACTTGAGATCAAGAAATATTTTGGAGTCCACATGACATTTATTAGGAAGATCACGACAAGCATTGGAAATCATGTTATAAGTTTTCTTTTGGGAAATAGGGATGTTGAATTTGGAACTAAGGTCCTCCTAGTTGATAAGATTGTCATGCTCAAAAAGACACATGAGTTGAGAGATGCCAAAACTATTCCATGATCTAGTTGAGAATCCCTGAGATGGTACAAGGGGCTTACCCAAGTGGCATAGGTTCCACCAAATCGATCTTTCACCATGCAACTGATTGTCACCATGGAAATCCTTGTTAGGAAGAAATTTTCTAACATGTTCCCAAGCCTTCCAAATAGTCTTAAAAATAGTAGAGCCTTGAACAAGCATCAGGAAGTTTCCTTCAATAAGATCACACAAGGGAAGATTTTTCTAATTTTTAGCATTCTTAGGGAAACATATTTCAATATTGTTCCTAACAAGGACATTCCAGGGTTTAGAGCCATCAAAAGAGTGAAAGATCCATTTGGCAGCAAGGGAAATCCCTTGAGTTCTAAGGTCCTTTAGTCTTAGGCCCCCCGGGAGCTTATCAGTATGGCACCATTCGCAATTAACGGCATGAGTTTTCTTATTGCCCTTACCATTAGATCACAGAAAATTCCTAATGGCTTTCTGAATTTCCAAGATCTGATAGTTATTGAACATCCAAGCTAAAGAGTAGTATATGTTATAAGAGGAAAGAATTTGTTGGCAAACTTGAACTCTATCAGCTAGGGAGAGAAACTTTTTATGCCACTTACAAAGCTTTTTGGTGATTTATCTTTCACCCATAAACACATAACTTTGAGAGATGGTTCAACAGAGAAGGGGATACCAAGATAGTGCACAATGATTTGAGTACCACTCCATTGAAAACCATATTTACAAATCCAATCAGGTGGTCGTTCTTGCCATCCAAGGAGAATAGATTTAGTTTGAGACAATCAGGCTCCAGAAATAGAGCAAAAGAGGCTTATTTTATTATGTAAAGCTTCAAAATTTAATTTAATAACTTCAAAGAAGAGGACAGTATCATCCCCAAATTGACAATTAACCAACTCAGAACTATCAGGCAGGGTAATACCTTTGACACAAGGGGATAGGGAGCTATCTCTAAGAATATAAGAGAGAGTATTAGAAGCGATCACAAAGAGGGCAGGGGCAAGGAGGCATCCTTGCCTGATAAATCTTCCAAGAGAAAAGGAGCCCGAGAGAGACCCATTGACATCAACCTGAGAAAAAGCATCTTTAAGAAACATTCTAATAAAATTAGAAAAGATATCAAGAAATCCAAAGGCCTCAAGCATCGTGGTAATAAATTCCCATTCAAATTTTTCATAGGCCTTTTCAAAATCCAGAAGAAACATAACAGTGTTCTATTGAGAGTAGTTAGCCCAATTCATAGCTGCCCAGCTAGTAATAAGATTTTCTAGAATAAATCTTCCTTTAATGAAACCAATTTGTGTGGAACAAATGAATTTGGGGAGAACACCTTCCAGCCTAAGGGCAAGGACTTTGGAAAGAATTTTATAGGAAACATTAAGGAGCATAATGGGTCTCCACTTTTTTATGAGAGCCTTATCCCCTTCCTTAGGGATTAACTTAATAATTCCCTTATTAATAGAGTCACCAAGGGATCCAGTGGCTAAAGCTTCAGAATAGATGTCAAGGAGGTCATTGCAGACCCAACTAATATTAGAATTCCCTTGGTAATATATTATTTTCTAATGTGTATATATAATTATGCAAATGTCATCTTAAATAGGTGCCATCAATATTAATCAATATACAATTAATATAATTGTTAGAAATAACAATATAATATATTATTAGATTAATTAAATAAAGCAATCAATAATCTATATGTATTAAAATAATGATAATTATTTAATATTAAATTAATAATTAAATGTGTCTCTTATATTGTGTCCTATTAATATTAAGTGTATTAATAAATGATTATATTCCCTATATTAATAATTGATATAGTTTCCTAATTAATATTAAATTCTCCTCCATTGTAAATAAGGGGAAAGTTATAATTTATAAATATCATTGATGAAGAATTGTAATTAATATTAATACCACCAATAAAGAGTTTCATAATAATCAAATGCAAATCATTAATACTAATACTATAATCTGAACAATGTGACTAGTCATGTTTATATATATATATATATATATATATATATATATATATATATATATATATATATATATATATATATATATATATATATATATATATATATATATATATATTGAGTGGACAAAGACACATTAAGAAATAATATAGAAAACTTGGGAGAAAATAATATAGGAGAAAATGAATAAGAAAAGATAGGAGAAAATAAAGGAGGAAATGTAGGAGGAACTCAAGGGAGGAAAAAAGTGTATATGTGCATTCGTTAATACTCATATCCAACCTTATTAGTACTTGCTAGTAGGCTAAGTACTATTGTATCATTTTATGAATTGGTCATCTTAACTAGTGATTAAATGAGTTCTTTTGGACAAATTAAAATTAATTATATATTATATTTTATTAGTAATTTCATGTTTCTTAAGATATAGATGAAAGATTTTTAACTGTATAGTTTCTACAAATTAATTTTCTATTATTTCATTGGCTAAATCCTTTAAACTCTTATACACAGATTTTTTGGATTGTAAAACATGATATTTTATAAGAGTTGTTTTAGCCCATAATCCATGGTTATCGTCGTGTTTGTTGATGTGTTGGTGTTGACCCCTATCTTGTCGCCAAATAATCTTCCTTCTATATTTTTTTTGAGCCACTACTATTTGTTTTTTTACACACTTCTTCAACTATCGTGCCTATAATGTAGTTATCATGCCCATATTGCATCTATCGTGCACATATTATCGCTATGTTCTTTATGTGTACTAGTTCTCATTTATTAAAACTTCATCTTGCTTTTGACAATTATTCTATCATTTTATTAATGTTTCTATGCAGCACATTAAAAATTCCTAGTCATCTTACAAACTTTCACTTCAATTTGTAAGGATTTCTTGTCATTTTCCTTTTCCCTTCAGTGAATTTACTGTGCATTTCCATTTACATATGTTTTTTTTTTGCCTCTTTCAATCTAGAGAAAACTAGGGAAAATTGTGCTTTAATTCATAAGTTAGTTTAGGAGATGTTCTTTTGGTGCTTGATATAGATAGATTGGACTTTTGTACAGTGATTGCAGGATGAATGGCGATTAAGGGAGACCCACATTCTTATTTGTGATGATTCCATCATTTTGGCACTCATTGTTAATAAGGTCTAATGAAATATAGACGCCCAACTCAACAAGCTTTGAAGTCCCCAGTTTGCTTGCTTTACTAACTATTGTAATTTTATTATTTTCTACTGGCAAGAAGTTAATTCCCCAATTTGAACTCATCGTATTTTCTGTAAAAAGTTGGATAAGAATTGTATATCAAATGCCTAACGTTGGTCATTTTGTCTATGAAACCCCATGTTTGGAAAGCAAATAGTTAAAAAGATCTATATGTTTTTTTTTACTGTGTTGGTACATTTTGGTCTTATCACCCAAATATAAGATTTATTGTTGTGGAGATTCTCTCAAGGCAATTGAAAAAATAATGATTATGATGCAGATTTCTACTACACTTGCAGCCAAAACTATAATGTTTCTCTTATGTTTGTCATTGATTTCCTTAAATGAACCGGGCCAACCTTGATAAATGCTAGAATGCTCTAATCTGAAACACGCCTCAAGGAAACATTAGGGAGATTTTAGACATCATGAAAAAATATAGAGAATATATCCAAACTAGAAACCAATTTAGTGTTCAACTGATTATATGTCCTCACATTTCAATCCCCATCTAGTCTCAAGAGCTGGAAAAAATCATTCCCAATCAGATCCCCCACAATAATTTGTCTTGAGCTGCAACTTCAGCCTTGTGTTTCTTTCTCATACTTAGTATTCACAATGCCATCTTCTTGTGCCATGCTAATACTTTTGTGCTATTATATGTATCTACTTTTGTGAATATGAGATCTGTGTTTTATTTAGAGTACCATCTATGGATTTTTGAAGCCATCTACAATTTAATACATTAGATAGAAACCAATAGATTTTTTTATAATTTAAATAGCCTAATGAACATTTTCTATTAAGAAAAACAACAATGTTCAAATGGCATTGCTCAGAATAATGAATTATTCCTCATTTCTCGTGCTACCTACTCATTATATTAATTGAGTCCACCACTTATAATTTACAATATTTTTCATTTCATTATGTACAACTTAATTTTTTTTAATAGTATAAATAAAGGAAGAAAAATTAATCAGAATAATATCATATTTAAATTATTAATTATACTAATACATAAATTAAAATACTCCGCTAAAATAGAAGAATGTTAAATCAAAACTTTTGTTGATATTAATTTTTTCTAAAACTATATGTACTTCTACAAATTGTATTTATATTATAATTATATTGATATTATTATTATTTTTTAAACAAAAGTGGACAAGCCACCGATAATATATTTATAATAACTGGTTCAAAGACTCATTCGTGGAAGAACCAGGAAGAAACCCCGGAGTCATTGTCGAATACAAAAGAATTACATATGTTGGATTTTACAACTTGCAAAGGAACCCACTTTCATGGAAGATAGAAGGATGAGATTCGATAATCTAAATCCTGGAAGCCTAAAAACTATACAGCATTACATTTTGAAATTGCACAACAAAAGAGGGAACCATATAGTCCATTGTGATGAAGAGTACTAAAAGTATACAACAGTTTAACTATACAATGGAAGCACCATAACTGCATACGATTGGCCCAAATTTTCCAAAATTTCCTAGTAGGAACAAAAAGTTTAGCATCAGCAAATCATCCTTCAATCATATCGCAAGCATCAGAGTAGCCATGTTGATGAGGAGCCTATGAGAAACACCAAGAATTTTCCCAACCTTTGGGAGGAGCAAATGGAAAATGTGAAGACCAGCCATTATCATTCGCACACCAGCAGAGGAACGCAATGTTAATATTATTTTAAATAAATTGTGTACATTTCTAGCATACTAAATTATATTACATAATGCTAAAATGTATTAGCTTCTACATACATAAAATTTGTCATACTCTATCATACTCCATCAAACTTAATCAAACTATCAAACTTAAAATCAATTAATTTGCGAGATTATCAAATTTAAAATTATACTAAAATACTACAAAGGCAAGTACTGGCCTCTACATGGCACTTGTTACTATTACGACTCAATGAAGAAAGGAGTGGATGTTATCCAAGTTGCCTAGATACCCACTTTGCAATGGCCAGTCATGTTGTTCAGCTTATCATATTAGTATTAATAATTTGCATTTGATTATTTTAGAACTCTTTATTAGTGGTATTAGTATTAATTATAATTATTCATCAATGATATTTGTAAATTATAACTTTCCCCTTATTTACAATGTAGGAGACTTTAATATTAATTATTTATTAATTAGGAAACTATATCAATTATTAATATAGGAAATCTAATCATTTATTAATACACTTAATATTAATAGGACACAATATAAGAGACACATTTAATTATTAATTTAATATTAAATAATTACCATTATTTTAATACATATGGATTATTGATTTATTTATTTAATTAGTCTAATAATACATTATATTGTTATTTCTAACAATTATATTAATTGTATATCAATTAATATTGATGGAACCTATTTAAGATGACATTTGCATCAATTATACATACATATTAGAAAATAATATATTTTTACATACATTGATTAATAATGCTATAGGTATTGATTTGATTAATGTTATTAATTATGAATTCATAAATAATATTATTAACGTTAATTATTTTTAAGTAGAAACTTAGCAATATTTGAGCCAATTTATATGCATACATGCATCAATTATGGTTCATGACAACTTACCTTTGTATCTATTGGTGTCACACTTTAATCTTCTAGAAAGATATGCTTCAACTTCCTTTGACATATTGCATGTCTTAGGTTTAGCATCTTCAATAGCTCTGCGTGTAGTCTCCCTATTTTCTCTTTTGGCTTCTGCAATCTCAAATCCAAAAAGTAAACCAATAAGTTGATTAATCAAATACTGACTTAGATCATTTCTCTCCCTAATTTAACATGTCATTGGTACAAACTCCTTTGGTAGGGTTAATAACATCGTAAGTATAAAATATGTGTCTTCAATATGTCCACTGAAAGCTATAATTCCATCAGCAATATCAGTTTCTTTAAAATGTAGCTTTCAACACTCGCATCTTCAACCTTTCTTAACACCTCATACTTCTATTTGAGATTCATGAGCCTTGATTGTTTTGTTTTTAAATCTTCCTCAAATACCAAGACCAACTTATCCACTTTTGTTTTATTTCTAAATCTAAAACTATATTTTATTTACCAATTGTCTAGCCTCGATTATTGTATATTAACTATCCATGTGACAAGCATGTTAGTTATTACAAGGATATTTTATGCATGGTTTATTTTGACCATGGGTTATTTTGGCTTGGGTTATTATGACCCTAGGATATTTTTTCCTTGGGTTACTCTGACTAGGTTATTGTGTCCAAGGTTATTTTGGATAGGTTATTATGTATGGATACCCTTTCACATTAGCTTATTTTTATCTTTCTTCTTTAGTAGTCAAAGGTATTCCAAAAGGAGAATAAAAAAAATTGTATAACCTCCTAAATACCATTATGTAATGTTTCTAGATACCCTTCCATCTTGTCCTTCCAATAAAGAAAATTAGTGTCATCAAATACCAAAGCCTAAAAGTGTAAGTTCTAGGTCATCCAGGATGTACCTCATGCAGATAAGATTCTTCAAGAGGAGCCTTTCTCTAATACCAATTTTTGAACACACTCCACATGTTGAGAGGAGGATAAATCTATTGACAAAATGGTCAGCACTCCCCTCGGTATTCATGACATGGCTTAACCACCTCCTATGTCTTCTATAAGTCTAGTGGTTGTATCGGGCATTAACAGGTCAATCTTTTGGTGCAACGGTAGCCACTACTTGTAACAAGTGGTATCATAGCTTGGTCATAGGTTTGAATCCCCTTGGGTAACACTGAGGGGGAGATTGTTGACAAAATGGTCAGCACTCCCCTCGGGATTTGTGACATGGCTTAACTACCTCATGTGTCTTCTATAAGTCTAGTGGTTGTATCGGGCATTAACAGGTTGATCTTTTGGTGCAACGGCAGCCACTACTTGTAAAAAAATCAGCATAAACCAAATTCATACTTAAGTAAACAACTAACTTCAATTTTCACCACATGAAACAATAAGCAAGTAATGAATAGAACTAGCAACACATGAACACAAAAATTGTATATCTAGTGTTGAAGTTCTGATAGTTGTGATAGAGATTATTTATTTATCTACTAGTGTTCTATATTCATCATTCCAACTTGGATTCTAGTCCTTTGTCTTGCATTGTCTTCTTTATCATGCTCAAGATGTTTTATCTTAAACATCTTCTTTTGTATTTTATTTCTATTATATTCATATACTCCTCAAAGCTATAATATAGTTGACTTAGCTTCGTCATTGATTTGGAACTTTAGGTGTAATGTCTATCATTATGGATGACATGTGATTGTGTGTGTGATGACTTTGCATCAAACATTTTGTCTAAGGCATATACTTGCAATGAGAGATAAGTAACGATAGTCTACGCCTTTGTATGTTGTCGTTGGATTTTGTTTTCCTTTCTATAAATGCCTTGATAACGTTGGCTACAAGATAACATCTTACTCTTCGTATTCATGAGAAGAAACTTTGAATTATTGAAGAAATTATTCAATATGTGTGACAGATGTTCATTTTTTATTATTACAGCATATTCAACAATGTTTGTAGGCCCTTTTTTATTATGCCTTTGATACTATTTTATTGTATTCATTTTTATCAGTGAGTAGAGTGAGTTTTGAGATTGATTTTCATTTGATCTGTATTAGATCATTATTATCTTATAAGTCCTATTTTATTCATATTTGAGAGATATGTTCATTTTCTTTTATGATTACTATGTATTCAAAGGGTTAAAAGGCTTATTGATTGATTGATCAAAGAGATCAATCATAAGTAAGAAGTTTATTGTATTTGTTTTGAAAAACTCAATAAATGGTATATTTTGGGTGTGGCTAGGTTTTTCCCTTGAGTAAGAGGGTTTTCTCAAGGTAACTCTATGTTTGGTTTACTTGTGCTTTGATTTTAAAGGTTCTGATTATTATATGTTATGATATTCTGGTTTAAAAACATAATACATGGTATCAAAGCGGGTTTAAGGAAATGATCTGAGCTAGAATATAAAATTTGGATTATATAATAATTTTGATGTTTAATGGTTATCAAATATGTTGTTTCAAATGAGGGATCCATATGAGCATGTGTATATGAAGAGCCTTGGAGCATATAATCTTTGATGAAGTTTCTTACCTGGATAGGGAGGATGATGGCATGCTCACCTTGCTTAAATGTTTGGTATTTGTTAGGGTCTATTTGAGTCACAATGTTAAAAGTGTCCTTGACCATTTGATATATTTTATTATTGTCCAATTTCCTCCTTTTTCAAAGTTTGCATCAAAAGGTCTTTCAAAGTCAATTTTTCCCTTGAGTTAACCGTCGCAACATTTCAAACTTGTTTTGGTCTAGTCGTCTCTCTTCGGCCAAGTGTTAGTAGTCCTTCATAACTCATTAACCAATTTGAATCACTTTGAACCTTGGTTCAAATTAGTTCAAAGAGGTCCAAAGGTTCAATTCAAATTTTTAGTTAAAAGGTGCATCTCATGAGGTTCCACGGGTTCAATGGAAAAATCTAAAACTGCGAATTGCAAAGTTTTATGCTCAGTTTGGTTCTGCATGGTTCCTAAAAGTTTGAATCCATTCAAATGTTAAGATCCAATATGGTTAATTCTATATTGGCAAGGTATAATAGGGTTCATCCACTTCATCCAAGGTCAAAGTAGTGCAGCAAATTCAATGGTTCAGCAACATTAACACAACAAGTGAATTGTTTTGACAGTTTATAGACCTGTACAAAGAAGAAAATAAATTTTGGCTCGAATATTATTTAAAAAATTTCTCTGGTGAGAAGGAATAAAACTAGGTTTGTGACAACATATTTCAAAATTAGCAAGATCCAATGGTGTAATAAAAAGTTACACCACCCGCAAGATAACTGATTTTTACTATCAAAAATATTTTGGTCCGCCCAGCAAAAGGATTATCTTTATTTTGTTTTAATATATTCAATTGCATCTTATTGTATAAAGAGATATATTATGAGACCACTATTATTATAATGCTATAAATTATGTTTATAATGTTATAAGTGGGTATCCCAAAGGTGATGAATGTTATCGAAAAGAAGGAAAAAGATTAAAGAGAATAAGTGGAAATAGTGTCAAGAATCAATTTTTATAACTGACAAACATCATCAGGGAAAGAAGATAAATATGCTAGGAAAAGAGAAGGTGTGGGTTCTATTTTTCCACCTTTGGCTGGAGACTTTGGGCTGCAGGCAGAGGGGTTTTATTTTCTGGTTTTAAATTATAATTGCAGAGGAGGAAAGGGGAACAGATTTTGTTTTTAGATTTATTAATTTTTTGTGTAGTTGGAAATGATTGTCTTTTGGCTACCATTCTATATCAGAGGATAGATGTAATACAATTTGAATCTTTGAGTTTGGAAGTACTGATTTATATTGCTATTGAACTTTGTGTTAATACGGTTACTTTTGATAAATTCCAACTGCTAATGTCTTTCTGTGTATACGAAGAAATCTTTGAATTTCATGTATCACATAATCTGAAACAAACTTTGATCTTTCTTTCAATCTGTTGTTTGTAAGTGTTGGGCTGGGAATCTTTGAGTTCTCTATTTGTATTTATCTATTTGTAAATTGTCCCATCTATCCCATGTTTATGGATAGATGGTTGCTCACCTTCTATGCCTTCTGGTTAAAGGCATACCAATGATTCTATTCATTGAAAATCCAATGAAGGGATTTGTACCTTCACATAAAAATTCAGAGAGTGCTTGCACATAACCATTTCAAGAATCTCAACTGTTAGCTGCAGAGTTTTGTCTTCTTGTTTGGGCATTCTAGAATCATTTTGAAAGGGTTTTATTAAAAGATAAATCTATTCACTAACAGTATTCATGTCCATGAGGATAATAAATGTGTTGATAATTTGATTAAGGGGATATGATAGGGTTGTCATTTATGGAAACATATAGACATATTTTGGACAGTTATGTTTTAGCTGAAGTTTGGACAAGGGATACTTAGAAATTTTCTAAGTATAAGGTAGTTTACAGTGAGCAGACACAAAGATCTATTCAGAAAGTTTTACTATCAATAATTGGACTTTAGCGAGCTTCACTACATATAGTATGGACAGCATTCATGATGTGTATGATCATGTTAAAGAAGATACTATGTTTTGGTTATGATTTCTAAAGTTTTTCTAAGATAGTATGTATATCGTAGAAACAGGGCAAGTTAGAGTATATCAAGTTTTGGATAACAAGTTAATTTTGATTGTGAAATTAAAGTTATGAATAAATTTGGGACAAAATCCTAGATGTCCATCCTAACATGGAAGAATGATATATTAAATTTTTGGTAACGTATGATTAAGTTGAAAGTCAACTAGATAAAGGGAAAGGTATAAAGGAAGGCACTTTTGTTTAAGTGAGATGGCCAATTGTATTGTAATGATATGATTGACATATGAAAAATTTCTATGTTATGTGTAGATGTGAATTTGATAATCAAAGAAAATAATAAAATTTGTATGTTTGATTGTATGCGAGCACTTATAAGGACTTATCAAAAATTGAAGATATTAGCAGCAGTCAAAGTTTTGTATTGCGAAGTTGTATATGTACTGTATGTAAAGTGAGCACTTTGTATAAATAGTGAGATCCATTTTTGTATCATATGATTGACTCCTCACAGGGTCAAAGACTTTTAACAGGTCCTAGTCCTCTCACAAGGACATATACACTATGTGGATGTAATAGACTCCTCAAAGGGTCAATATCTTTCACAAGATATCTTTTTTATTAGTGGGTCATTTTGTGGGTACCATCCCCACCGAGGTTTTCCCTTGGCCAGGGTTTCCCTAGTTAACAAAATATGGTGTTATGTGTTTCATTATGTTAAGCTTGATTTTAATTTTTAGTACTTTACTATATGCATGTATAAAGATAGTAATTGATATCCATAGTTGGACAGAAAGTTATTTAATCACTATAACTGATTCACCCCCCCTCACAGCTATACTAAGGGATCTTTACTTTCTAACAAAATGTGCTTTTGTTGAAATTTTTGCATTCTCTGTCTGAACTATAGTTATGCGAAGGAAAAAGATCTATTAGAGGATTGTGAGGAAATTTAGGAAATAAAGATATAAGTATTTGAATATTGATCGTAAATTTTATGTAGTTAATTCATGCTTTAATTTTGATAATAGTGAATCATGTATGTTTTTAGCATTGATTTATATATTTCTCTTCATGAATAGTTTGATTCTATGAACTATTTCTAATCTCTCTAAAAATGGTTCCAGGATAGATTGAGAAGCAACAAGATGATGAGAGATTTCATGCATGTCATTCAAGATATGGAAATGACATGGGGACATTGTGTGCAACCATGAGACTGAATTGGTGTCACATAAATTCTTTAAAGAGGAAGAACCTATTCAAATTATCATTGAGTTTAGTTTCTTAAAAGAGGAAGAAATGACATTCAAAGGGAGACTATTCAGTTGTAAAAACCAAATTCAGATGGATCTTGAGTGGCAAATGTAGAATGCCAAGTCTTTTGCAGAGGATTAGCAAGCTTGTGTAGTAGTGTGACTATGAAAGATCCTTGTTTGGTCAATGTTGTAATCGTCTCTAGTTTGTTATGATAATCAAAGAAGTGATAATGTCACCCCTTTTGAGAGGGATTCTTAGCATTTAGATAATATTTTATGTGCTTTAATGCATTTTTCTCCAAGAGGGATAAATTTAAGGTGAAATCCCTTGTAATGCATTTTTCTCCGAGATGGAGAAATTAGAGGTAAAAGCCCTTGTTAATGCATTCTTCTATGTGAGATAAGTTTTAAGTACAAGCCCTTGTTAATTAATTCTTCTCTGAGAGGGAGAATTTTGGGGTGCTATCCCTTGTTAATGAGTTATTATTTAAGAGGGAGAAGTTCAAGGTGCAATCCCTTGTTAATGAGTTCTTCTCCATGAGGGAGAAGTTTGAGGTTCAATCCCTTGTTAATGCATT
Source organism: Chamaecyparis obtusa (assembly GCA_027943335.1). Classification (NCBI taxonomy): domain Eukaryota; kingdom Viridiplantae; phylum Streptophyta; class Pinopsida; order Cupressales; family Cupressaceae; genus Chamaecyparis; species Chamaecyparis obtusa. The sequence continues at coordinate 436,193 of BSBK01005868.1, read as the reverse complement.
CTTCTTTGTGAAATAAGTTTGAGGTGAAAGCCATTGTTCCACCCTCTAGCAGTATTTATGGTTGATCCACCCTTTGGGAGTAGCCATGGTGGATGTCATGTGAGAGAATCCATGACTTAGTTTTATGTTCTTTTACCCTCTAGGAGTATCCATGGTGAATGCCATGCTAAGATGATGATATTATGTTGAGAAATCTGTGATGAGATTTTGTTATTGACATTTTTGTGTTGCATCCCCTTATGTTGGTCATTCCATGACTTATGACTAATCTCTCTCTTTCTAAGAGAGATTTTTGAAGTTCTGATAGCTATGATATAGATTATTTATTTATATGTTGGTTTTATATATTCATCATTCCAACTTGGCTTCCAGTTCTTTGTCTTGCATTGGATTCTTTAAACTGCTCAAGATATTTTCTCTTCAACATCTTCTTCCATATTTTATTTCTATGGTTTTCACATCCTCCTCAAAGCTGCAATATGGTTGACTCAACTTCATGGTTGATTTGGAACTTTATGTGTAATGTATGGCATCATGGATGACATGAAATTGTGTGTGTGATGAGTTGACATCAAATGGTTTATCTAAGGCATATACTTGCAATAGGAGATAAGTAACGATGGTTCGCACCTTTTTATGTTTTCGTTGGCTTTTTTTTTCCTTTCTGTGAATTCCTTAATAACGTTGGTTATAATATAATGTCTAACTCTTCATATTCATGAGAAGAGTCTTTAAATTCTTGAAGAGATTATTCAATATGTACGATAGAGGTTCATTTTTATTATTATAGCATATTCAACAATGTTTGCAGGCCCTTATGTATTATGTCTTTGATATTGTTTTATTGTATTCACTTTTATTAGTGAGAAGAGTGAGTTTCGAGATTGATTTTTATTTGATCTATATAAGATCATTATTATCTTATAAGTCCTTCTATATTCCTATCTGAGAGATACATGCATTTTATTTTATGATTACTATGTATTCAAGGGATTAAAAGTCTTATTGATTGATTGATCAGAGAGCTCAATCATAAGCAAGAATTTTATTGTAGTTATTTTGAAAAAATCAATAAAGAGTATATTTTGGGTGTGGTTGGATTTTTTCCCTTGAGTAGGAGGGTTTTCCCAGGGTAAATCTGTGTCTATTTTTCTTGTGCTTTGATGTTAAAGGTTTTGATTATTGTATGTTATGTTATTCTGGTTAAAAACATTAACATGTGGAATACCCAAATTGGGAAAAACCATGGTGAGCACTTTCCCATAGAGATAATTCACTAATGTATATAGTTTGATTACAAAATATGGTAAGAGATTACTTCTCTAGACTTGAAAACTAAGGCTCTCTGCCAAAGTAGCAAGTTACAACAACAAACTTGTGCACCCAAGGCTCACTATCCAAAGGAAAAGGTACATACAACTCTTTACAATAGATAAAGAGAGATTCTCCTGATAATGTAGCTAATTTGCATAAAACTATCAACCTTAGCAGCACATTGTTACTGTATTTTCTTCATTTCCACTATCAATGAATTCTTCTACTCTAAAAGTCTGCAAATAGATCTCCATTGATTCACCCATGGCAATCTTTGTTACCCTCTTACAATTTTCCAAATCATGAACTATGCTTATATACAATTTAGATCATTGGAGATTACAACAAGGTCAACCATGCCAAAAGGATATTACAATTAAGTTACAAGTCATTTATGGCACTAGAAAAATACAATAAAGTCCTATGACATAAGCATCTAGACCAAAACATAGAATGGACCCAACCATATAAGAGATAAATATTAAATGTGTAGGTCATGCATACCATAAACCTATCCAAAAAGAGATAAATATTAAATATATAACCCAAACCCAAATCAAGAAGTTGATCCACTCTAGGAGAGAGAGAAGACCATTAACACACTACATAGAGCCCAACACCAGATCATAAATTATTGGAACAACTTCCATAGCCAACTCAAATGTGTAGTCACATTGCCCAAAGAACTGTTAGGTTTAGCAGACAAAAATCTAACAGTTACATAAAAACATATCCAATAATGTAAAGGTATAAAACACACAAAATAGAACAAGAAGGCACAAATATTTATTGTAGTTCATCCAATCTTGGGCTACGTCCACCAAAAAGAGAGTCCAAACTTACTATCCAGTAATTTTAGCTTGTTACAATATATGATTCCTTGTAAGTCAATACCTCTACAAGAAGCTATGAAATTCTCATTATCAGAAAACCCTAACCCTAAGCCATTATAAAAAGACTTATATCAGTTAACAAGTTAACCATAAAAAATACTTGATGAGTCAACCCAGGAAAATCCTCAACGAGTCAACTCAAAAATGCTTGATGAGTTAAATGATAAATTCCCCATGATAAATGATAAGTGTTCAGTACTTTCCTCTTAAGTCCCCACAAACTAACAAGAACCATTTAACTTTCCAACTAAATTTAGACCTCCACACACCATGTCAGAAGTCATCCCACTTTCCAACAATCCACATCTAAAGCCAACACAATGCATTTTTGGACTAGACCAAGAGTTGATCTTAATTGCAAAGCTTGAAGACATTGTTTTTGTATCATAGGGAATAGTTCCCAGATCACCAGAAAATACCACGACCAAGACCAAAACTTGAATATAATTCAAATCACATCTGCATAGCTTCATCCTTGATTTCTGGACTAGAAACCTTCTATAAAAAATAACTAAGTAACTATTATCTTCAACTACATAACTCTGTTACTGAACCACCTGTTGACACTCAATTTTTAAAATCGAATATCTTAATGTCATATATGTATTTATCATATCATAAGAATAGTTATTATTGGTTGTGTTTCATTGTAATAGGGTCTTCACAAGTGTGTACACTCTAGAGCTCTAGAATCCAATTTTCCATTGGGTAGATTTGAATTTATAGATCGGGTTCAATCTTAGAGAAGTAGGAACATTAGCAGAAGTGAAGAAGTTAGATATATATGCAACTAGTACCGATGACATATCCCACATTGGTGACATGCAGTACTACATTTTTACTTGTATATACTAGCACTCACTTATTCACTTTCCAGAGGCACAATACCCTTTAGTAGAGGGCCCACACGCTTGAAGCTAAGCCAATGTGGATTCAATCATTGACTTTAGTGGACCCAAAAGCAAATGAAGAAAAATTTTGGAAAGTCAAAGCTAAAGTGGATAGCCGATGTGGCACGAGAAGACAAATTAGAGGGTGCCATGTGGCACTTGCTGAAAAGTTGGCTAAGGACCAGGTCAGGTTGACAGTTAGCATGACTTCGACAACTATGTTGGTAGTCTAAAATAAAGGTTCCAAAGTTACGAAGTGGTCAGGTTGGTAGTTAGCGTGACTTCAAAAGTTATGTTAGCAGTATGAGATGAAGGTTCCAAAGTTACGAAGTGGTTTGTCTAACAGTGTGCCTCAACTTGGTGGTTATGAAGGAGTGTCGATGTTGATGGTTACAAAGTCATGACATGGTTTGACTGACAATCAAATGTAGCTTTGCAAGCTCAGGCCCACAGTTTGTAGTGAAGGTCATGAAGTTACGAAATGATCAAGATGACGGTGTGCATGACTTCGGTGGATATGTTGGTGGTTTGAGGTAAAGGTTTCAAAGTTACGCGGTGGTCCAATCGGTGGTTGGTGCAAATTCAGTAGCTAAGTCTGTATTCTACACTAAAGGCTCACAAAGTTACGCACATAATCAAGAGTAGCTTCGCAGGGCTAAAAGACAATTAGAGTTGGCAGTCTCAATGTTACAATGAGGTTACGTACACAGTTAGCATGACTTCGATAGCTAAGTTGGTGGTCACGATTGAAGGTCATGAAGTCATGACAAGGTTAATGCATGTAGTTAGTGTGACTTTGGCAATTAGATTGGTAGTCTAGGTTGAAGGTTTCAACGATACAAAATAGCTTGGCTAGCAGTCTACGTAACTTCATGATAGTGAAGGCTAGTAGGTTTGTGGAGCTTCGCATAAGTTAAAGGATGTAATCATTGACATTTTTTGAAGTCCCGAGTAGTTATTGTGTAAATTCTCAGTAGCCAAAAGGTTATGATGGTGATAGGCTCTAAAGTCCCAACTAAATGGCATGTGTAACTTCACAGGGCATTGATAATAAAAGCAAGTAACATGCCATGTAGAAAGCACAGAATAATTGTGAAGTGTACCAACAGTCACAGTTCAAATATATTGGATAAGGGAGTATTTCTTACCTAGGTAAATTCAATATAATATCTTAATTTTTTATTGCATTACCTTTTATATATGGGCATAATAAATATGTTATAAATGATATTATTTTCTAGAAAACCCTAATGAAAGATAAGTTTTTAATTATTAAGATATTTGATTAAGTTATTTTTGTGCAAGATATACTTATCCAAAGTTTGGTAAAAATATTTTGTTGGATAAACGAATCAAGATCGTGAGGATTAGGAGCATTCATCAATGTTTTGAGCTTTGTATTATAATTATTTATTTCATTTGTTGATTTATGATTAGGTTTTTGATAAGAAAAGACACATTGGTCTGAAGCTTGTATGCATCCCTTGGATTTTATATTTATAGGGATTCCAAGAACATGTGAAATAATATATGCAATCATTTTCAGAACTTTCATAGAATAGAATTAGATCAAAAACTGTACACATGAACTTAGATGTACTATTTTTTCAAGATCAATAAAAGATAGGTGTTTTTCTATCTCACTTGTGGCATGAAGGTCCAATTCTTATTCAATTAGTCCCTTGATAAATCTATTTCATTAGATTGTCTCATTGTGCAACTCTTATGTTTTTGTGGTTTCAAAGTTAGTCGCAATCAAAACATCAGTTAGAAGGATTGGTTTTCAAACTTACTCTATCTTATTGGTCTCTCAGAGTTAGAGTTAAATTCAGTAAGACTAGTTATAACTATATAGTTTTAAAATCACAATTCATACAGATTCCTTTTCGGTGATAGTCTTGTTTCTAATAACAAGATATTAAAATTGTCTCCAAGGTTGTACATAGGATTGAAATTGGATTGATTCTATTGCCCAAGTTAAAATAAGCACTGGTCTTATCAATTGTTGGATCATTGTCATTTGATTCAATGTTTAAAGTTTATGATATTCTATTCATCATTCATTTATTTTAAACACATATTCTCAAAGCATTTTTACAATTAATAAAAGCATTTTAGTTTTGCAGCTTATGTTGTATTGATTACAATTTGATCACTCTCAAGAGTTTCACTTATCATCTTGAGAGATTACTTAAGTCCTCACACATTATACTATCTTCTATAAAAAATCCTCCAACCAACAAATAGAGGTTGAGATATAGGCCTACCAACCTTGGTCTTGCAAAGCTAGAATTGTAGAAGTTCCAACCTTATCTTTGGTTGAGAATTATTAGTTGGCCAAATCGCTTGGGTTTCCTAGCATTGGATAGGCAAGTCCATAGGAAATCTAATCTATCGATTTGAGCACCAATATATTGGCAACTTTATTGGGGAGTTGTCTTTGAAAGACATTATTGACACTAAGAATATCTGGTACACATTTAAAGGCTCTACTAGAGACCAGAACTCAGATACAACATATATATTTTTCCCTTGAGAGCAAAGGTGGTGACTTTAATACTTTGATATATGTAGTGTTTCATTAAGAGAACAAAGAATAACCCCAGGCACATATATGTCAGATACATGTAGGGTATAAGGTCTTTACATGAAGGATCAGATATTGAATTGGATACACACTCCAAGAGAGGCAAAAAATCCAATCCAGATATGACTTTTGTTGGATTCAAAAATTTCACAAAGAGAGAAAGGAGACATCAAGATGAAGTTGATGATCCACAATCTAGTCATCACACTACTGATGAAGATAATAGAAACACATTCTATACAGTTGAAAATGAAAGTAATGCTCGACAAGATGATGTCAAAGATGAGGAAAATAATGAAGAAGATGAAGAATATTGCACTAAGGTAGGTGAAATTTTTTGTGAATTGGAAAATCCAAATCTTGGAGATAAAAGAATAGCTAAGGCCCTTAAAAGGAAACCTAATGAGGTATTGGAGAGGTTTGGGATAACAAGAGATCATATTATTACCCTAAAAGGAGATAGGAGAAGATTCAACCAAACAAATGAAGAGGGAGAGGGAACAAGAAGAAATAATTGCAAAGATAGAGAACCAAAATATAATCCCCCTCATAAGAAAAATACTGAAAAAATATTAAACAATGGGTATGTCAACCCACTATTTGAGCAAGAAAGAGAAAGCAAGAGGAACAATGATGGACATTGGAGGTAGCCAAATAATGGAAATTAGTACTCTCAAAATCATAGGAATCAAAATCATGGGAATCAAAAAATATTGGTCAAAGAGGTCAAAATCATTGGAATAACAATCATCAAAACATGGGGTAGGGGATGAACAATCAAATGGGAAATCATCTAAATGCCAAGGCCCCAATAACACTAGAAGGATATAGGCAATTAGACTTTGTTGGTATAGTTGGATATCCCAACCCTATATCAAATGAATTAAGGAATGCTATTCCTAAATTCTCTGGTAATGGATCAGAATCTATTGCATTACATTGTATAAATCTCAAAAATACTATATATTAAGGAATTGGAGGAAGGAAATGAAGATGTTTTTATAAAGTTGTCTTTTCAATCCCTGAATGAGGATGCAAAAAAGTGGTATAGAAGTTTGTCAAATAGATCAATCTCAACTTGGTATGATTTTTTTCAGCCAGTTCATGGAGTAGTTTGGGGATCATACTAACACTTATTTTTCTTCACATGAGCTAACTAGTATAAAGAAAAATCAAAATGAATCTATGGATGAGTTTAACAAAATATTTAATAAAGTACTTAATAGGATTCCAAGAGATATTAGACCTGTTGGTTCATTTTTTATTGATTTTTATTTGGGTTCTTTTGATAGTAAAACTCATTATGAAATCAGGTCTCATAGACCATCCACACTACATCAAGAATTCAAGACAGCTATAACAATTAAAAATGATAGAAAGGTGGCAGGTAGGGTTACCAAGAGAGAAGATCGAAAGTTGTTCAATCCAAAGGCCCCTAGGCATAACAAAGAAGAAGATAATGCATAAGATGATGACTATGGTAAAGATTCTCTAGGTCAAAAAAGCTAGAGCTAATTATCAATCAAACAAGATTGAATGCCCATTTATTAAAAATGAAAGGTACAGGCTGCAGGATATGCCTTATAACACAACATGGAAGAATGGGATACCAATTGTCACAAGGAATGATGGGGATACTCCTAATCATTTGAAGAAAGAAAATAATTTTGTAGATAATGGACCTTGGTGTGAGTTTTGTGAATTTCCTAATTCACCTAAATAATGCCTAATAGCACAAAACATTTTCAAAGAATAAAATCAAATGGATGATGAATAGCCTATGGTTAATACTCTATCAGTTGACCCATATTGTGGAGGAGACAATGATGATTCATTAGAGGATGGTTATATTCATGATGTAAGTGATAGAATAATGAGACAACATAATGTTCAGTAGGTTTTTTCAGACAATGAAGCAAACCCCAAAATCAGAAGATTGACAAATGAAGAAAAGAGAGCATATACTATAGCAGCATTGGAACAAGCTCGCAGCAATTACCATCTAAGAAATAGGATAATCAACAATGAACAAGGAAATCCAGTTGGGATGTTTGCAAAAGTTACTAACAAAGAAAATGAGATGAATAAAGGAAAGGAGACCATCTCAAAGAAGCAGGTAGAGAAGATACACTCTCCAAAACTGACCAAGCCTCCTAATAAGCATAGTTCTGGTAAGAAAATCTCTAATTGTAATTCTTTCATGTCTCAAGCATTATCATAGGTAAAAAAATGTGTTCCCCTAATTAAAATTATGAAATCCCCTAATTACAGGAATGAAACTCTTAAAATACTAGCTAATATAGGAGTTCCTAAGGAAGATATAAAAGAAAAATAGGATAATGAAGAACCACCAATTATTTATTTAGGAACTACTGTGGATAAAAGTACTTCTCAAGTTGATCCATTTTATTTGACTTTGTTAATTAATAATAAGATAGTCAAGAATTGTATGATTGATTCAGGGGCAGCAGTGAATATTATGCCTTCTAATGTTATGAAATAATTAGGAATGAAGGTTGATACTACTTACGGTAGATGTTATGCTATGGATAATAGGTTTGTTCTTGTTGTTGGAATAATGAAAGATGTCAAATTTAAATTTCCTTCTTTTCCTCAAATGTCCTATAAAATTGATATCACTATGGTTGAAGTGCATGCTAATTGTGGGATGCTTCTATCTAGGCAATGGCCTAATTTAGTAGGTTGAAATATTTAATTGGATTTATCTTACGCTTCTATCCCAGTAAATGGAAGATATGTTAGAATTTACAGGGAGCCAAGGGCCTCCTATATTATTGAAGGAGTAGATCCAAATCAAATGACCTGATTTTGTCACACTGACATGGAAAACTTCAAGGTAAGTATTTCTAAAGACTCCATGCAAAATACTGAGCTTATTGAAATACATGCTAGAGAAAATGAGAATATGATTTGGAAAATGTATTTTGATGGGTCATGTTGTAAAGATGGAAATGGAGCAGGTGTGGTCTTTATTTCTCCAAAAGGGAAACTATTTAAGTACTCTTATGTTATCTTTTGATTGTACTAATAATGTTGCAGAGTATGAAGCATTGTTGCTTGGCCTAAGAATAGAAAATAAGCATGGTATTAAATCTCTTTTTTTTAATGGTGATTCAGATTTTATTGTTTCTCAAGTTAGAGATAAATTTGTCACTAAAAATTATAAATTGAAAAGATATAGAAATGAGGATTTGGATTCCATAGAATGACTTGATGCTTTTGTTATAAATTGGATACATAGATCAGAGAATATCCTTGTAGATTTTATGGCTAACTTGGTAGTGAAGCACAATGATATTCCCTGTCAAGACATCACGCAAGTTGAGATTAAGACCAGACATGTAGTACCTCATAACATTTACAACTTGCAAATTTTTGAAGATGATAGAGATATTATCAAATTCCTGGCATGTGAGGAACAATATGAAGATCAACTGTAGACTTGAATGCTCATGTTGAAACATTAGATGGGAATGAAATTCTATTTGGAAAAAGAGGTGATACAACTTAAAACCAATAAGATCCCAAAAGGATTGGCAGCTTTAGAAAGAATTTTGGCAATAGAGATTTAAAAAAGGAAAACAAAGTTGCTGACACAATAATAGAAGAAGTGGATAAGGTAATTTTGGGGAATGAACATACTACTAAAGAGGTTTTTATTGGCAAAAAGTTGACCCCAAAGGTCAGGACTGATATTATAGGATTATTAAGGAAATATAGACATGTGTTTTCCTAGTCATATGATGACCTTAAAGAATACATAAAAGATTTGTTCCAACATGAGATACCTCTCAAACCAGATGCAAAACCTTTTAGGCAAATACAAAGGCCAATAAATCCAACTTTGGCTCCTAAAATGAAAGAAGAATTGGTCAAAATGAGGGATGTTGGCATAATAAAACCAATTAGACACTCAACATGGGTTTCAAATTTAGTACATATCAAGAAGAATAATGGAGACATTAGGCTTTGTGTAGACTTAAGGAACTTGAATGTGTCTTCACTTAAAAACAACTATGTGTTTCCAAAAATGGAAGCATTATTGTAGAAAGTGACAGGGAATGAATTACTATCTATGATGGATAGTTTCTTTGGGTACAACCAAGTGAAAGTCAAAGAGGAGGAACTGTACAAGATGGCATTCACTACACCGTGGGGAACCTATGTTTATGCTAGGATGCCTTTTGGACTCACCAATGCAGGGGCTACCTGTTGGTTAAAAATCTCAATTTTTGTTTTTTGCCCCAAAAGATAGGATGTTTTTGAAAAATTTTACAATCTTTAGGGTTTTCTAGGTCTAAATATCTTGAAAATCAAAAAAGCCCTAGTTTGAATCATCATCCTTCTATTTCTCCGTTACTTTATAGGTCACTTGAGCTTCAAAATAAGCATGTACACTTTATTTTTCTCTTTAGTCGCTTGGTCCCCCAAAGAAAAAAGAATATTCCTTTATATTTAGCGGTTGCCCAAAAGCCTTTGTCACCCAATCTCACAAGCACTTTGGAATATTCTTTACTATCAAATGACTTAGCGAATACCCCTTTAGTCTCCAAGTCTCTGTAAGTTTTCACGAGATCTAGCGACTTCTGTAAAAAATTTTGTAAGAAAGGAACTATAGTCGCGTGGTCTCTAGATGGAAATTACCCTTGGTCGAGTAATCTCTGAATGATTTATTAAAGTGATGTTTTACTCCGCGATTATGATTTTCTCTTTAGTCGTTGAGTCCCCAAATAGAGGAGCGGTCTTCTTTCGTGGTTGTCGCCAGATCTCTGAATCCTCAAGCAGTTAAGTTTTCATTCAGCGATTTTGCGACTATGTGGTCACGTGGTCTCTTGATCCTAGCGGTTATTTTCTAGGCGGTCAGTGATTCAGCGACACGGTTTGTCGCTGGGTCTACAGATTTTGGCGGTTGATCTAGAGACTTGAGAATTCACACAGTCGCCAGATCTCCAGATCAGCTGAGGTCAGAAATGAGTTGAGCGGCCAGTTTGTAGGACAAATCAAAGAATGACACATGGCAGTGAGGTGTTCAAAGGGTACAGCTTGGCGATGGCAAGGATTGATAGATAAATCAAAAGATGCCACATGTCCTAGTGGGCCCAAGTTTCTTGAGCTCAATCTTTTAGTCACGTAACCCTGACTGAATATTCCTTTCCTTCTCACGACTATGATTTTTCTTTAGTCGCGCAGTCTCTCTAAGCCATAAGAATATTCTTTATCCTTCAGAGACTCTACAGTTTGTCTTTAGTCGCCAAGTCTCCAGATTTTATTCCAAGATTTGGCAACCACTATATCAATGTTTTTGAGATGGCTTCAATCACCAGATCTCCTAAGAAAAGTCAAAGTCAGTGTAAGATTCAGAGATCCAGTGACTACCATCAAATCAGGATCGTGTGGTGGAGATTCAGTCGTTGAATCTCATAATGGTAGGCCCATGTCATAAGGAATGATACAAATGGATATACAATCAGATGGAGCTGAGGTGGTTGGTAGTTATTGGTTGCGGGATGGTGACATGGAATGTTGTCAGTGGGGCCAGTGTTTTTGGCATTCAGGTATGATAAAGGTCGACATGATCTCGCGATTTTCATTATACCGCTTGGATAAGATGCATGATATTTAAGTCAGCAGTATAATGACAGTCGTTGATCTCAATGAGCTTAGAGTTTCAAAGGTATTCAATGATCTAGCAACTTAAGGTTGTCGCGTAATCTCAGGATCTGACTCAGAGTTAAGAAATCTTTCAGCAACTTTGAGATTGCCTCAGTCGCATGTTCTCAGGACTTAACCCCAATTGATGAAATGATTGTGAGATTCAATGAAGGCTCTCAGTCACCAAGTCTCCAAATAGTGTGGGGTTAAGGTGAAGTCAGCATCTGGTTTGCCCCAGTGGTTAAGTATTGTATCCGGAGATCTAGCGATTGTGTGGTCACGTAGTCTCAGGTTCCTGACGGTTAAGTGGAAAACCTCCAACGATTCAGCGACATGGTTAGTCTCATGGTCATTGAATCAAATAGTTAAGGCAAGAATTCTTTCATGACTTAATATAGACCGTAGGATGGAGGAAAAAAGAAGATCAATGGTGGACACAAAGTCTCAAAAAGAAATTTGAACAGTCAAAAATTTGTCATGACTACGAGACTCTCTTGCTTGTCACTAGATCGCTAGATGGAAAAATTGAAGAAGCTCTTGTGGTTGCCAGGTCGGGGAAAGAAGAAAATGTGTTTAGCGACTGAGAATATGGTCTTAGTCACATGATCTCTAGATAAAGTCAAAGGGTTTCAAGACAGTTAGTTTACCTTCAGTCGCATAATCTCATGATAATATTGCAGTTAGTGATTTTGTCTCACAACTGAGAATCTCTTCAGTCGCGTGATCTCTGAAAAGTTTGGCGGTTAAAGAGATTATGAGACTACAGTCATTGTGTCTCTAAAGGTAACCAAAGTTAAATGAGATGTCTGGCAATCTTGCGACTAAAGGATAAATGTAAACCGGGATTCCTATTAAGGTTAAGCTATGAAACCTGGGAAAAGTGGAAGGATCTAATGGTGATGTTTTAAAGTAGGTCCAGATTTGAATATTGGTCGTTGATTCACTATCTCGCACCATGCAGGTAGCCGTTTCTTCCAGATTTAAAATTATTAAGGGTTTCAGTGACAAAAGGACTGGAATTGAATGATTAAGTGGCTAGATCTAGTAGATATGATTTTGTCAACTGCTGCGGCGTGGTCTAGAGAGTTTGATGATTGATTGCAGATGTTTGTACCATAGAGAGTGGGTATTACAGTAACTCAAGGCATGTTGCAGGTGACTCATCAGACTAATAAGCATGGTGAATTCATGATCTTTGGTACACAAGTTAGAAGAATTATCATAAATGAGGATCATTCTTGGATCTAACTGCTTGGTTTTCCTCCAATGAAATAAATTTTGATTGAATTTAATTGGTTTGGTGGGTGAAAACCCTAACCCTTGCCCTAGTCATCTGAAGCTTGTTGCATCCTAATTTTTGGGATTCCAAGATGACTAGTGGTATATATGGCAACTATTTTTACTTTTTGGGCGTCGGAAAGATATAGAAAAATTTGAATAGAATTGCTTTGAAGCAGATTTCCAAGCTTTGTGTCTGATCTTTTGAGTGACGGAATTGTGAATGAAATTGGCAAGTTGGTTTTAATACAAATACACTGCAACTTCTACCATATACTGTGGTTGTCTCTCTACCTTTATATTGTGCTCTTGTATGTTTTACATGTTAGGCATTTAAAATATACTAGTTGTAAAGCAACTTGCTTGATTGATTTATGAGTTTCTTTCAAGGAAAGAATTAAAAGTTCTCATAGTTCATCTTGAGGAGTAGATATATCTGTATGGATTCTGATAATAACAATATTTGGTTAACAGAATAGTTTGTAAGGCAATCTATTTGGATTTGTGGCTGGTATGCAAGGCATACTGTTGTATTTCTTTTAAAATTATCTAGTTGATTTGCGTTTGGATTTCTTTTGCCCATTAGATAAGGCACTAGTTTGGTGTTTGTTTCTTATGGTTTTATCTTTCATAGATCTTCAGAGAAAAAATTAAAACTTTCACATCATTTACCAGCTCATTTTTCATTTCATGTTTATTGCACAGAATAGATAGGACTGTCCCTAAAGGCACACAATTCATAGTTTTTGATTCCTTGAAGAGAGAATCACTTAGGTTGTCCCTCCTTAAAAGGAAGAAGGATGAGAATCCTTAAATCACTAATCTTTGCTTTATTTACAATCATGTTTTGCCTGGCTAAACTCTGCATCAAATTGATCATGGTCATATGCAGAGTATTCTATAGATTGATGCACTGAGAAGAATTAAAAGCAGATCAGTGTCCATTCATAGAAAAACTATGTAATCAGTTATCATTAAAAGGTAATACCTGCCTGAGTATGTGGAGCTCAAAAATGAAGGAGGATCTTATCCAATCCTCAATAATTAGGTCTTTCTCTTTTTTGAATTAGCCTCAAGAAGCCTAAATTTAGTATCAGTTTGATCCTACAAGAAAAATCCCTAACACTACCTTCCAAAGAGCCATGGATGTAGCTTTTGAAGATTTTATTGATGTTATCATGGTGGTTTACCAAGATTATCTTACTACCTATTCTAAAAAGGTAGAAGACCATTCTAAGAATTTGGAACAGATTTTCAAAAGAGCCCTTGAGTATGGAATATCCCTAAATCCCAAGAAGTTTCATTTTGGAGTAACTCAAGGGAAGCTCTTGGGACATATTTTATCTAAGGAGGGAGTAAGAATAAACCCTGATAAAATAGAAGTTGTTGATAGAATTCAAGTTCCCAAGATAGTCGAGGCCATTCAATCATTTTTTGGACAAATAAATTTTGTAAGAAGATTTGTGTCAAATTTCTCAAAGATTGTCAAGCCTCTTGCTAGGATGTTAAAGAAAGGTGCAAAGCTTGTATGGAAAAATGAAGAATTGGAGGCCTTTGAAAATATTAAAAGGGCAATCAAAGAGGCTTATGTTCTTAAATCACCTGACTTCTCAAAACCTTTTCAATTTTTTTCATTTGCTTCATATCACACTATTGTTTCTATTTTGTTGCGAAAGAAAAATAAAGGCTATGAATAACCAATAGCATTTTTTAGCAAAATTCTTCAAGTAGAAGAATTGAATTATGATATAAATGAGAAATAGGCCTATGCCTTGGTGAAAGAAGTAAAATCCTTTAGGCCTTATTTGGTAGGAGAAAAAATAATAGCTTATGTTCTTGATGTAGCAACCAAAGACATATTCATGAAATCTAAAATCATAGGCAAAATATGTAGATGGGTGAATCAGGTCCAAGAATTTAATATAGAGATTCAGGTTACCAAATTAGTTAGAGGATAGGGATCATCCAAACTCATGGCAGAGTCAAATTTGGATGTGATTCAAGTTAATTAGATGAATTTAGAACAATTAGTAGTGAGCATTAAGCATTGTCCTTGGTATACTGATGTATTCTATTTCTTAAAGCATATGAAATGTCAAGAGGGGTTAAGTGATAATCAAAAAAGAACCATAAAATTGAAAGCGTCTAGATATGTTTTGATACAGGGTGATCTATATTGGAAAAAAAGATATGGCATCCTCTTATTATGTTTAGATGAGTATCAAGAAAATTGGATACTAAAGGAGTTACATGATGAAGTGTGTGGTGGTCACTTTTCAACAAGGACTACTACTCATAAAATATTAACTACTGGATATTATTGGCCATGTTTGTTTAAATATTGTTATGCATATGTCCAAAAATGTGAAGCTTGCCAAAAAAATTTAAGAAAACTCAAATATGATGGTGCATTGCCTCTCAAACCTTTGTATACTGAAGAACCATTTCAGATGTGGGGTATAGACTTCATTGGTAAGATTGTTGATATTTCAAATGGAGGACATGAATGGATTTTGGTTGCTACTGATTACTTTACCAAATGGGTTCAAGTTGTACCCACAAGATAGGAAACAAGAAAAGTAGTGATAAAGTTCCTAACTGAGAATATATTAACGAGATTTGATTTTCCACACAAGATTATTTTTGACAATGCCATGTGTTTTAGGTTAGAAGAGTTTTTCAATTTTTGTAGCAATTATGGTATTGACCCATCTTATTCTTCCCCTTACCATCCTCAAGGAAATGGTTAGGAAGAGTCAAGTAACAAAAACATGATGAAGATCATCAAAAGGATGTTAGGTAACAATAAAAGAGCATGGGATTCAAAATTGACTCTATCACTTTGGGCGGACAAGATTACAATCAAGAAATCAATAGGATATGTACCTTATGAATTAGTTTATGGAAAGCAGGCCAGGTTACCATTGAATAATCTTCTACCAGTATACAAATTTGTTAAGGAGGAGTAGTTAGAGGATGTTAATTTCATGGAAGACATGATGAAGCGGCTTGCAAAACTGGGTGAGACAAGAAGACATGCCCAAGAGAAGAACGTCAAGTAGCAGCAGTAGATCAAAACTCTATATGATAAAAGCACCAGAGAGAGGAAATTATAGGAAGGAGCTTGGGTTCTAAAATGGAATGCAAAGAATCAAGACAAGGGAAAGCATGGGAAATTTGATTTCTTATGGTTAGGTCCTTTCATCATCATTGGAAAAGGAGATGAGAATTCTTATTTTTTGCAGGACACAGAAGGCTACTTTTAGGAACTCCCAATGCATGGTCAGTATCTGAAAACATTTTTCTCCTAAGGATGTTAAGGAAATCTCTTACCCAATGTACATTATGTATTATAATTTTCTTTTTCCTTTTTGTAATTTTTGTCATAGTTTTCTTTCCCAGATAAATTTGGAATCTCACTATGCTTGTTAAGAGCATACGTCCCCAAAAAGAGCCATTGTTGACACTCAATTTTTCAAATTGAATATCTTATTGTCATATAATCATTTCTCATATCATAAAAATAGTTACTGCTGGTTGTGTTTCATTTTAACAGGGTCATCACAAGTGTGTACACTCCAGAGCTCTAGAATCTAATTTTCCATTAGGCAACTCTGAATTTATAGATCAGATTCAAACTCACAAAAGTAGGAACATCAACAAAAGTGAAGAAGTCAGATATATATGAAACTGGTACAGAAGACAAATCCCACATTGGTGATGCATAGTACTACATTTGTGCTTTTATATGTCGATTCTCATTTATTCACTTGCCAAAGGCATAGTGCCTTTTGGAAAAGGGCCCACACGCTCGAAGCTAAGTTGATGTGGAGTCAATCACTAACTTTAGTGCATCCAAAAGTAGATGAATATAAATTGTGGAAATTCAGAGATGAAGTAGATGGTTGATGTGGCATGAGAAGACAAATCAGAGGGTGCCACGTGGAACTTGTTGACAAGTTGGCTAAGGAGCAGGTCAGGTTGACAGTTAGTGTGACTTCAACGGCTATGATGGAAGTCTAAAATAAAGGTTCTAAAGTTATGAAGTGGTCATTTTGATAGTTAGTGTGACTTTAGAAGTTATGTTGGCATTATGAGATGAAGGTTCCAAAGTTACAAAGCGTTTTGGCTAACGATGTTCATGACTTCAATGGTTATGAAGGAGTGTCGATGCTTACGGTTATGAAGTTGCGATGTGGTTTGACTGATAATCAAATGTAGCTTCGCAAGGTCAAGACCATGATTTTTAGTGAAGGTCTTGAAGTTATGAAATGATCAGGATGACGGTGTGCATGACTTCGGAGGCTATGTTGGTGGTCTGAGGTAAAGGTTTTGAAGTTATGTAGTGGTCTGATTGGTAGTTGGCGTGACTTCAGTAGCTAAGTCTGTAGTCTAGGTTGAAGGTTTGTGAACTTATGCACGTAGTCAAGTGTAGCTTCACAGGGCTAAAAGACAGTTAGAGTTGGCGGTCCCAATGTTATGATGAGGTTACACACATAATTAGCATGACTTTGACAGCTAAGTTGGTGATCAGGATTGAAGGTCATGAAGTCACAACATGGTTAACGCATGCAAATAACATGACTTAAATAGTTAGATTAAGTTACGAAGATATAAAATGGCTTGACTGGCAGTCTGTGTAACTTTGTGACTGTGAAGGCTAGGAGGTTTGCAGAGCTTCGAAAGAGTTAAAGAATGTAATCAATGGCATGTTCTGAAGTCCCAACTAGTTGTTGCATAACTTCTTAGCAATCAAAAGGTTATGATGGTGATAGGCTTTGAAGTCCTGACTAAATGGCAAGCATAACTTCGGAAGGCATTGAAAGTAAAATCAAGTAACATGCCACGTGGAAAGCACAGAAGAATTACAAAGTGTACCAATGGTCACAGTTAAAATATATTGGACGGGGAGTATTTCTTACCTAGGGAAATTCAATATAATATATCTTAATTTGTGATTGGATTATCTTTTATATATGGGTGTGTAGACACCTAAAAATCCTTTAGAAAATAAAGTATTTTTATTTTCTGAAAAACCCCTGATGACATCATCATTTATTAATTAATTAATTATTTAATTAATTAATTTATTTTTATGTCATTAAATCCCTTTATCTTAATTAAAAATATTTAATTAAGAAACCCCTCCCAAAAATGTTTAAATCTTATTTAAACATTATCTCCTTATTTATTAATTATTTAATTAATAAATTGACCAAAATCCCAAAATAAATAATTAATTTATTTTTTGCCCAAAACTTGGCCAATTTCCTTAAAACCACTAACATCTTCTAGAATCTTCTAATCCCTTCTTAATTTCGATTAAAAGGCTAATCCCATCTTTTCTAACCCTAATCCCAACTCAAAATATTTAATTAAGATTAAATATTTATTTTCATATTTATTAAATATATTTTAATAAATATTCCCAAAACTAAAACCTTTGGAATGAATAAACATTTATCCATTCTCCCTAAACCAAGGAAAACTCTAGACTCTTCTAGAAACTTCTCAACCCAACCTCTTCACCCATCCTAATCCTAATCCTAATCCTACCCCTAAACATTTGCACAATCCTAACCAAGCTTAAGACTTTCCTAAGCCAAAGCAAAGTCTCCCCTTCCAAATATCTCAACCACAAAACATTCAATGCATCCACAAAGTCATCAAAGTCCCTTAAAGGCTCATTCAA
Organism: Chamaecyparis obtusa; assembly: GCA_027943335.1. Lineage (NCBI taxonomy): Eukaryota > Viridiplantae > Streptophyta > Pinopsida > Cupressales > Cupressaceae > Chamaecyparis > Chamaecyparis obtusa. The sequence continues at coordinate 417,866 of BSBK01005868.1, read as the reverse complement.
TGCTCTTACAAGAACTTATGAGGGGAGTTATGAGCTTTGAGCCCCCTTTGTTGACTCATCTTTACCCTTCCCTTCATCCACTCACCTTGTGACATGTGTCACCTCCTGATTGGCTGTAGACTAGCACAATCCATGTGCTCCCCTTTGAATGAATCTTGGCCTCTCTTAAGGATTTCAATCCTGGCCACTCATTCTTCCTTCCCAAATCCTATAAATACCCCTCCTTTCAAGAGCAAATCAATTAGCTTAGCTTTTATTCTCATGCATTGTTATCATGCCCTTTTAGCTCTAGACTTAGCATGCTCATCTTAAATTTAGCTTACTTTCAAGCATTTTAGCTCATCTTAAATATAGCAATAATGGATTAACATAGTTTTTATTGTTGTTTTGCATAGCATAGCATCATATCACATCTCTATTTGGTTAAAAACAATCTTAGCATAATCACACTTACATTGAATCTCCATTTAAGCATCATAGTTTGAGTTCTTGAGGCCTTAGGGGCAATCTTGGGTGTTCTACCCATTATTGTGCCATTTTTTGGGGTTTTCATGAGTCTCAAACCATCTTAGAATGCATTAGAGTATGCTCCAAGTGCTTAGAGAGCACACCCACATCCCTCTTATCAGAGCAAATCAAACAGTGCTTGGGTGCACCTGTTTAGGCTCAATCTGAGGTGGCTAGCTTAGAGTTTTTTTTGTTTTGCATTGATTTCATGCTTAGACTAACATCTAATCATTGTTTGGCTTGAAGTCTTTCAAAGCAGGTACCCTCAAAAGCCTTGTCCATGGGGTGTAATAAATATGTTACAAATTTTATTATTTTCTAGAAAACCCTAATGAAAGATAAGTTTTAAATTATTAAGATATTTGATTAAGTTATTTTTATGTAGGATATATTTATCCAAAGTTTGGCAAAATTATTTTGTTGGATGAATAGATGAAGATCACGAGGATTAGGAACATTCCTCAATGTTTTGAGCTTTGTATTATAATTATCTATTTCAATTATTGATTTAGGATTAGGTTTTTGTTATGAAAAAGACACATTGGTCTGAAGCTTGTACGCATCCCTTGGATTTTATATTTATAGGGATTCTAAGACCATGTGAAATAATATTCGCAATCATTTTTAGAACTTTCATAGAATAGAATTCAATCAACAACCACAGACATGAACTTAGATGTACTATTTTTTCAAAATCAATAAAAGATAGGTGTTTTTATGTCTCACTTGTGGCATGAAGGTCCAATTATTATTCAATTAGTCCCTTGGATAAATCTATTTCATTACATTGTCTCATTGTGCAACTCTTATGTTATTGTGGTTTCAAAATTAGTTGAAATCAAAACATCAGTTAGAAGGATTAGTTTTCAAAATTCTCTCTGTCGTATTGGCATCTTAGAGTTAGACTCAAATTCAATAAGACTAATTGTAACTATATATTTTTAAAATCACAATTCATACAGATGCCTTTGAGGTGATAGTCTTGTTTCTAATAACAAGTTATTAAAACTGTCTCCAAGGTTGTACATAGGATTGAAATTGGATTGATTCTATTGCCCAAGTTAAAATAGGCACTAGTCTTATCAATTGTTGGATCATTGTCATTTGATTCAATGTTTAAAGTTTATGATATTGTATTCATCATTCATTTATTTTGAACACATATTCTCAAAGCATTTTTACAATTAATAAAAGCATTTTAGTTTTGTAGTTTATGTTGTATTGATTACAATTTGATCACTCTCAAGAGTTTCACTTTCCATCTTGAGAGATCACTTAAGTCCTCACACATTATACTATCTGCTCTAAAAAAACCTCCAACCAACAAATAGAGGTTGAGGTATAGGCCTACCAATCTTGGTCCTACAGAGCCAGAATTACAAAAGTTCCAACCTTGCCTTTGGTTGAGAATTATTAGTTGGCCAAATCACTTGGGTTTCCTAGCATTGGATAGGCAAGTCCATAGGAAATTCAATCTATTTATTTGAGCACTAACACCACCAACATCCAGTTAGAACCAATGAATTTTGGACCTAAAAAAATAACTCTAAAGAACTGAAACAATCTCCAGAATAAATCTCTACCTTCCACTATTCTATAGCACTGGATATATACCTATCTTCCAATGTTCTATAACACTAAATACATACTCGACTTCCACAAAATACATACTTTTCTTCCACTATTCTATAACACTTGAAACATACGTGTCTTCTATTGTTCTACAGGTTCAATAGCACTAACATGCCCAGCATACAAACTTACTTCTTCAAATATAGAATACTTATGGACTACAGTGTTTGAGAAAACACAAACACCTCTAGAACACAATGTTTTACATCAATGACAATAGACAACCAAACATATATTGCCAACACCATCATCATGTTTTATCTCTAATATAAATTTATGAGAATTTGTCTAGAATTGTTTGAGTTTTAATTACAAAATTTTTGTCAACTAACACTAAGACCTTGTACCTTTCCTTACTAAGAAGTATAAAGAGGTATGACTTATCCTTTAGACACAAAAGAGGTAGATATCCTTCCTAGAAATACAGGTATTATGCATTTGATCTTGTCATCATTATGAATGAATTAATAAAAATTGCTAACTTCACATTTGATGATGGTAGTTAATTATGCTTTTATGACCAGTGTGAATAACTCTTAATATTTATGGAGGACCTTCTTACTCCTAATATATGCCTAGATATATGTTGATTTTAGGATAGAATTTCTTATGGCTACATTTTCCAACTATGGGAAGATAATAATACGTATTATCAAATATTATGTTATATTTTCCTTTATATTTATTTGGTGGATAAATTTATCATAATCCTTATGATTGGCTATAAGAAAAATGATATGCCCTTAGTGTAGATACAAATAGGAGACTGGAAGATATCACCTTCAAGATCTCACTAGGAGAAGCCAACCACCAAAAGATGAAATGTATTATTGAGATTATTTATGAATGTATGTAGGCCTACTTATATAGACAAGGTGATAGGAGATAAGAGCACATAACAATGACATGTGGCCCGATGAGATGCAAGAAAAGGTGAGAATAGTTAGAACTTAATCACTTGGAACAAAAAAATGTAGGTAGGAAATAGTTATTGACAACTATTTGCAACTACTAGAGTGTAAATACATATGCGCTTATGTTGGTAAATAGATTTGTCACTACAATAGTTTCTCTAAAACTAACCATGTTTTCCCTGTGAATAGTTACTACCATGCCAATAGTTGGAGAGAGAAATCTTCCTTTGCATTTGAGAGGGGTAGCTCCCTCGTACAATAGAGGTATTTGTAGTTTTTGTGTACTTTTCACCTTAAAGTACAAAAAGGAGACAAGACAAAACTAAAGAATATTCAATAACAAGAACCCCAATAATAGACATACAAATACCATTTAAGATTCACAACAGAAAAAAAATTACAAAGGGGGTTTTAGCACACAATCCAATGATGATGAAAGAAGCATAACACCCTTGACATATGAAGAGATAAGTTATACCAGCACATACAAGTCAAGATACCAAGAAATGATGTGTTTCATCAAATTGATTGCATAGATCACCGAACTAAAATCAATAGATTCCATCAATGTACAAAGGGCTTACTAACTTAACATACGAGAAATTAGTAATAATAACTCATGAATACATTCAAGACATATGAACTTAATATATTATTTATTATTCTTTTGAAAATATACAAGTTTAGAAACCCTTAAGTACAAAATGTGAACATAAAGATTCTCCATAAGATTTTGTAGAGAATAAGTTTCCCCTTCATAAAAGTCTCCCTACTTTACATTACAAATTGCATTGTTTTTATAAGCTTTGGAGGATCTAACTACCTAGTAACTAACCTGATAACTACCCCCTAACTACCTTTTTGATACACAATATTTTTAAAAATAATAAACCTCATTTGGTTAAGATTTTCAGCAATTTTGCACAAATAAAGCTCAGTTTCTAACCTTAGTTACGATTAGCAACAAAAGTCACTTTCTCAAAGAGATAAATAATCCTCTTGTAGCATTCCATTTTTGTCTACTTCATTACTACTTGCAATCCTCTTGTCATCTAGCCATTTGGGGACACAACACATATATTTTTGTTAAAAAAGAAAACACAACGCCAACGGTCTCCATAACGATGAAAAGAATCGAGCATTACAAAATGCCCCATATATTGGCTATGTATCAATCATTATCACAAGGGATAACCATTCAATATCAATTTTCCTTCAACAAAATTTTACTTTAACTGTATATGCTAAGCATTCTTCCCCGGGAGACTCCTTCAGTTGATTGTTATCACTCGAACTTATCAAACTGCTTTATGAACCTTCACATAAACATGAAGTTTATTTGAATTCTTCTTCGATAATTACAAATTCTTCATTAACAAATTTATTAAATGAAACTATCACATTTGAGTCACCTTCTTATATCACTTGTTGTGATATGCAAGAAGACCCTTGATTTAGAGTGCCATGTGAATTTGTACAAAAGAGTAGACTCAATTCTATGGTATCTCGGTGACATTTTTAATGGGCTTCTTAACCAAAGAGATAACAAAAGGCACATACTAGAACATTTGATTTTCATCTAATTTTTATATTAAAAATGTCACCACACTAGTCACACAAACTCGCCAAATCTATCTTAATAGTTTTTCATAGTAGAATAGCTATAAAGACTTCAATATCACATGATAAGGGAGCCAACAATTCCTCACATGTTTCTCATCTTTTTTTTCCTTGAACCTTTTGTTATTATCTTCTACTACTTGAGTATCATCTATTGTGTCATTGTTCGGCTGCAATGTCTACAATGACATAGTATGCATCTGAATTTGCTGCAATCATTCTTCCATGAGATTAGATTTCATTGAGCTCTGTCAAATAGTTCGAGTGCTTTTGAATGTGCCTTCTCATGCCACGTACATCGAACATTTTGTCAAACAGTTCATGTGCATTGTTTTTTTCTGTGCATCTGCAATCATTTCATTTCATTGCTTGAGATTCTCTATAAGGTATTTTGTCAAACAGTTTAGGTACGTTCTGTTTTATTCCACATTTGGCACTCATTTTCAACTACAACAGCTGATAAAAATCTGCATTTTTATACTTGCTAATTGCATTTGAATTCTCCAACGTTTTCCGCAAATTCACTTTGTACAAAACCTTGCAATCACCGCATTTAATGAGACCGTGTATCTTTTCTTGAAGTTTTCCCTCAAAAATGAGGTGCGCTATCTTCCATTCTACTGTTCACTAGCACATCACATTTCTACAGAGCATTATAATTCTTTGAAGCATTTCATCAAATAGTTGATTTGCAACCTAGTTCCATTGTATTTAATTACCAATTTCTAAAACCTCTCCAACAGATCTGTATTGTGTATACCTTGCAACTGGAGCGATTTCCACCCGAAATTACTCTTGACTTGTTTGGGCTAGTTATAAGGTTGGATCACGGGATATGGGATGGGTAAATATTTGTAATAGTAAATTTCATGTTGTAAGTATTTGAATGATGACGTTCAAAAAAAATTTAATATACAAATAGATAAATAAATATTGAGCATTTTTTTATACGTGATAGACAAATATTTTCACGTTTATAACTCTAACTCCATACTAGTATGTGATAGGAAAATATTTGAACATTTGTTGGTCACGTAGATATAAAAATAGGAAATAATATTATTATTAATTTTTGTACTCGTAAAATATTTGGCCTTCAAATTTTAACTAAGTGTCAAGAGAATAAGATGACCTAAATTCATAAAAATTTATTCATGACAAGGCTTTCTTAAATGAAAATTCAATGCTTTTTGAATATAGGTTCATAAAAGTGTAAGCATTAAGATTCCACAAATAGTGAACCGGGTTTTTGTGGAAATTGGCCACATTGCTTGAAATCGTACCAAATTTATGTTCATAAGATGGTTCAACTTGATTGCTTTGCAATTTTAAATATTTAAAAAAAAATTGTGCTTCTATCAATAGTTCAAAGTACACATACATAGGACATTTCAAATATGTTCACTAGGACTAAACCCAACTTTGTTAATGTTGCATGACCATTTGAAATTAGATTTTCAAAATGAATTTAATGATAGTGCAAATGGGGCACACATATAACAACTTGCAACAAAGTCCATAAATGGAGTCTTTAGACTATAACTACATATACACTCATCATGAGGACTCAAAAAGCCATGCATTAAATTTAACACAAAATTTTAAAATTTTGAGTGTTCAAAAGTCTAGGTAACAACCTCGAAAATGATAATGATGCCTTAGTAAACTTATGCTACATGAGTAAAATTATTTACTCTAACACTTTCTTAAGTGAAATTTAGGGAGAAAAATGCAATATGTAAAATGATATAATGATGATGATGATGGGTCCTAACAACAAGGCCATTTTATGTATCCATGTACATTGTAATACTACTAATTTCTTATAAACTGGAGAAAAAGAGAGAAAACCTCATGGAAAAAAACTCCTCTCCAAACAAGAGATGTGCAACTCAACCTAGGTGATAGGATGAGTGATGAATGGAGGTCTCAATCACCAATAGCCTTCAATAAATGCATTCATCGTAACAATATAATCAATAGCCACACTCAACCCCATCTCCCCTTCCCATTAATGTAACAAGATGGTGAACAAAAAGAGGGGTATAAGTGGCCACTTCTTCTAAAATTAGCTAAACTTGAACTTGGAGGAGAAATTTGAGACTCTTGCACTCAAATTTTGAAGATACCAAAAGATAATGAATTGTAGTTTTCTAAATCTAGTTTCTAAACAACGAAAGTTTATCAAAAATGCATAAGAATAACAAAGTCAAATATTTTGAACACCAAAAATTGTTCATGTTTTTTCAGCAAAACATAACATAGTGTCTAACATGTGTTGCAAGAAATTTTTAATTGCATTCAGTATTTTGAAAAACCCTTTGGTGGAAAGATAGTTAAGAGTGGGTACCAGAAGTTGAGTATTCCTTTTATGGATTTTTTAAGTGGACTCGTCCTGAAAATCAGATACATGTTTGTGTGTCAAAGATAACTTGCATCAAACTATTTTAAATTTGAATTTTTTTTTAAATTGTAAAGGATGAAATCTAGGACAAGAATATAAAATTTATTTCAAATTTGGACAAGTAGGTAAAATTTTATTAAAAAATGGTACACGTATATCTTTGAGATGTTTGTAGATACTATTAAAATAAATTAAAGATTAATATGTTAATGTTGTTTAACTCTAAAAATATATATGGTTGGATATATTAGGCGACATGCAAAATTATGGTGGTAGTTTTACAAATACCCACTTGATAATGTGTAAACTTGATGATGATGATGAAGTTAAGAAACAAGATTGGAAGGAAAAACATGTCAAAAGGAGGGAAATGAAGCTCCCAAGTCAAAGGTTTGTCATCTAAGCCTTATTAAAAGCCTAAACATGTACACGTTATTTGAATTAAAAATATTTATGTGTTATTTGAACTAAAAACACATACATGCTCTTATGAGAACAAAACATGTATGTGTTTCTATGAATTAAAACTAGTTGAAATGTGTAGTATTTTTTCATCAAGATATATATATATAACATTTAAGTATAAGCTAGCTCTTTATATTTTCATTTCTTATACTTTAAGTTATATTATATGTATATATTGTTAGGATGTTTGAAAAGTGGTTTCAAATCTATAGGAATCATAATGCAAATTCTAGATTTAAGGAGATCTTATAATTTTTTAAACTTCATCAAATTTTATTTTTCAATAGGCTCCTATCATTTTTCTCTTTCTATCTCTCTAGCTCATGCTCTATGTATCCACCAATCTCTACACCTATCTATTCCCCTATCACTCTCCTTCTCATCCCTCTCTTCCTCTCTATATCACTCTCTTCTCTCTCTCTTAGCTCTAAATCTTACAATGTATTATAATTAGTCAAATTTCAATAATCACTAAGCTTTTATGATCATTCTCTCTCTATCTCTATTTAACTCTCTTTGTCTCCCTTGATCTCTACATATATTTCTTCATGTCACTCTCCCCCCTTCTTTCTCTCTAATTATCTTTATCTCCTATCTCCATCTCCCTAAATATCTCCCATCACTCCCTTCCTACCTCTAGTTCTCTACATACCTCCCCCCTATCTCCCCCTTGCTCTCTATCCTACCTTCCCATTCTCCCTCTCCACTTATTTATCTCTCACATTTTCCCTCTTTACTTATCTCTATCCCATCTTCCTCTATATAACTCTACCTCCCTCCCTCCCTACCCTTATTTATCTACATAAATCTATCTATCCCTCTCTATTTCTCCCTCCCACCCTTCTTTGATCTCTCTCTCTCTCTCTCTCTGAATACCTCCTCCTTTCTCTCTTCTTACTTCTATTTATCTACATAACTCTCTTTCTCCCCTCTCTTTTCCATTTTATATTTACTTATCTAGATATCTCCCTTATCGCTGTCTCAAATACTTCTCACTCCTTCCCTACCTACCTCTCCTCTTACTCTCTACCTCATTACTTCAATTACTCTCTCTCTCTCTCTCTCTCTCTCTCTCTACATAACTCTCTTTCTCCCCTCTCTTTCCCATTCTATATTTACTTATCTCTATCTCCCTTATCGCTCTCTCTAAATACTTCTCACTCCTTCCCTACCTACATCTCCTCCATCCCTCTAAATTTTACCTCCTCTTACTCTCTACCTCATTACTTCAATTATTCTCTCTCTCTCTTTGCTCTCTTCTTACTTCTATTTCTCTACATAACTCTCTTTCTCCCCTCTCTTTCTCATTCTATATTTACTTATCTCTATCTCCCTTATTTCTCTCTCTAAATACTTCTCACTCCTTCCATCCCTCTAAGTTTTATCTATCTCTCTCTCTCTACATGTACAAACATATATGCACAATGTGTTCCACTCCAAGAGATAAACGGAACCCAAATACATCACAAAACACCTCCCACATATGGTTTAACCAAAGCGCAAACACTGCAACACTCTCCAACATAAGCATCAAATGTAATGTGTGCCCAAGTATAGAAACACATTATTTATTTTGTCTAATAGCTTTCTTCAAAGCACCAAGAGGAAAAACAAAATGTTTGAAGCATCACACCATGTCACCACACCTTCCATAGGTCCAAAATATTTTCTATGATCATTGCATGCCACCACAAGAACCAAAACACCTTGAGTCATCCACAAAGGATGAGGTAGTAAATATAGGTTACCCAAATGAACATAAAAGGTGGTGCAAACCTCCAAGATCTCTGATAAAGAATAATATAGCATCACCTCTAATCATGATATATATTTCATTAAACTAAAAATTATATATATTTCAGAAAACTCCAACTTTGAATCACTTGATAGTGGAGGAATGCAAGCCATTCCTTCAAACTATCATATTGTTTTGGACAAGCCAAAAAACAAAGTATAATTTATCTTATAATGATTTGAACCAAATCATGAGATATAGGAAGTGAGAACCTTTGATATTAAACAACACAATACATCGATTGTTGAGAGGAAAGACCCAACATACTATAATAAACATTAGAAAAATGTTCACTGGAATAGTCAACCATAGTGCATAATAACATCTATTAGGTTAGCCAAGGTAAAGATAGGCATCATTTGCACAAATTTAACCACCATATAAATATATATACATAATTTGGTCAACCCCAAGAGATAAACGGGACCCAAATACATCACAACATGTCTTTGACCAATGACTTAACCAAAGTAAAAACACCAAAGCACTATCCAAACTACACGAAATGTGTAATGTGCAACCAAGCATAGAAACATGTTAACTAGTCAGTCCAAGAACATTATCCAAAGGACTTGGAGGAAAAATAAAATGTTTGAAGCATCACACCATGCCATACTCATTCCCCATATCCAAAAAATTTGTCATGATCACCACAAGCAACCATAAGAACCAAAATACCTTGAGTTGTGCACAAAAGATGAGGCAGTAAATACATGTCGGCCAAATGAACACAAAAGTTGTTGTGAAACTCCAAGCTCTCTTAAAAAGAAAAAAATGACATCACCTATGATCATGATATGTATTTCAACAAACCACAACCCTGAATCACCTAACAGTGGAGGAATGCAATCCATTCCTTTGAACTACCTTACTATTTTTAACAAGCCATAACATAGAGCATAATATCTCTCATAATTAGTTTAATCAAATCATGAGATCTGAGAAGTGAATACCTTTGATTTAAACTAGCACAATACATCAACTACAAAGAGGAAGAACCCAATATACCATAATAAAAATAAAAAATAAAACTATTCACTAGAATAGTCATCCATAATTATTTTCAGAAGTAGGCATCATAGTCCTTTACCAAGTACATAACTCAATGTAGATCTCAATATTACAAGACAAAAATTATCTCAACTCTTTCTCCCATGCATATCCAGACCAATAATAATCAAATCCAATCACTAAAAGTGGTTGATTTAGTCAAGAGCCAACACAAACAATAGTATTGTACCTATGAAAACAAATCTTTACCTACAAATCAAACCATCAAAAGATATTTGAACTAAAAGATTGCCCAAGCCATGTGATCATGTCCACAAAATTACATACAATGAAATTACAATGCAAAGAAATACAAGGAATTCCTTGATCCTATCCTATTCTTCTTGACATCTTGCCTAACTTTCATTAAAATATTGCATCATATATCTATTATATGATTAGTTGGGGACCTAAAAACATGATAGTGCAATATTCATAGTGTAAAGCTATTGTAACCAAAACTGGAAGTAGTCATAATCTTATATGAGGGAATACAATAATTATATAGACCTATCTTGACCATTCCTAATAGTAATCCTAATTGTATACAAAAATAAAAATACAACTCAAACCTATAAACTTTTGTGGACCTGAAAGGAGTATGATGAAACATTCATAGACCATACCTTACAATACCAAAACCATAAGCCACCAAAATATTATGAAGAGGAAAATAGATAATTCTCTTATAAGGACTTAAAAGACTCTTTCCTACATATTGTAGCTTCTTGTACTTTTGTCTTTTGTATACACCTCATAATACCTTACTATCACCATCAGCTATCACAACACTATTTGATCATACAATGTCAAACCTCTACCACCCTTCAAATAATATTTCTTGAATATCAACTATCAAATACTCATTCATGTATATCTAAACATTCCATAACACAACTATTCATATTGAACATGATTCTCATATTTCTATAACTCATAATTTTAACATTCTTGTTATATTATGAGCAACAGTAAACTTATATAACTCATTATCTTTTATTGATTAGCATCACTTCCCATAGTATGTTGACATCAATGATACCACTAAAAACATATGATAATAAGAGGTGAGATATAAATAAGTGGAGAGGGAGGGACAAATAGGTATGTCTAGAGAGAGAGAGAGAGAGAGAGATAGATTATGAAAATTTAACTTAATATCTAGAGCTTCAGGAGGGAGGAGAGAGTGATCTATTGAAGTATAGAAGGAGGAGGAGAGTGATACATAAATAGATAGGTCTAGATATTGGTGGAAATACATAGCATGAGATAGATAGATAGCAAGAGAATGGTTATAGGAGCTTATTGATTACTAAAATTTGACTATGCTTGAAAAAATGTAAGATATCAAATCTAGAAGCTGCATTATGACTCCTAGAGATCTAAAGTCACTCAAAAACATCCTAACAATATATTTAAATATTTTATTTTATGTATCTATCATGATGAAAAAATACTATAGAATTCAAAATGTGTATGTATTTTTAGGAACTAAAAACATGAGATCTAGTCTTATAGATTTTATTCATAGAAACACATGTATTTTTCTTCTTTAACATGAGACAGTGAGAGAGAGAGATATTATAAAAATTTGACTTAATATCTAGAGCTTCGGGAGGGAGGAGAGAGTGAGATATTGAAGTATAGAAGGAGGAGGAGAGTGATACATAAATAGATAGGTTTAGATAATGGTGGAAATACATAGCATGAGATAGAGAGATAGCAAGAGAATGGTTATAGGAGCCTATTGATTACTAAATTTTGACTAAGCTTGAAAAAATGTAAGATATCAAATCTAGAAGTTGCATTATGACTCCTAGAGATCTAAAGTCTCTCTAAAACATCCTAACAATATACTTAAATATTTTATTTTATGTATATATCATGATGAAAAAATACTATAGAATTCAAAACATGTATGTGTTTGTAGGAACTAAAAATATGAGATCTACTCATATAGATTTTATTCATAGAAACATGAGTATTTTTCTTCTTTAACATAACATGTATGCCTTCAAAATGTGTACGTGTTTTGTTCTCATAAAAGTATGTCATGTTTTTATTTCAAATAACATGTATGTTTTTTAATTTATATAACATGTACATGTTTTGGTTGGATTTTCAAATCCATAACACATATGTGGTTTTTGAATTTTTTTAAAACATATGCATGTTTAGCTCATTTTCTTCATTTTTTTTGCTGACTAGCCACCTTTTTGTTCACCATCTTGGTGCACATACCCCCATATGAGGAAACAAGAAAGACAACATCCCCCCCCCCCCACCCAATGTTGAATAATTACCTGCAAGAATTGTAAGTGTTTGAGGACAAAAACATATTAGGGGGATGACATTTACTAATTGAATAATGTGTAATTATTTAACTAATAAATGCAACTAAGATAAGTATTGTGTATATGTATGTATATATGTATTTATTTGTATATATATATATATATATATATATATATATATATATATATATATATATATATATATATATATATATATATATATATATATATATATATATATATATATATATATATATATATATATATATATATATATATATATATACATACATACATATATAGTAGTGTGTAAATAGTATCCCTCTATAATTTCACACATATTTTGTCTCACTTTGGTGGTTTCCCCTCATTCTTGATTGATAGTGCTAAATCTACAAGCCTAGCACAATCCTAAGCTCACTAACCTTGGTTTTGACTCAGAAAGCTAGTACTATGGTACCTAGTGTCATAGTCAAGCCTTTTCTAGTCCAATTTTTAACCTCAATGGTTGAGAAAATGTAATGCAAGAAAGTACTACTTGATGTTATACTTCTTCAAAATTTAAACCCAAAATGTGTAAGTTGTACATATGATGAAGGGTGCTCCCCTTAATACCACAAACACATAACAAAAATAGAGACACCGCAACAATTTGCAAGAACAAAAAATGGGCTTCTTATTATCTCCACAAGTGTGTAATTACAAATTTTAGAATTACAATGTGCAAAACCACATGGGCATTTTCCTTACAATATTTTGTAAGACAAAGCTTTGAATACCTACCCAGAACTGCCCTAGAAAACACTACGAGCTTTCCTTATATAGGACATTTTCCACCGCTCAAGAAGGTTCCAGAATTTTAGCCATTAAGGCCGACCAACCCAAGAATTATTTATTTTTCATTTTTATTACATTAGAGTCAGCTCAAACAACTTTCAGAACTCAAAAAGAAATTTTGAAGGAAAATCATTTTCTTCCATTTTAGGTAGTGGAACTTCCCGAGACCATAAGTCATCGCCTATTGACCCGATTAGCTATTATGACCCCATTTCAAAAAGGGAGTGAAGTGCTCTATAGTGCTTGACTTGTGCAAGTTCTAGTTAGCTAAAGTTTCAACCCCGTTCAAAGCCTCTAAAGCCTTCAAAACTTAGTTCAAAGTTTCTATACCCTGCTGCCAATACCAAAAAAATTCAATATCTTCAAACTATACTTGATCTGGTAATGAAACTTTAGTGGCAGATTGATATGACCAAATTTAACCTCCAAGGAAGAAAATAGACCATTCTGATCTTACATGAAAAACTTACTAAAAATAGTATTTTTTTGAAAATAGCAGCTCTGCACAAGATTGACCTTATTGAAAAGGAACGAGAAATATTTTTGGGTGATGCAAGATTTCCCTTACACTCAGGATGCTCCTGCATCAAACACCCAGGGTAATTTGAGAAGTGACCCTATCACGTCTCAAGTGTGTAGAGGAAAACCAAGACGGTTAACCTCCTCCCTTGTCATCCATGATGAATCTTCTACAAGTCATCCTTTCCATTTGACCAAATATTCTTCATATGTTATGTTCCTTGTCCTTCTGCCAACACGACTATCCAATATATCCTCAATCTCCTTGGTAGTTGAAGTAGTTGTTGGAATACTCCACTATGCTTTTGTGACCCCATCTTCAACACCCCCTTCATGACACTCTTTCAGATTTGAAATGTTAAATACTAGTGAAATATTTAGCTCAGTAGGCAACTCTACTTCATAGGCATTTCCTGAATCATGCTTCTTCAGTATCTTGCATGGCCCAAACTTCTTCATTTTCAACTTGTTATATGTACCTACTAGAATTTCTCCTTCTTCAAATGAACCATGACTTCATCCCCAACCTAAAATTCATTATGCCTCCTTTTCTCATCTAACTTGGCCCTATACTGTGTATTCATCTTAGTAATGTTCTTCTTCACCTCCTCATGGATGTTCTTCAAATGTTTTGCAAAATCCTCAACTTCAACACTACTTATCTCTCCTTTGTCTATCTTCCTCAAAAAAGAAGCATTTCTAGGACTACTTTCATATACAATCTAGAATGGTGATTTACCAGTTTTCCTATTGACAGAATGCAAATTTTGCCTGTGGTAAAATCAAATCCCATCTTGTTTGCTTATCTCCAACCAAACATCTCAGCAAATTCTCCAAACTCCTATTCACCACTTCTGTCTATCCATCAGTCTGTGGATGATGTGATGAGCTAAACTTCAAATCTATCTTTAACTTCTTTCACAATGTTCACCAGAAATATCCAACAAACTTAGTGTCTTGATTTGAAACTATGCTCTTTGGTAAACCATGTAGTCTCACCACTTCTTTGAAAAACAATTCCACCACATGAACAACATCATTAGTCTTCTTTCAAGGAATGAAATGTGCCATCTTCAAAAATCTCTCAACCACCACAAAAATTGAATCATGTCCCCATTGAGTCCTTGGTAAACCAAGAACAAATTCCATACTGATATCCTCCCATGGCTTCTTTGGTACTGGTAATGGCTAATACAACCCTATTTTCTACTTTATTCCTTTTTCCATTTGACATACTCTACAACTCTGTACAAAATTCTTTACATCTTGTTGCTACTATGGCCAGTAATAATTCTCACTATCCAAAGTAAGGGTTTAATCTCAACCAAAATATTTAGGAAATCCTTTGTTATGCTTCTCCTTCATGTGATTCTCCCTCATAGAACTTCATGGAATGCACAACTAACTCCTTCTAAATATCATAACATCCTAGATGATGAAATCCAACCACTTCATTCTGTATAGAGTAATAGTTTTGTACAAGCTTTCCAAGCTTCACCAAAATTAGGATCCTTTGGATACAAAATCTTGAGTTTCTTGAACCCAACAACCTCAATCTGCATCTTTTTTAGAAAAATTTGCCTTCTGCTAAGTGTTTATGTAACCCTGTTAGACTTTCCACTCCTATGTTTCAAAACAAATGTGTAACTCTACAAAAACTCAACCCATTTCAAATGCCTTTGATTCAACTTTCCTTGACTATTCAAATATTACAAAGCTTGATGATCAGTATACAAAACAAGCTCCTTAGGAAGAAAATGGTGTCTCCACTTTTTCAATGCCTGAACTATAGCATAAAATTCATGATCATAAACAGAATATTTTCTCTTGGCATCATTCAACTTCTCATTGAAATAAGCAACAGGTTTACCTTCTTGGCTCAAAACAACTCCTATTGTAGTACCACTAGCATCGCATTCTACTTGAAACACCTTATTAAAATCTGGAAGTGCTAAAATAGGTTGTTCTGTAACTTTTTGTTTCAACATTTTAAAACTCTTATCTGCTCTTGTAGTCCACTTAAACTCTTTCCTATCTCCTCTCATTATTTTAGTCAAGGGTCCAAAAATACTACTAAAACTCTTGATAAACTTTCTATAAAAGCTAGCCAAACCATGAAAAGATATTACCTCTGTAGCACTCCTTGTAGTAGGCCATTCAAGGATAGACTTTACTTTATTTGGGTCCATTTTTAGACCTTCTATTGAAACTACAAATCCCAAATACACTAACTCATTCTTCACAAAACTGCACTTCTTCAAATTAATCAGCAATTTCTCTTCCCTTAACTTCTCGAGCACCCTAGGAATATGCATTATATACTCCTCCAATGTCTTACTAAAGATCAAAATATCATCTAGGTAAACAATGAAAAACTTATATAGAAATTCTTTTAGAACCTCATTCCTGAGCCGCATGAAAGTGCTCGGTGCATTGGTTAACCCAAAAGGCATGACTAACCACTCATACAGTCCTTCTTTTTTCTTAAAGGTAGTTTTCCATTCATCTCCTTCTCTGATCTGAATCTAATGATATCCAGTCTTCAGATCTATCTTTGAGAAATACACAGCTCCACTCAAATAGTCCATAATATCATCCATCTAGGGTAATGGAAACCTGTACTTGATTGTGATCTTTTTTATTGCCCTAGAATCTGTACACATCCTCCATTCTCCATTCTTCTTTGGTGCTAATATTGTTGGTCTAGCACATGGACTCAAACTCTCTCAAATCAACCCCTTCTACAGCAACTCATGTACTTGTATGTTCAACTCTTCACTTTTTGTTGGTGTCATTCTGTGTGCTGCCTTATTTGGAAAAATAGCTCCTGGAATCAAGTCCATTTGATGAATGATCTTCCTTACAGGTGATATTCTACTAGGTATGTTATCAGATACAATATCATGAAACTTATTCAACAAATTTGCAACTTTTGTAGGTACATATTCTAGTTCCTCTTTACCAACTTTTGGAATTAAATAAAACCACATATGCTCATGCATCATACCCTCTGGGAATTTTCTTCCATCAACAAAACTTATTCTTGCATTATTACATACATTTTCTTCTATGTCCTTCAATGGCTTTATCTTATGTCTCACTCCATCCTTTTTTGGGGAATAGGTATTCACATGAGCATCATGTACAACACGCTTATCAAATTGCCATGACCTACCCAACAACATATGACATGCATCCCTATGTATGATATCACATAGTACCTCATCATGGTATCCCCCAATCCTGAACTTCACTAGGCATTGTTTATTGACCATGACCTTGTGGTCATCCTGCACCTAAGAAATCTAGTATGGACGTGGGTATTTTTGCCTCTTGATCTTTAACTTTGTGACCATCTCTTCTGACACAAAATTTTTAGTGCTTCCACTATTGATAATCACATCATAACACTTATCTTCATACTTGCACCTAGTGTGAAATGAGCTCCTCCTTTTCTCAGGTTCATTCTCACCACTCAGTAGGACTCTTTTGTTAATCAAGGCTTCTCCTCTTTCAACATCTTCAGAATGTGATGATTTGGCATCTTCATCCACATATGCAACTCTAGTTTGGCCTTCATTTCTCCTATATGTCCTTCCTTGGATTTTTGGACATTCATATGCCCTATGACCTTATTCTCCACAATGAAAACATGCTCCACAGAAGCCTCCTCTTCTTGATCCTTGTCCCCTTCCTCTTCTTCTCTGATCTCTATTATTTCGATCATGGAAATGATTGAAATTATTTCCCCTCTAATTCTGACTGGTACTTATCTCATCCTTCTTTTTCTAATCTTCATTTTGGCCTTCATAAGACTATCCACTGGATCTTCCACCATGATCTCTTCTGCTTTGTCTTCTTTCAAACTTCTTTTTTATCTTTTCCTCTACTTTTAGGGAAAACTGGTATGCCTCTTCAATATTGTCCATTCATACCAAATTCAACTCCTCCTTAATGCTTGGCCTCAAACCCATTAAGGTAATGAGAAACTTTCTCCTTATCAGCTTCTACATAGCCTATCCTGATGAGAACTCGATAGAACTCCTTTGTATACTCCTAAACAGATCTCCCTTCTTACTTTAAACCTTGCATTTTCTTCATTAGATCAAGCTTATAATCAATGGTAATGAATTGTCACTTCAATTTATCTACCATTCGATCCCATCTTGTGATTTTCTCCTTTCCTCTTCTATTTCACTCCAATTGAATCTCCTACCACTAGATTTTCGCATGACCCTTTAGTCTGGACTTCACAAACTTGACCTATTAGGAACCTCAATATCTTCATACTTAAAATATTCTTCTAATTCATTGATCCAGTCAATCAACTCTTCTAGGTTAAGATTTTCTAAAAATGTAGGAACCTCAATCTTAGGTCTTTTCCCAATCTTGGAAATGGCCCGAAAAAACCTTTCTTCCTCTTGGTTCATAATTTCACCTTCTCCTTCCTGATCAAAATTTTCTTCTTCTTCGGCTTCATCCTCACTTTCCTCTCTTACAAAAAGATTCATGCCTCTGTGAATCTCTTCTTGCAATGTTCATACTTGTCTCTAGAGGGCTCTAACCTCAGGTGACACACCTCAGGCTCTTCCACCATATTCCCTTCGTGGAGGCATTTTCGTGTTTATCACTAGAATCCTCAACCATGGTCCTGGTGCAAACTACCTTATAGTTAGTGATCTATCTACACACTCAGGAACTCCTGCTCTAATACCACTTGATGAAGGGTGCTCCCCTTAATACCACAAACACATAACATAAATAAAGACACAACAGTTGTTAATATGATTTAGAACAACAGAGATGGGGGGTGAATCAATTATTCTCAAGTCCATATGTATAAAATAAACTTTCAAAATCTTCAACAAATTAGATCTAACAACCAATAGCTACTCGGTCATTACTGAATACATAACAGTGTAGTCCACTATCCAATAGTATTTAACTTGCAAAACACAAAAATGTTCAAACCAAAACATTCACACAAGCATTAACACCAGGATTTATAGTGGAAACCCAATTTGGGAAAAACCACTTTGTAACATGTTACTGATATTTTCACTCTTTTGAAGTGAGCTCTATGAAAATTTAGCCCTGTCAAAGGTTACAAACACACTATCAGGTGTGACCCGATTAAAGGATTTCAACCACTCTGTTAGAAGTGTGCCTTGTTATAGGACTTACATACATTCCATTAGAATGCAACCTTGCTCAAAGGATTTATACATATGATTGTTAGGTCAACCTTGATTAAAGGATTTCAAACTGATACAATGGTTAGAAAGTAATAGCAATGTTTGATCTAAAAACATACAACTCACTTTGCAAATAACAGATCCAATTCTGTACACATATGTTTAGTCTTACTTCTTAGTTAGATAAGCAATACATTATCTTATCATTGTGCCACATAATCAAGTACCCATTGAAGTATCAAGATAACTCAACCTTTCCTTAGGTGCTATTGTTATCACCCCTACCCTAATCCTTCTCAACAATCAAATAGATATAGTACTTTCTTACATAGCAATAGTCTTACCAGTTAAGGTTTGACATCAATGATAAGACAATAATTGCTTCAATTGCAGTTTCCAACAACAGCAATTTTCAAGAACAGAAAATGGGCTTCTTATTATCTCCACAAGTGTGGAATTATAAATTTCAAAATTACAATGTGCAAAGCCACATGGGAATTTTCCTTACAATATTCTATAAGACAAAGCTTCGAATAACTACCCAGAATTGCCCTAGAAAACACTATAGGCCTTCCTTATATAGGCAATTTTCCACCACCCAAGAAGGTTCCAAAATTTTAGCCATTAAGGCTGACCAACCCAAGAATTGTTGATTTTTCATTTTTTTACATTAGAGTTGGCTCAAGCAACCTTGGGAACTCAAAAAGAAATCTTGAAGCAAAATCATTTTCTTCCATTTTAGGTAGTGCAACTTCCAGAGACCATAAGTCGTCACCCGTTGACCTGATTGGCTATTATGACCCCATTTCAAAAAGGGCGTGAAGTTCTACAGCACTCAACTTGTACAAGCTCCAGTCAGCCAAAGTTTTGACCCCGTTCAAAGCCTATAAAGCCTTCAAAACTAAGTTCAAAGTTTCTATACCCTGCTACCAATACCAAAAAATTTCAATATCTTCAAAACTAGACTTGATCTGGCAATGAAACTTTATTAGCAGGTTGATATGACCAAAGTAAACCTCCAAGGAAGAAAATAGACCACTCTGAGCTTACATGAAAAACTTAATAAAAATAGCAACTATGCACAAGATAACCCTTATTGAAAAGAAACCAGAAATATATTTGGATGATGCAAGATTGCCCTTATACCCAAGATGCTCCTGCATCAACATATAAGTTCATAACTCCCTTCCTCCCCCCATTTGAACATCTATCAACAAGAAAACTCTGATTGAGTACTTTCAATCAAGAATCTTCAAGGTAGTTGAGGAGACATATAAAGTCAAGAATTCAAATATTCAATTTTAGTGATCATGATCATGTTTGTGTGTTCCTCTATGAATAAAGGAATGCGCTAAATCCTATCAATCAACATCAATCTTTGTCAATCTTATAGGAAAGTTCGTAGAAAATGTATCATTTATTAATTTTAGTATTTCCTTTAATATTTTTAACCTCTAACCTATTAGGGATAATCTCTCTTTCATCTATCATTGTTAGTGGAGGTTAATTCAATGCCAAGTTTTGAATTAGGCAAGCCTAGGCTATATAACACAATATTTTCCCCTCTTTTCAGTATGCAAGTTACATATCTGACCACCAAAAGTTGTAGAATTATAGATAGAATACTAATATGTATACAATTATAGATTTTTAATAGGTGAAAACTCATGAACTACATTTATTAGAACATCCAATTGACATTTTTTGAATGAATTTTTGGAGGGGGTAATCTATAAAGCATCGTAATTTTGAATCTAATCTTTTAGTTGATGAAAGAACCTCTAGGTATAGGGAACCTATCACACTTAACCAAAAATTTTAGGCTCATATTTCATTGATAGCTTCCTTTCTATATCTCATTTCTAGATCTGTACTATTATGTTGCATGTTAATGTTGGAACTTGTCAGTTTTGCATTATTTTACCTAGTTCTTTCATCTTTATTTCAATCATATCTAATCATATCCAATGAGTGCCTTAAAAAGTGAGTAATTAATCATAATGTTGAGATCTCTTAAGGGCCTTAATTTGAGCCTAATTTAGTATTTCTAAATGAAATGAAAAATTGGAAATGGTGGCATGTTTAGGCTAGATGTCATTTTACACAATCTCATTTTAGTGAACCCAACATAACTTACATAATTTCTTACCTAGAGGTTCATATTTGACTTTAATTTTATTAAATTTTCATACTTAGAGACATTAATTTATGAAATTCAACTTTTATGTATTTGCATTTATTCATTACTTGTCATTTTTTAGCTCATATTGCTTAAATATGTGATTCATTAATCATTGTATTTCTCTATTGTATAGTATAATCACTTGTCTTATCAATTGAATGATTTCTATCATTTTGCATCATTTTTTAATTGATTGTATCCACATTGGTGATATATTGTCTCAATAATTAAAGGAATTACAAGCATAAACCGAGTAATTTATCTCTACCACTGGTTTTTCTTCTTCTTATCCAAGGAGTAGTTGTGTGTTGTTGGAGCTTATTCTTGTTCATGATTTTCATAGCCCATTATTATAAATCTAATATAAATATAAGGAGAACTTATAGACTCATGGATTCATGTGGTTTAAATTCTAATGGTGTTGATCATGATTTTATTATTGACTTAATCCCACCTAGGAGCTTTGATTAATCATCTTCGCCTAATCCAAAACCTTCCTTCCCTAATATTAATAAGAATCATTTTCCTCATACTTTTCATGATGAGAATGAACATATAACATAAGTGTCTAATGAAAAATTGGACAAGGATGACAAGAAATTGGAAAATCTTAAACAGTCTTTGACTCAAGAACTCTTGGTTGGAGAGGGAGTCCCTTTGATTGAGATGTAAGGAAAATTATTTAATTTGATCAACATGATGTATAATTTCTATGTGTAATAGATCACATAATGGATGAAAACACTATGAAGGTAGCTAGTTGCATAGAAACTCTTGGGTTTTCTACTCCTCTAACCTAAGTTGAGATATAAATGCATATGCCTACATTCATAGCCAAATTTCCCATTTACACATCTTCCATCATGGCTACTACTTCACAAAATGGTGATGTTATCTATGCCAATAATGGGAATAATCCTACCAACCAATATGCTTATGTTCCACCTCTTAACAATATCACTTTTTTTTTTCTCAATAAAATTATCAACCACCTCCTTCACCCACTTACTACAATGTTCCATATACCTACCATTATATACCTTCAAATCCTCCATCACAATCTAACATTTCCAAATCTAAATCCCCCATGAAAGCCTCCATAAAAAATTTATTCTAAATATTTTATCCTTACAACAACAAATTACCAACATAACCTAATCTTAATACACCATCCCTTTATATATTGTAAGAATCTCACTTTCTATTGAGGTCCTTTAAACCTAACTCCCTTAAAAATTTGAGGTCCCTTTTTTTGAGAAATATAATCGAAAAGGTGAACTCCATACTCGTGTGAAAATATTTTTTTCATTATGAATTGATACTTCTATGACAAAAATGTTCATGCAGAATTTGTCCCTTAATCCCTAAAAGATATTGCTTTAGATGGTTTTCTCTTTGCCTAGTTGTTTAATTTTTAGTTTTGCAATAATCAGAAGATGCATTCTTGAAACATTTTCAAAATAATATTGGGCCACAAGTTACTTTGACTAATTTACTTAATTGCAAACAAGATAATAAAGTAAAATTAGCTGCAAACAAGGTACCAATAACAAAAAAATGAATGATTATATTGGTAGATATTAAAATTTGTATTCCCAAATTGGATATAATATTCATGATGTTGATATTCAAATAATTTTTATAAATAATTTTCCTTCAAATATTAGAGAAAAGATTTTATTTTTTCAATACCCATCTTTCATATAGTTGTTTCCAACATTACATCAATGTCAACTTCAAGTTAGTCAATACGAAGCCTCTTCTTCTATGAATTCAATAGGTAATTCTAGATATGTTAATCAAATACACTGAGGCTATACAAAATAAAACAAAACTTTATTAAGATTGAAAACAACAATTCTTTCAAAAACATTGACACTCAAGTGACAGCTACAACACCTCCTATTGTAACTCAATTTTCTTCTAAACAAATTAAGAATCATAACTTCACACCATTTTCATAGTCCATGTATTCCATTATGATTCAATTGATTAAAAACTACTTGATAAATCTTCCTCTATCCATCTTGTAGATACCTCAAAACTTTGTCCACCTTCCTTTAACTCAAAATTTGTTTGTCAATATAATTATCAAGCCAAATGCAACAAGAAGAGATGTACACATTTAAACATAAAATTCAAGACCTCATCAATTCCAGGGTTATTGTGGCAGATGGTCTGAATGAAAAAGAGAATACATCCAAAGTACCACCTAACCAAAACTTGTAAATCTTACCCATTCTTTGCCTTCCTAATCTATGAATTTGCTTGAGCTTACAAATGATATTCATCTAACCAATAATGACTTACTTGACCAAAACAACATTATTGACTTGATATACCAAGAGGAACCTATCCCTAAACATGAACCTAATGTTACCTTTACCTCAAGTGATATCATAAAATAATCAAATAGTCTATTATACATTACTACAAAAATAAAAGAGAAACTCTTGTGTTGAGTTCTTATCAATTGAGTATGTATGGTGAATGTTCTTAGAGAATAATATCTTTATAAAAAAGGATTATATCAAGAAATGTGATAAATATAAAAGGTATTGATCAAGGTGTATGATAGTTCCACTTTTCCTACCATAGGTTGTATCACCGTTCCCTTTGCAGTTGGCTCTAAGTGCTTAGATGTTCCATTTACCATTATCCCTACCTTGGACCAATTTCATGTGAATTTAGGTCATCCCTAGCTCAAATTCATAAAGGTGGTCCTTATACCATCCATAAGTGTTTGAAATTATCTCACAAGTACAAGTCATAATTTTACATCATGGTCATTTTGAGCCCTTAGATAATTGTTGAAACTTTACCCTTACTTTTGGCCTCGGAAACCTCCACCCCTCAAACCTCATCAAGATATCTTCTTCATTTCCAACTAAAATTTTAAATCTAATAGAATCTATCTCTTATCCTTAGGTAACCATTTGGGATCCACTATGACTACTATGGTTGAGTATCCTTTTTCATCTATAGATATCCAAATAGCCCTTCCTACTTCACATCCTAGACAATGACTCTTCCCTTCCTAATATTCATCCTAAATATGCTATGGTTCCACCTCAAAAATCCTATAAGATACAAAAATGATATCATCTATCACCTTCTTCCTCTCAACCTTTATTGGTTTCTTTAATTTTTTCCTTCTATTCCTAGAGAAAAGGAAGAAAATAAATAAATATTCAATTATCCCCAACCTTCTTCTACTAAGAAATCAAATGTTGATTTGATACAATCTTCTTATATTTACTTATGATCACACAATCCTAGATATAAAACTTAACTTATCCAAACTAATTATAAGTTGAAGTTTCCAATTTCAAGAGATTTTCCTTCTCATCCTCCCATTATATTTCCTATTACAATTGATTAAGATGATTATTTTGATGATAATATTCAACATATTAAGGATATTAATGATGATTGTCTCATATATTTTTCAAAGCATTAACTTTATCTCCTAGTGACACACATTTTGATCCATCATTAGAGCATGGTCTATGTTTGGAACTATACATATCTCTATCTATCGTACTAGTTGTGGCTCCTTTGGTATTTTGTCCATGATCACTAGACAGTGTCAAGAAAGATTGTGAGGTGGATGATTTGCTAGACTAGCTCATTTGCATAGTAGATTATTTAGTGTTCTTTCTTACATGTAATGTGATCTCTTGTACTATATTTGTTTGCATCTCTCATTTTTTGTTAGGCTTTCCTTGGATGACCCTAGTTTCTCTATTGGCACAAGGATACAAAGGGACCAAACTTTTCTAAACATTCTTCTATTTGTTCATTCTTATATACATTGTACACATGTTATGTCATAAATGTAATCTTTTTGTGAATATGATCTTAATTTGTCTACTTGGGATGATGCAAAGCATTGATATTTTTTTGGTCTCTTCCTCATTAATCAAAAAATATTTTTTGATCATCTTATGTTCTCTTTTTCTATTGTGCTTGTACTTTTGCTAACTTTGGGGGATGAGGTCAGTTCAAATTAATCATATTGGATATACATAATTTATTTTATGTGCATAATAACTCCAATTGTTGGGTCCCTTATGTGCTCTTTCATGTCTTATGATGATCACCTTTTTCTTACATATATTTGGGAGCATTTTTTTATTTTGATGTGCTTATTTTTTGTTATATGTATGCTACCTTAAACCAATTACTCTCCACAAGGCATACACAATCATGTTGATTTGATTAAGGCACTTTTCCTTGGTTAATTCACACCTATGTACTAATTACACTTTGCATAAGCTTACCTGCAGGCCACATAGGAGACTTTAGGATCATTTACACTTTAGGTGGTGTTAACATGTTATCAGATTCCACTTTATGTGTTGACTCTGTTGGTTCCCAAAATCATGAGTTTGTTGAACTCTAAGAACATGCCAAGTTTTATTATCAGGATCAACAACTGGCTTTGGCCAATAAACATGATTGATCAAATTGATCAAATTCTCCTACACTTCTAGATCTACTAGACCAAGGCGGGTTTACCTTTCTAATTATTAATAAAATTATAACTTTACACAATTTAATCTCCCTTCAATATAATCTCAAATTGGCATAAGTGTTTGAAATAGGCAATTGAATACTAACTAATCCTTACTCCTATCTTTACAACTAAAACTAAAAGTAAAATGTTCATATTAATTTTGTCTATTCTTGAATGAAGTATTGATTAGTGCCTTATCCTAAGACACAAAATAACAATAATTATTTTCTTATATGATGTTTGGAAACTCTAATTTTTATCTCTAGCTTATGCCTTTAAAAAATAGGAAGTATGTTATTTATTTCTTACATAAATGTGCAAGTATACCAATCACGAAACCCTTATTACTAATCCAACTTATTCCTCCAAATCACAATACCTATTTGGTAGAATTTAAATCTTCCTTGATGAGACCAACCAAGTAAGATACACAGAAGCATTAAGGTGCCATGAAAAATTAGTTGTATCCTTGATACATTGGTTCATATGATTAGGAAAATATAAGTGTGGAGATGGTTTAAATTATATCTTTATATTAAAATTAAGAATAGTTGATAACATGCCAAAGTAAAATATTATTTTCATATTCTCTGTTAAAACCCTAGGAATATAAGAAAATGTTTGATATAAAATATATTATAATTTATTGTGATTCTTTTTCCCTTTTGGTTTTGATTTCCGTTTTATATCATTAAGGGAGCGCTTCAAACCATTACAACCTTTGATTACAAAATAGAAATTTATTCAGCTTCACCCCTCAAATAGAAGACATAAATAATCAATTCTTTTAACAAATATATGGTTGTTAACTTGTAAATATTTTTCTTTTTCACTCTCCCTTTCACATCCTCATCGATAATATTTCACATGATGAAATATTACTATTCTTTTAGTTTTTTTTTATGGAAAAAGTAGGTTTTAAAGGGATCTGAAACCCTTTTCACAAAATATTCTTAAAGGAAATTAGATATAACCATAAATCTCTAGCATCCAAAACAAGATAGGTTCCACAAAAGAAACACAGGGAAGATTGTAGTCAAAATCTAGCAAAAAACACAAAACACAATGGAAAACTAGAAAAGAGGACAAGGAGCTACACTAGGTTCTTAAGGGTCTTGGAAACCTTTGCTTCCAAATGACTCATATTCATAGCCACCTTCTTCAATTCATGTAGATCAAGAGAGGGATTCTAGGCCTTTCTTTTAAGGTTGGCCCTAGTTCACTTGTTGGGCCCAGAGTCCCCCTGTCCTTTCTCTTATTCATCACCCAAATCCATGACCATCTTCTCTTGCTACACTTTGTCAATATTTTCCACCATAATATTTATCATCTCAATAGTATGCTTAATAATCTTGTGGCTTTGATTCATTATGGTCTAAAGAGAATTTTGGATATTCTTGGCATTATCCTCAACCTTAGTCAGCCTATCCCCATAATTTTTCTTCATCTTTCCAATGGCCTCTAAAGTCTTGTTGAGATAATCAACAACAAAATTATTCTCATTCTCTATCCATTAAGCATTACCAAATTTCTAACCTTGAGATATGGTGGTATTTGTGTCCTACCCAACAACATGTCCACATGTATTTCCAAGCATACAAGACTCCATAACCTCCATTTCATTGATCATATCTCTCTATTTAACTTGAAGCTCCTTCAATTCATGGAAAACCCATTTGAAAATGTTGAAAGAGTCAATAGCATTGTCTCTTGCCATCCCTACACATCAGACAATTGTTCATGGTCAGTATTGAAGTGAGAAGAATAAACATTGACAAAATCTAAAAGTGAAGTCAAAACAAAACATAAGCTTGTTGCTAAAAGAAGCCTATGTTTTGACTTCCTTTTTAGATTTTCTTGAGGGAGTGAAATCTTCTTTCTCTAAATTAGTATGCTCCTCCCTCTTAGACTCGCCAATATATTGTCTTTCTCTAGTATCATCGCCCTCAGAAAATGGAATGAAATTAGAAGGGGTGGGGAGAGCCCTAAAGTGATCATCTATTAACACAAACAGGCCCACATGAAACATTAGATACTTATCCATATTCTCCCTATGATCAACAATACTATCACTAAGAGAGGATAAAAAATATTATGGAAAATAAACCCTAGTGTTATGCCTAAAATAATTCAACAAAATAAAATGGTGGTTGAAGGCTCTTGTAAAATGACCATCTAGGGTAATATATTCCATAATTACCTTTAAGAGCTTCCCCAAATTGTTTTCATGTTCACAATATCATAGCATCTCTTCAATTTCTTCTCAAGCTCTTCTCATTCCTTCTTAGACTTAGGGAAATTTTGCACCACCAACTCAAAATACTTCATATCCCTATAGAATTTCATACCCTCGGTAGATTATAATCTTGTTAGATCCATAATCAGATTCTCATCAATTGTGACCTTTCTTCCATGCAAGGTAATGCTACCATCCTTCTAGTGATCATAAAAATAGTTAGTGAAATTCTTATTCTACCCATGAAGTCTCTCCAAGAAGGGAACTAGCCCACCCATCTTCAATTTTTGCCAAATAGTTGGATTTTTCTTCTACTTCTCACAATCCATAGGTTCAACCTGTCACCACCCATATTCAACTCCACAATACTAGAAGGCTCACTAAAGACATAATGGATTAAGAGCTAGTCATGGATTAAAATCCAAGAAAAGTCCCTAAATGCCCACAAAGCATGAGAGGCATTATTACTCAATCCTCCCCAAAATCCATCATCACATACAGATGTATTGGGAAAGGTATCCTTTCTAAAGGAAAACCAGTCATGCCTCTTAATAATATATTGATTCATAATTATTTGGTTAAGTCACAGGTACCTCTACCTTGAGTTTTGTCAAATTAGAGGAGGGAAGTGATGTTAGCATCCAACTTGTCCCCTCTAATCCACATTAGACACTCCTTACTCCAAATACCTTTGTTTGTAAAATAATCAGCAACCATATTAGCCTCACACTAAGAATCATATATTATGCATCTTTCAAATGAAATAATATCCTTGGACTTATAAATTCAATTTTTAATAGTCCAATAGGGATTATAGCTTCCATTTAGGCATTGAATTATATTCTTTGAATCCCCTTTAATACAAATATATATTTGAAGTTTAGTTGGCGGGCTAAGTTAAGATCCTAGAAGGCACCTATGCCTTCATCTACATGGTTAGTTTGATACCCAAGGGGAGCACCACTATAGAAATTAACATTCCATTTTCATCCTTAATAACTCCCCCACACCCAGTTGGCCGAAGATTACCCTTAGCCCCTCCATCAAAGTTGATTTTCACCCAACCAAGAGGAGGTTAGATCCAATAACTATTATCTCTACACTTCTTGACTATGCTCAATGTGATAGTAATATCTAACTAGACCTACTGAGCCTCAGCCACCATGTAATAATAATCTTTACACTTCACCTTCTCCTTGGTCCCCAAAGGAACATTGAGAATATTGATATTTTCCTTTATAGCTCTGAATATTTTCTAGAAGACAATAACAAGCAGAAGGTACTTTTCTCTTAAGATTTAGTTATTGTATTCTTTCCCTATTCCCCAAACCATATGTGGGAAGATATAAAACCAGACCAACTTTAAAATATGATTCTCAAAATGAAATCTCCACTACAAGAAAAAATCCATAATAGACCCAAGGAAAACCCAGCTCAAATTCCATAGCTATAAGACCCAAATATTTGAGGCAAAAGGGAAATGAAGGAAAAGATGATGAAAAAAATTTTAACTAGCAAGACAAAGGTAGCATCTATTGGGGATAGTAAAAACCCTCTTGCATAAATTATCAATGGTAATGATTTTGTTTTGAAGCAAGAACTAGAGAAAGATATTGACTTTAGGAATCAAGTTTATAATCCAATCCTTAGACCAGCAAGGGGAGGAGAGAGAAGAATGATATAGAAAGGCAACAACAAAAGCCATAGAAAAAATGCCAGGAGAAGAACCTCTCCAAACTATCACATCCTTAGGTCTACTATGCACCAGAGAAATAGAATTTAAACAGATCTAAAATGGATGAAGTTGAGGATTAAGAAGGGTCAAGTTAGCCCATTTACCATTCACCCAGTAATTAGAGACAAAATGCCCAGATCTTCTAATGAAATATTTATTGAAAAGTCCAAAGACACTATCATTGGCTAAGGGATCCCTACCAAGACAAAAATCATCCTAAAAATGGGTTCTCCTTCCATTCCTAACTTTCCAGCAAGCCCCCATGAGAGTAACATCTCTATCCTTAATAATATTATTCTAGAGTGCCAAACCTAGTGGGAGAATAGGAGAGAGAAGAAAATATTTGAAAGTGTGAGTATTATGAATATATTTTATATGCCATCTAGAGTTCCATTCACTCCTAATGCCAAAGGTTCTCCAAACTTTCTTAGCCAAAAGGGCATTGTTAAAAGTATTAATGCTCCCCAACCCAAGCCCACCATATTTATTTAGTTTGCAAATAGCCTCCCAAGAAACTAAGGGAATTCTCTTTCTTTCCTCCACCCTCAACCAAAGAAATCACTTTTGGATTTTCTCAATAATCTCAGAAGACTTTGAAGGAATTTTAAATAAACTCAAAGCATAGACAAGAAAAATCTGAAGGGAGGACTTTAGAAGTTGAACCTTGCCAATCTAACTAAGCAAGGAACCTTTGCAACCAACTAATTTTATGTTGAATCCAATTAGAATGATCCAAAAAGAATGTGGAGGTTTAGTTCCAAGAGGAAGGCCCAAATAAAGAGAAGGGAGAGGCCTGGTGGAACAACCTAGAATACAAGCAATTCTTTTATATCTAGCCTCAAGAATATTAAGAAAAAATAGAGTAATTTTATCCCTATTCACCATTTGACCAGAAGCATTCTCATAAGGTTTTAAAACATTATTTATAGCCTTGGATTCTCCTATATTAGAACTCCCCATAATGATAGTATCATCCATAAATTGTTGATGTGAGCAGGTCAAGTTAGTTGAGGATGGTTTGAGACCTTTAAGAGTACCATTAGAAACACATTTATGCATGAATCTCACCAGACTTTCATCCATAATAGTAAAGAGAATAGGGGAAATAAGATCCCCATGTCTAAGGCCCCTAGATACCTTGAAGAAGTGAGAAGGAGATCCATTGACTATAACTACCACCGAAGAAGTGGAGATGAGTTGCCATGTGAGTTGAAGAACCCTCTCTCAGAAACCAAACACTGGGAAATTTTAACAGGAATCCATAGTCCACTCTATCATAGGCTTTGGAAATGTCAATCTTTAAAAGGAATCCTTGGCTCTTAAAAGCCTCCAATGAGTGGCTATTCTCATGCACTACAATGGTAGAATCTTGAATTTGTCTCCTAGAAATAAATAAATTTTGTTGTGGTGATTTTAAAAAAGGGAGGATCTCCATCAATCTTCAAGTGAGCACTTCAAAGATAATTTTATAAAAGGAATTGCATAGGCTAAAGGGTAAAAAAGATTCAAAGATCTCATCCCAAGGCAACTTAGGGACAATCACAATAAAAGTAGAGTTAAGTTCCTTTAACATAGATCTCACACCAAATAACTCCTTAACAACATTAGCCACATACTCAACCATAATATTCCATAAAAAATGGAAGAAAAACAAGGGGAAACCATCTAGACCAAGGGCCTTGTTACCATCAAAGGATTTTCAGTCATTCTTTTAGTTATTAAAGTACCTCAATCTAATTTTCACCCATTCAATGCATTTTATAAGATGTTTTCAATCCAAGGTGAAATCATTTACCTTGTTATTGAAACAAAACCTTTGAGTGAATCTTAAATAAATCATTCTTCCATTGTTCACTTTAGCTTTCCATCTCCTTATGAGATAATCATTCTACCACAATAAGAAAAATAGATTTTCCCTTTAACAAACATGTGAAATATTCTATTGATTTTGGATTTTCATTTCTTTGTGAGAGAGATATTATGTAATTGCAATCCTTTTCTCTCTCCATCTAGGGAAAAATATTCACTTGAAGTGGAAACCATTTTCCTTTCATTTTTTCTCTTTTATCAATCTCTCTCTATAGTGTAGTGTCTGATAAAAAGATTCCAAATTCACCTTAACCTTGAATATTTATGCATTGTATCATTCTATTGTGTGTACCTAAAGATCTCTGAGAAGTGGCTCATTCTCTAGTTGGCTTCTTGGAAGCTTAGATAGGATTGCATCAAAGAGACCTCTATCCAAATCATCTATACTTACTTGAATCTCGGTTGATACTTTTATATTAAATTATTTAATTTAAGAGAATTTATAGATACCACAACAACCACAAGTTTCAAAATTTAACTTTGGGAAAGAGCTTTAACTAATCAAGAAACTTATTAGAATTTTAGAAACTACAATATTAGCAGGAATACAAACTTTGTTTAATTCTAGAAACTTTCATATTAGCAGCAATATTGTCACTATTCTCGGCATTTAAGGATTTAATTGAGCCATTTGAGTCCTCAATTAAGCTTATTTAAATTTCAATCTCAACCTCAATCCTAAAAGCAATTTCTTCATTTGTATTATCCTTAATGATAATTTTTGAGAAAGGCATAAGAAATTCTCAATAATCCAAGCAATGTATCTATGATATATGGCCCTCAAATCCATGTAACAATAGTGAAGGACCCATTTTTTATTATGGGATTACCCAAATTCATTGAGTACGGAAACTCACCTTCAAAATTATACACAAATTTTAATTATTTTATAGTATTGGTAAATAATTAAAATAAAGATGTAGTCTCACATGTCACTTCCAGCTACCTTTGCAACTTATACATTTTCTCAATATAAGTTGCTTTTTTAAAACATATGGGGAGCTTGATTAATTCAATTTTTTTGAAAAATTCTTTACAAAATTTATTTTGTATGCACTCTTGTTGGAATGGAAAGATAAGGGACTGCGAGGGGAGGGGTGAATCAGTACCCTCAAAAAAAAATTATTGAATACTCAATCTGCAAATAGTAGTTAACTAATCTATCCAACTTAATCCATTATTTGCAACATTCATTCAAAAGACTTGTAAATGTAAAGTGCATGAAAAACAAACAATAATTTAATCACATAGCACAGATATTTTGGCTACGCATAAACCCTTGTGAGAAGGTAAAAACTACGGTGGGGATGACACCCACAAATTCTTCACTAGTGCAGATAATAAAATATTTCGGTTAAGGCTACAAGTTTTGATCACTTCTGGTGATCATACCCTATTAGGAGTAACAATCAGATCGACTAGATCTACCTTGTTAAAGGATTTACACAACACTACTTGAGTGTGTACTCGGTTAAGAGATTTACAAACAGATTGTTAAGTCTACTTTGTTAAGAGATTTTGCTAACTCTATTACAATGATTAGAGAATAAAATAAAGTATTTGTAAATGATAACTATACTTGTCTGAATCAAATCTATGATATACTAAATAAATATCACCTCAATGTGTAGTAGTCTATCCTTTGTTCTGCTCAGTAGCCTTGATTGATTCTAAATAAATTGAATTGTATCTCTGAATACTGCTCAAACCATGTCTAAATTATGATGTCTTGAAGATGGCTACTACTTCAAGATCTTATTCTTGATTTGCTTGATTCTTCTTCACACTTCTCCTTATGTCAAAATGACATGAATTACAATTATATAGCAAACTGCTATGATTTCCATAACTACCATGACCTAATTAGGTTTACATCTTCTTAGTAAAACCCTAAGATCTATGGTGTACAAAATTAACCTAGATCTGACTATTACATAGGGATCATCATTACATTTAATGATTACACCTACAATAAATAATCCTCGATCTTGGTAAAATGTTTAATCAATCCTTTGTAACCGTTTACATAGATAAATTTGCTATAACAAATTAGTATGTCATTTCCTAGATCGTTTGGTAAACATAGCCAATACTGCTTGGTGAATATACTGGTGCTTGGTGTCCAGGGTGCTCAGTGTCCAAGGTGCTTGGTGTTTACTGATGCTCGGTGCTTGGTATACTCTAATGCTTGGTCAAAATTCTCTAGTGCCTGATTAAACCTGTTTCCATTTAGTTCTTGGTACTACCTTATAAATACTCAGTATGAAGGCTTGTATGTTTAACCTACTAGCATAATGTAGCTTGTAGTTCTTTCTTTTACCAACTAATTAGCATAGATAACTGATTGATCCACATTGATACTAATGACAACATCAAATACTCAAAAATAGAGATAACAATCTCCCCATTTGGCATTAGTATCAAAACCTGTAATATATATACACTGATATATCTTTCATTATCCTTACTTCATATATACATGACAAAATTTATTCAAAAACTTGTATAACTCCCCCTCGGTGCATGCTCCTAGTATGTGTGTAGTACACTTAGCATATAGTTATACAATTTGACATATACATTATATTTCCCCCTTTTGGAGATTAATGCCAAACTCAAAAAATATGTACTTACATCTTGTCAAAAATGTGATGATGGGTTTTCTTCAGAGAATCTAAGAGGTTTTCACATTCCTCTTTCAAGTTGGTGAGAGCAATATGCTCAAGACCGACTTGTGCATGCATATCAAATATGTTCTCCAACATTGAAATTTCTGGTGTTGCAACTAAAGCTTGCGCTTTGACAATATGTCAATCAATTATTTTCAGGTGGGGAAGCAACTCTGCTTGTATCTTGGTGACTTGGTCACATATTTTATCATCCTACTTCCTCAACTCTTCTCTTAACCACCTGATTTCTTGAACTTTAAGTATATTCTTATGAAAAGCATCTGGCTTGGTTAAGGAGGTATTTGCACTAGCTTGGATTTCGGTATCCAGCTTTGTAATCTTTTCACTGATCTTAGCAGTGAACTTCTCCATAATGAAAGCTTAAATAACATTTGAATTATGTTCTGAGTAATGGATTGAACATTGGTGATTACCTTAGAAATAATTACCTTATTTATTGCCACTTCCTAGCTGATCTTTTCTGCTAATTTGTCTTGTATCTTAGATTTT
This sequence comes from Chamaecyparis obtusa, assembly GCA_027943335.1. Taxonomy (NCBI): domain Eukaryota; kingdom Viridiplantae; phylum Streptophyta; class Pinopsida; order Cupressales; family Cupressaceae; genus Chamaecyparis; species Chamaecyparis obtusa. The sequence goes on along the minus strand of BSBK01005868.1, from coordinate 382,914 downwards.
TCCCTTTCTTCAAGTCTTTTTTTTGCATCAATATCTGGGGTGTTTATCTCATGTACAAGAGTGGCTAGTTGGTCCATTATTAGTGTGTCTTCATTTATCTAGACCTTGGGTGCAACCTATTCCAAGATGTCTCTTACATCTTGAAGAATCTGCTTGCTCTTGCACTATTTCCTCAGCTTCTCCTGAGCTACCTTCCTTGTGCATAGTTCCCCATATTTTCTCAACTCTTCAGGGTCCAACGTCCTCAGGTCACAGTCAAGTATTAAAATTACTTCATCTAGAGTGACTGGCCCTTTACCATGCTTTTTCTTCTTCTTTTTAGGCTCTTGTGGTGAATTCTTAACAAAAGGAATAATATCTTTTACCTCAACACTCGGCATTAGTTTCTCGGTAGACATGTTATCTTCTTTCTTCAGCTCATCGGTAACCTATGTGTCAGTTGATATGGAGGGAGATTCAGATGTAGTGTCTGATGGTGTGATCTTGGTAGTCATAGGGTCATCTTGGCCCTATGTCTCTACCTCTTTTTCCTTAGGCTCTTCTATCTCTGCAGGTGCGCTTGTCCCTTGTTCCCCTAATGTGTCCTTCGATTGCTCAAGAATCGAGCCTTCAGGTTCTTCCTTAGAAATTATTTCAACTCCTTCCATCAGGATAGGAAGATCACCCAATATAGATCTTATTGATGGCTTGGTAGTGGTTCCCTCATCTTGTGTTTTAGCTCCAGGAATAGTGACATCCTCATCATATTTTATGTCATTAGGATCACCATTTGTGATGTCCTCAATGAGTACATCTAGTGCATTAGTATCAATCCCTTGAATTTCAACTTGATCTGGTGCATCCCAAGTTAATCTCATTTCCTCGATGACATCTTTTGTATCAGGTACCTTGGTAGCTAATATGTCAATTCTCTATTTCGATGCCAGATCTGCATCATCATTGTGAATTCCCTTACCTTTTATGTTCAGTTTCTTCTCAGGAATAATGGCTAAGGCCATCTTTTCTGACTCTTCTCGGGCTTGTATAATTGAATTCTAGATGAGTTGACTATTCTCATCTATGTCTGCTAGATTTTCATCAAGTATATGCAGTGTCTGGTTCTTTACTCAAAATCTTTTTGAATATTTACTAATTAATTCCTCAATTTAAGGAATTGTCAATGTAGGAATTGCCAAAACTAGGGATTGTTCCCTCATTCTCTTCTCAGTATTCAAGGCATAGGACCACTTCTGGGAAATTATTTCTTCTAATGCCTTGGGTAAGTATTTGGAAAACTCTATTGGTACTCTCTTGAATCTAATCATCATCTGTATGATTGCCTCTTTTATTTTATTTTGATCCTCAGTTGACAAGTGCTCAAACTGACTAATTCCAGGATCACTTAATCCTCCATTTTCAATTATCTCTTCAGCTACCTCATCAATTGAATGACTCTTATTTACAATAATTTTAAATTGATCATTATCATCTTCATCATCATCTAAATCATATTTTCCTCTAATTAACTTTCTTCTTTTCTTAGGGGCCTCAGTAGTAGATTTAGTACCTCTCTTTTTGTATGTCTTCATCAGTGTAGCTGCAATTGGCCTTGATATTTTCACAACTCATTTCTTTGGTGGAGGTGAAGCTTTAGTTATTGATTGTGTTCATGCCCTTGACTACACTTCTAACTGCTTCTTCTTTGGAGTAGGGGCAAAAGAAATGGGTGTAGAATCTACATCATTGTCTGACTTAGTTTCCTCACTATCATGTGGTTTTTCAGAAAGAAGTAACTGACCTTCGATTTCTACCTCAACTAGTGTACTCTCAGATGATTTAGCATCATCACCAAATTTCTTTACTAAATTTTTTATCATTTTCTTTGACTTCTTTGTTATTTTACCGATAACTAGGCCTATTTTAATTCTTGTCTTGGCCTCTTCATAGGTTCCAAACCTTTCTACATTAACATCCTTAGGTACATCTAATAAAGCTTTTATTGATTTGGAAGCAAAATCAATGTCTATTTCATATCCCATATGGGCTAACCATTTTGTCCTAGGCTCCATAGCCTTAATCAATGTGTGATCGGTGTCAACTAGAAAACTTATTTCCTACTTATAATCTTCTAATAGTTTCCTTGGAATTCTACTCTGAGAATTCATTCTGCCTTCAAATTTCTCAAAATAACTGTATAAAATAATGTTAAGATTATTTCCCAAGACCTTAATCAAATCTATAATTTTCACTATGAATGGCTTATCAGTTGACCACTCTATATTACCAACCGAATGAAACAATCTATGCACATAAAAGAATATGCAAACTAGCAAGGATCCAAACTTACATGTATTAGACTTTTCCGACCTGATTGTCTTCATGTTCTCTACAATCTACTTCAAAAGAAGCTTGGTGAGGTCCAACTAAAAACCTTTCTTGACCATTTTGAATGCTCCACATGGCACACTATTCATTCTTCTCAACTAATAAATCTTATAACCGATGACATGAGCTTAAAATTTTACTTCTGGGTCCTTGATTGTATTAATCTTCATAGCTTGGTCATCCCACTTGGCTCTCGTGTTCTTCTCAATTTCTGCCCTAGATGCACTATGAAATGCATTTGCCTTATCATTGGTAGGATACTCGGTGACAACATGAATGTTGTTCTTAGTTATATTAACGGGCTCATCCAACCAAAACTTTCCATCGTGAAACTGACTAAGAACAACCCTAATCTATTCGCTCTTTAAAATATTTTAGAAAATTTAGGGCATTCACCAAACCCAATACTTCTAGTTGCTTGTAATCAGATTTCAATTTTCCATCTTCTCCACATAGCTTCTGATAAGCTGCATACATATTAAAATCTCCAATTTCTCCTATCTTGCAATGAATGTACGACCACACATCCTCAACCAGTAGAACCCTAGGTAGTATGCTTGAGAAATTTCCCATTTGATCAAGTTTTGATGCAATTAACTTCAAGATGAATTTTGTATCGGGGTTCATTACATGTTGTAGAAACAATAAGATTGAATTCTTCCTCCTCTGTGAACTTAGACTTGTTCACTTTTGATGCAAACGCCATGATTTCTTAATTTAGGGTTTTGGTAAGTACAAGTATGAACAGCTCGGTGATAACAGAACTTACATGAAAATGTCGATGAAATCACTCAGAAGACTTTGAAAGTGCACTCAAATACTCTAAAAATCCTTTCCACAAAATCACTGTAGAAACTCTTCACTCTTCGTAAATGCTGGTGAAAAAAAAATGAACTAAGTTCATTGTGTATTTATAAATTTTTCAAATTCTCACTTAAAACTTTTTGCAATAAATCCTCAACCTACTCATAGGTTGACGATAACTGTCAAACTCAGTGAGTACCAAAAAATACCAACAGCTCGGTTAACATATAAATTTTCACTTAGTTAATATTGATACTCGGTTAACCTTGCATAATAGTCACTGACAGGTAACTTCTTACTCGATCTAGCATATACTGATTATAAACTCTTTAAAGTCCAAAACTTGTAAAGCCATAATGCATCTCAATTCATGCAGATTTGGTATGTGCACATCTAATATAAGGAACTGTATGTAAAATGTGATCAATTTGAATTTATCAATTCCATACATACCTTTTTTAGTTTAGGTGGAGGTGTCAATGTCACCCAATCCAATGGATGAGGTTTCACTGACTGCATTGCTTGACTCAGCATTATCATTTGATGCCTTTCTCCACATAGTGTTTCTTATTCTCATGATATCTATAATTGTATTTTCATTCTCAAAAACTTGTGCTTCTGGTGCTCAGTCTCTACAATCTTTACTTAGGTGACCGACTTTGTGATAGTGTAAACATGCCATACCATTTCTTGTCCAGCTTCAAGATTTTCCATCCCATCTCTTCCTTATGAAAATAGCTACAATATATCCATACCTTCCACATAATATGTAGTTAACACATGTGTTATAATCCCAAGTGTAAGCATTACCTTGTCTTCTTAGTTTATAGGTTATATTATGTCCTTTCGGTGTCCATACTTGCTTCATCTTTGTTTTGCATTCTTGTGAGGTGTGTCCATGCATGTTGTAAGTGTGACAATATTTCTCCATGTAGGGTTTGTTAGGAGTCATGTTCAACTTAGATCTATATTCATATGCTTGATGTCCAAACTTGTTACAATTATAACAATGACCATTTAGCTTAGGAGTGGTTTTAGGTTTACCTTGTGCTTTACTCCTGCAAACATTTGAAGTGTGGCCCAGTTTACCACAATGATAGCATGCTAGTGTCTTAGGTCTTTGATTTTGGTTGTTACTCATCTGTTCAACTTGTTTAGATGATTCTCCTTTCTTGGTGTAGCCTAATCTAGTAGTACTTCCAAGTCCTCTTTGACTAATAAGAAAATCATCAATTTTCTTAGAACTGTCTTCAGCCTTTTTCATCATCTCATTATGTTGTTGCTGCATCTTCACTTCATTTCTTAGTTTTTCATTTTCTTCCTTGAGTACTCCAATATCTTCAAGTTTCCTTGATAACTCATTATTCATTCGGTTGATCTTCTGGCTTACAACAATCATCTGATTGGATATTTCAAAGTGATGCTCGGTAAGTCTCATTATCTTAGTTTCCTTTACTTGTAGTTGTTCAGTCATTTGTCTTCTATCTTCAATAGCCAAATTTCTCTCTTGTTCAGCTTGTCTAAAAAATTTCATCACATCAATCATTCTTACCATTTGTCTCTCTTGACTGATCTACAGGGCTTTCACTTGTTCAGTCAAATGAAGCTTTTTCTCAAATAAATCATAAATTGCACTTTCAAAACTGTTAGAAATACTACTTGAACTAGATCCAATATTCTCAAATAGATCATCAATATCTTCTTCATGATAGTTATTCTCACATTCTAGAATAGCCATGTTCTTTCTCTGAACCAGTAACTTTTTCAATGAATCCTTAGCTTTCTTGTATTGCTCAACAAGAATCTGCATCTGAATCTTTTGATTTTCTATAGTTTTGCCCAACTTGTATCTCTCCATGTTTAGATCTTTCCTCTTCAATGGTTAAACCTTCCAATAAGAGATCTAGCTCTGATACCAATTGTTGGAATGGAAAGATAAGAGACTGAGAGGGGAGGGGTGAATCAGTACCCTCAAAAAAAATTTACTGAATACTCAATCTATAAATAGTACTTAATTAATCTATCCAACTGAATCCATTATTTGTAAAATTCATTCAAAAGACTTGTAAATGTAAAGTGCATGAAAAAAAAAAATTCAATCACATAACACAAATATTTTGGTTACGCAGAAACCCTTATGAGAAGGTAAAAACTGCGGTGGAGATGACACCCACAAATTCTTCACTACTATAGATAATAAAGTATGTCAGTTAAGGCTACAAGTGGTGATCACTTCTAGTGATCTTACCCTGTTAGGAGTAACAATCAGATCAACTAGATCTACCTTGTTAAAGGATTTACACAACACTACTTGAGTGTGTATGCGATTAAGAGATTTACAAACAGATTGTTAAGCCTGCTCTGTTAAGAGATTTTGCTAACTCTGTTACAATGATTACAGAATAATAGAAAGTATCTGTAAATGAAAACTATACTTGTCTGAATCAGATCTATGATATACTAAATAAATATCACCTCAATTTGTAGTAGTTTGTCCTCTGTTCTGCTCGGTAGCCTTGACTGATTCTGAATAAACTAAATTGTATCTCTGAATACTGCTCAAACCATGTCTAAATTCTGATGTCTTGAAGATGGCTACTACTTCAAGATCTTCTGCTTGATTCGCTTGATTCTTCTTCACACTTCTCTTTATTTCAAAATGACATGAATTACAATTATATAGAAAACTATTATAATTTCCATAAGTGCCATGACCTAATTAGGTTTACATCTTCTTAGGAAAAACCTAAGATCTACGGTGTACAAAATTAACCTAGATCTGACTATTAGATAGGGATCATCATTACATTTAATGATTACATCTAAAATAAATAATCCTCGATCTTGGTAAAACATTTAATGAATCTATTGTAACTATTTACATAGATAAATGTGACATAATAAATCACTATGTCATTTCCTAGATCGCTAAGTAAACATAGCCAATACTGCTTGGTGAATATATTGGTGCTCGGTGTCTAGTGTGCTCGGTGTTTACTAACACTTGGTGCTCGGTATACTCTAATGCTCGCTAAAACTGCTCTGGTGCTTGGTTAAACCTATTTCCATTTAGTTCTCAATACTGTCTTATAAATACTTGGTATGAAGGCTTGTATGTTTAACTGACTAGCATAATGTAACTTGTAGTTCTTTCTTTTACTGACTGATCAACATAGATAACCAACTGATCCACTTTGATACTAATGACAACATCAAATGCTCAAAAATAGAGATAACAACTCCTCCAATTTTTTAAAATATTTCATATGTCATGTCTACCCTTCAAGATGCATGTCTTCCAAATAAATTAATGGTAGCATCTGATTAAAACATGATATGTATCACTTTGGTGCATTCTCATACACTGCTCCTAAAACTTCCATTTTATCATTGGTTGGGGGATCCTAGCTAAGTTCATGAAATTTTGATTCACAATTACCACTTGCATTAATAAATATTTCTAAAATATTTATAGAAAACCTATTTTATGTGATCCCACAATCATGGTGCGGGCTAAGATCATGCTAGGAAATGGTTGTGTTTCGACTTTTCACTAGTCGATTGTTTGAAAATTTCTAAATTATTTTCAAAAAATTAATTTTGTGTATTCCTAAATCATTTTATAGAACCAGTCTTTACATCTCCTAGTTGCATTCACTCACTTGGCTCTATACCACATGAAAACTTACTTATGCATAGATGTTTTTAGAGAAGAGCATAAGTTGTAGATATTTTAGAGTCCAATCTAGAAATTTGAATTCATATATGATCTACAATCATCGAGAAAACACATTTGTGCAACTTCCACAGACCTGAGATGCATTATTAATTCAAATATTTTGGAAGCTTCCATGCAAAATTCATTTCATGCACATTTTGCAACCATCTCATTCTTCAAACCATTCGAACACTTTTCTATGATTCCACTTTTGGCGTTCACATCTACCCAAACTATTTCAATGAAGCCTTTAACAAAAATTATCCCCTTCATTATACTTCAATGGTTGTCCATTCACTATGGAGAAACCCCCATTTTTTATACACACAGTGATACTAGTAATGGCAGTGGAGTTTAGCTTTAAACCCAATATTTGCATTTGTAGAATGGTGCCACAATAATGGTGGATCAAGAGTATCAAGCCGATCAGTTGCCATCAAAACTTTAATAATCCTTCATGGATTTGAACCATCCAGCTGCTTCACTCATATCATTGCATACCATTCAATTATGTTGGAGAAAATATAGCCCACCAAAAACCCTAATTTTTCCCATCAAAGAGACACTAGCTTCGTCTAGACAATTTACTTGTCTCATCCTCTCATAAATGAACTTCATCCCCTTTATTAAACATGGCAACCACATGTTATAATTTCATTTTCAAATGTGCCTAATAGATTTTTAAATCTTTATCCATCATAAATTCATGAGAGACTCTAGCATTCGGAGACAGTTTCAATTTTATTGTTGATGATTTATGTCTTGTCAATGAGCAGTTCTTTCCTTAAACTCTGTGGGGCCCATTGCTTGAATATGTATTTTATGATTTAAAATTATTTTATTAAAATTATAAGTTTATTATATCTTCCAGATAAGGACATATACTATTTCATAAAATGATGCAAAAAAATGAAATCATTTTGACTATATCTGAAGAAATAAATTTCTTTGGAGATCAAAAACTCCTTTTTGATCTCCAAAGAAATTTATTTCTTCAGATATAGTCAAAATGATTTCATTTTTTTGCATCATTTTATGAAATAGTATATGTCCTTATCTGGAAGATATAATAAACTTATATTTTTTTCTTCTACGTTATTATTTCATAAATTATGGCTCTTCCTCATCAAACTAAATAAATTGCATCTAAAATCATCTTAGAAAACTTATCAATTTTTCTCATAAAATCCTAACATCATCTAACCAAAGAGTCCAATGCAACAATTTACTCTGAGAAATTCACCTAGGGGTGAAAGATATTCACCATCAAAGAGGGCCTTCACCTATTTTTTCAAAATTTAACTAATAAAGCTCTATAAATTGGTTTTGGTTTTGGTTTTGAAAACATGTTAAATTGATTGATGAAGTTCTGCAATTTGACATATAAGTACATTTTAATATAGAGAATCATGGGGACCAATCCATTTGGTGTAATATTTATTCAATTGAGAAATATAAATTTCCAAAGTGGGTCTCTAACCAGCCTTTAACCTTTGTGCAGATAACAAACTAAAAGAATTTCATTTGGTTTTGTCCTTGGAAAAATATCAAACGAGGTCTTGAAATTTTGAAAATGGGCAGGAGTTTTTTTTATGATAAAGACAATTTAGATGAACAATTGGATTGATGAGAAAGATCTTAGGTATTGAAATATTTACCCGTGAAAATGTCTCACTTGTAGGATTTTGCAAATATGCACTGTAATATTATTTCAGAACCCTAAAAGTTGGTGCTTCAAAAACATGTTAATTTTGACTCTAAGAGGTTGAAAATGGATATACACATTTACTTATTATAGGCCAATAGGATTCCAATGATAATTCACTTGTCAAACTTGAGTATTCATAATAATACATTTTAGGGTTTTCATTGGTTTTTCACATCTAGGAAATACTAAGATTTGTAAAAAAAAGTAGGGTTCTAATAGACTCCACATTTAGTGTACTTATCACTTTATCACTCTCCACCTTTTTTGTACATACTTTATTTTACATTGAAGGATGAGCTACCTCTGGTGGGCATGTGATGCCACCTTAGATGGATGGTACATTATCTCTTGAATACCATGTAATGATACAATGCCACTTGTCATGTTGTCACATTCACTGCTTTGTACTAACCTTAGCTATATAATCAAAGGGTCTCTTATGTAATATCCCATTCAATTTGATTCATCCATTCCAGTTGATTGTATTGCATTCTTCGTGAGAATACTATTTATTCTTATCATATTATTTCTCTCTTGTTATTGTGCTTTCCATTTCCTTGATATCTTAGTTAGATATCTCCATAGCCAGATCTTACATGGTATCATATCCTTTTGAGTGTTGTTGCATAGCATTTTGAGAGATTTGAGTGTCTATTTTGGTGGGATTTGGAGGTTACTTTTTGTAGCTTTTTGTTGCAAGGAAAAACTAGAGATTGTAGGTACAAATCAAAGGTTGACATCACATTGAGGACATTTAAACACCCAAGATCAACTTTTATTTCATCAAAATCAAACACCAAAGCCCAAATCTATAGCCATTTGAAGTTTGGAGGTGTTGTAGTATTTAGTGTCACAATTATGCAAGTGATTTTCAAATAACAATATCTTAAGTCATCCAAACTCCTTTTTTCAAGCATTTTTTTTATTTGGGATAGAATTTTATGCTCTACATAGTGGTATAGGTGGTTTTTAATCTCTATATCTACATTTTTAAGAAAATTACATAATCCCAAATTTGCAATTTCTAAGACCTCATTTAGGTTCATATAGACTTGTTTTTAGATGTAATTTTGTTTTAATATGCATGAATTTTACAGTATTTTATAATGGTGCTATCAATTTATAGTGACTGTGATCAGAAATTGGACTTTCAATTTTTTGCTTATTTTTACAATTGTAATGAATAGACCTTGGTTTGATCTTTTTCATAGTGTTCTAAGTTTTGTACCATTGTAAATTAAAAGCACCTTATTGGTGTACAATTTCATAATTATTTAGCACCCACCTTAGAGTGTTTTCACCTTAAAATACATAATAGGTCTTCATATGGCACTTAATGGATACCTAAATTCAAATATGGGTCCTATGTTATTTCAATTTCTTTTAAAATTAAGGTAAGCCCTTATTTCTAAGTCTACTCATCTATTATTTATCTAGTATAATAATGTATTTGATCACATAGGCCCTATGTCATCATTTGTGGCCTTCATATTCTATCCCAACCTTGAAGTCACCTACACTTTCTAATCTAGAATCCCCTAATTATTTGGGGCCTAGTGTTTAAATTTAAGTCCTAATTGGTGGGTATAAAACTCCCTAGAAGTTATATATCTCAAGTTTTGGGATGAGATTTCAATTGGGGGATTGTCTTGGTAATTTAGTGGGGTATTTGTATTTTTGGTAGGCCCTCCCAAATTTTAACCCCAAAATGTTGTGAGAGGCATATAAGTGACTTATCTCTCCTCATTTTGCAATCCATGATCCATCCATTATCATCCACAGGAAAGAGTTCAAAAACCATGATCAAGATCTCAAGAGCTATTTGGCATCTTAGCATTCCCAAGAAAAATCTCAAGCATTCTAAGATGTTTTCAAGGTGATATTGTCCATGGATTGGGATTATTTCTATCATTGAAGTCCAAACAAAGGATTCAACCATCAAAGAAGAGGCTCTACACACATTCAAGTCTCCACATTCATTCAAGTCTTTAATCCTTCTCTCTCTCAAACCAAGTAGTATGACAAACTAAAACATCTATTACACAAGGTTTTGTCTTTCAGTATTTCATTTTGGCTTTCATGTTAAGTCAAATTTATTGCATCAACATAATTGATCACAGTCAAAGAATCATTTTCATAGCCCAGGAATGACATACTACATTTTTTAGATCTGACCTTTGCTATATGATATCATGCTCTCATTTACTTTATTTCATTCCAAACTTGTTTCTTTTACAGTCGTAAATTGTAGGAACCTAAGTGGTGTACAATTTCACAATTGTATAGAACTTGCTTTAGTGTGTTTTATTATAGTTTTCATGAGAGGACTTCATAATTGCACTTAATGAATACCTAAATTCAAATATGGATCCTATATCCCTTCAATCTTTTTTAAAATTGAGGTAAGCCTTTATTTTTAAGTGTGATCCTCTATTTTCCCTCATATCAAATAATTCATTTAATCTCCTAGGCCCTATGTCACCATTTACATTCTTAGTGTTCTACCTTGACCTCTAAACTGACTATTAGATCTTTTCCCACATCCATTGACTATCTAAGACCCATAAGTTTAGTTGGGCCTAAAATAGGTGGTATAGGTCATTTCAAATCACCTACACCAGAGTAAAGGTCATCTCAAATGACCTATACCAGAGTATAGGTCATCTCAAATGACCTATACTCTGTATTTTGGGCCCAAATTTGAATTGGGCCCCTATCTTGGTGAATTAATGAGGGATTGAGATCTACAATCAGCCCTCTTGATTCTATCTCCCAATTTTGTATAAAATCATGCCTTACACTTTATTTTGGTAAGATGAAATAAATTACAAGGTTGACACCCCAATTTGAAGACACCCCATGGAGTGAGAACTTGTAAATCAAGGCTACATCAATCTTATATCAATCATTCAAGCATTCAAACCATTTCTAAACATCATGGAGCTACATAAGGATTGTGATAATGGCTATGAGATCATTGATTGTTGATTTTAATGTATCCTTTCTATTTAGATTTGGATATGGATTATTTTTATTTTTATATCTATATATTTATACTTCAAATCCATGATTTTTACATGCTTTCAAACACTCATTGATTGCATTTTCATATAGGGTTTTCTCTATCACATTAGAGTAGATTTTTACTTTACATTTATGTATTTTAGCTTATAGGAATTTAGACATACTCTAGATTCACAAGCACTGCACACATTTATCTCTATCATATTGATTATTTGTGGATGTTTAAATCACTAAAATGGGGGTTAACCAAGGAAAACCCCTAAATAGCCAACCACACACACATTTTCAAGATTTTTAGGTACAAACGACCTTACATATAGTTTTTAGAACTTCTGTGACATCCTTCCACTATGACAAATAGTCTACAACTTGTTTTAAAGATAATTTAGGGTAGACATTATTTCAAACAACCTATAGTTAGGTATACGTCATCTCAAATGACGTATACCCTCATAAACATATAAAAAATTGGAAGACAGTTAGATACAAGTTATAGTATCTCAAAAAATCAGTTATAGCTAATTTTAGGATTCTAAATTGAGGTTTCAGATCTGAATCTCTCCTACCTATTTTGATTCTAGGTGCATTCAAATCTATCCTAATATCCCTTTTCATCTATTTTCAATATGATTAGATCATTATTATTTCACTTAGTTAATTTTCATACTAGTCTCATTCATTCTTTTCCAATTCTAAGCAATAAAGGAACAAAATATCTTGCATTAGCATTCCTACCACAAGGGGGTGTTGATCTAGTTTGTCTTATGGTATTTTTGTATTCCAATGTTCCATATTAATTGGGGAAAACTATATCTTTAAAATATCCCCTTTTCATAGCAAACATTTTTGTGAACTCAACACGTGACATTTCCATTATGATTTGGTGTCGAGATCTCCTTTGTATCCATTGCATTAATTATTATTTTCATCATATATTCACTACATTATATGCATTTAGATGTCTTGGTTCACGTTTTGGTGAACGTGTCTCTTTTATGCATTATACCTTTTTCTTTGGTTAGTTAAATCTTGTATGTGTATCTTTTTCAATTCTAAAAAGAACAAAATTATTGTGATTTGGTGTCTAGATCTCCTTGCTATAAAAATTGCAAAATCCAAAAAATATTTAATGATAGAGTTCATGTCACAATGGAAAATTAGAGGAGAGGTCAATGGTTTCACAGATTGTATAATCATGGAGGGAGGCAAACTAATGGCGGTTGTTTGGCTGGTAGAAGGAGAGGAAATCTTCCATGGTACCCTCTATAGTGGGTATGGGAACCTCTAAAATATGAGGAAGGAAGGGATGGGGCTTTCAAAAAGAAAGAGAATGTGAGCATAATCAAAGGCTCTAAATGGAGGGATGTGAGGGCTTTCACAGGTGTAAGTCAGAATCCAAAGGGTGATGGGAATAAGAGGTGGATCCTGAAATGCCATATCACAGTGAAGGAAATGATTCCATCAGAACCGTAGATAACTGACAAAAGGACTGAGGATATTAGGATCAACTTTGAGGTTTGGAAGGAGAATGTCATACCTTTGAGGGAGATGACTTTCTTTTTGAAATGGGGTGGGTTGGTTGGCATATTCAGGAATTTGTCACTAGGTCAACGAAAATTGGGGTGAGCATTTTATTCTCAAATCTCTAACTAATGGTTTCTTCTTAATCAAAGCAAGAGAAAAACATGAAAAATAATGTATTATGTTCAATGGTCCTTTTATGATGTGTGGGATAATATTTTATATTAGGAACTAGTCTCCTAATTTTAACCCTAAGAAAGTATATATTGAAGAAGTCATAATTTGGGTTAGATTGTATAACCTCCCCCATGAATACTGGCATGAGGATATTTTCAAACATATATGGGATAGACTGGACAAATATATTTATAAGGATGAAGAAATAGATAGAAAGGACTTTATCCTATAGGCATGCATTTGTATTGCATAGAAACCCCAACCGATGTTAGCTCATGCAATTGAGATTTATACCTTAGAAGGTTATTGGTGGCAAGAGATTGAGGTGGAAGAAATTATGGAAAAATGTGAGAAGTGCAAGAGATGGGATCATGGTAAGGAAGAGTGCATGACTCAAGAAAAGGGTAAAGATAAATAAGAATGTCTAGGGGAAATTCTCTTAGCTTGGGCCTCTTATCATAAAGGTCACATGGCAGATAGGGTGCGATCTGTTGAGGAATTTTTCAACCATCTATGATCGACACTAAGTGATAAAGACCTCAATAGGTCCACAACACAAGTGGAAATTAATATTGTTGAGAGCACCTCTCCTGAGAAAGCACAGTTGCAAGATGTTATCAGTAAGGAGTAGATGGAGCCTATGGTTTAAGCTCTAGCAAAGGGTGGATGTTATGATGCATTAGGAAATACTTTGATCATTGAGACACTTCTTATTCTGGTTAGGGATAAGGAATCAGAGGATGGAATTCCACTTTCTATAGGTACAGACTCTCAACAGGAACAGGGTCCATCCTTTTTTACAGATGGTTGGGCAGGTCAAGCTTATGGTATTAGTGAGGAGAAAGGTTTATATCCCGCTACAAGTGTACAAGAGCATAAGGGGGTGTCATTGGAGGAAGACAATAACATAGAGCTTATTTTTAAAGATATCCAGGTTTCACCTCCTAGAGAGGTCATGTGTCAAAGATTGTTATCAAAGGAAACAAATGTAGAGGAAGATTTTGAAGATGTTAATGCCTTAGTAGAAGAGTCTATGTATGAAGATATAGTTCTCACCCCTAGATCACTTCAAAAGGAGGTTGTAGGAGGCTCTAAAAGTACCAAAGGTGGAAATCAAAAAAGAGGTAGGAAAATGGTCCAAAAATTATTGGAAGAAGCTGGAAACATGAAAGGATAGAGGAAATTGAGATCCAGGAGGGACATTTTCCCTCTTGGGGAACAATGAGTCTCCTAATGTCGAATGTCAGAGACTACAATGCCCCTGAAAAAAGACATTTGATCAAATGGTCCGTTGATCAAAATAAACCAAATATTGTGTGTTTACAGGAAACAAATGTGAGTAAGGAGGTGGTTGCTAGATTATTAGGGGTAAGATTTAGGTTATCTGGATGTTTTTTGGACTCTAATGGTGCCTCTAGGGGGTATGGGCTTCTTATGAAATCCTAGAACAGTTAAAGTGGATTTGGTAGATCAAGGGAAGAACTAGATGATTATTAAAGCTCATCTTTTGCATCATAATGTGAGATTCCATATGATAAATGTTTATGGCCCAACCAGTTCAAAGGCCAAGAAGGGAATTTGGAACAAATTGATATAGGTATGCAAGTTGATTCAGCAAGAGAGTATAATTTTGGCAGGAGACTTCAATGCTACTCTAGAAGTGGAAGATACAAGATGTGATGTTGGAAAACTTGGGAGAGTACAAAGGGACTTTTAGGATTTTGTGGCAAATAATGGGCTTTAGGAGATCAGACCTAAGCAGGGGAAGTTCACCTAGACTAACCGAAGAGTATTTTTATCAAGTATTGCAGAGAGATTGGATCATTTTTTTGTTGGGGGAGATTGGGGTCATTTGCAGGTGGTGTTTGAAGAAGATATTCTTCCTTTATCTGCCTCAGATCACTATCCTATGTTGGTAAAGATTGTCAAAGATGGTACTCCAAGAAGAAATCCTTTCAAGTTTGAGCAAATGTGGTTGTGTGAGGAATGCTTTTATCATATGGTAAGGTATTGGTAGTTTTAGGCTCCATTGGTAGAAGGTAATAAAAGTTTCAATTTTTTCAAAAAGCTACAACACATCAAGAATCTTCTAAAGATCTGGAATAGGGACCACTTTAAGAATATCTTTAAGGAGAAAGAGACCATTAAAGGCCAGATTGATACATTAAACAACAAGGTAATTAAGGATGGCATGGATGAGGTTGACTTTGTAAATGAAAAGGATCTTATGAGGCAGTATGGAGAACTATTAGCATGAGAGGAGGTTTTCTAAGAAACTTTGTTGAGAGCTGGAGATAAAAACACAAAATTCTTCTATTACTCTGTAAAGATGAGAAGGTCAATTAACATAATTTTTAAACTTCAAACTTCTCAAGGTAAAGATATCATAGATCCCCGGGATATTAATGAACAAATAGTGGAATTTTTCTCTAGGCTTTGGAGTGTGGAGGATTCTGACTGTGTAGTGCAAAGGGATGACATTTTGGATGTGATTGAACTCATTCTTTCTAAGGTAGATAATAATTTGCTGATTGAAAAAGTCAGTATGAAAGAGTTGAGAGAAGTTGTTTTTTGTCTAGCTGTAGACAAGGCATCGGGTCCTAATAGGTTTCAGGACTTCTTCTATCACAAATTCTATATTATCATTAGTAAGGAGTTTCTTGGGGTGGTAGAGGAGTCAAGATATTTTGGTTTTGTGTTGATGAATTTCAACAACTCTTTGGCTACAATTATTCTGAAAAAAGAAAAGGCAGAAAGGCTTGGGGATTTTCAACTGATTTTTTTATGTAACACTACCTATAAGATATCTGAAAAATTATTACTAATAGGTTAAAAAAAGTCTTGGACAAGCTCATTTCTCCAGAGAAAAGTGGTTTCACCCCTAGGAGGAAAATTGTCGATGGTATTATTGTAGCTCATGAGATGATTCACTCTATCCCCACTGGTAAGAAGAGTTCTATGCTATTGAAACTAGACATCAGGAAAGCATATGATCAGGTGGACAAGTCCTTTCTTTTTAAAGTTCTGGAAAGGTTTGGTTTTAGCAATAACTGGATCACTTGAATTAAAAGTATGATAGGATATTATAGAATGTCTCTATTAGTTAATGGTAGCCCTCAGGGATTATTTCCTACCTCTCAAGGGTTGCATTAGGGGTATCAAGTTGCCAATTTTTTCATTATATTACTGGTGGAGGTGCTAGGGAGAAGCATTGTGAAATAAAGAGAATGGGGCAAATGGACATGATTGAGGATTGCTACGGATTTTGTCCCAGCCACCCACTCACATTTTATGGATGACACCTTTTTAGTAGGTGAAGCATATTTGAGAGAATAAAGAGTGATGAAATTAGTGTTGGAGTCCTACATGGTGGCTTTGGGGTATGATATCAACTAGGATAAATCTGAAATTTTCTTCTTCAACATTGGTGAAAACTTACAAAGGGAGATTGTTGTTATGTTCAGAGTCTGGAAATGTAAGCTTCCTAGAAAAATCTTGGGTGCTTCCCTTATTATAGGTGATGGTAGGGTGTCTCTATGGAATCATCTAGTTGATAAATGTATAAAATTCATGAAAGGGTGGAAATCTGGGTGGCTTACCTTAGCAGGAATATTAACTCTTCTTCAATTTGTAGTTTTGACTATTCCCATTTTTTTATGTCTTACAATCAACTACCAGTCAAGGTGATTAAGAAAATAGAGAAAAGGATGAGGAAGTTCTTGTGGAATAGAAACAATGAGAGTGATAAAGTCCCACTCTTAGCATGGGATAATGTGTGTAATCTAAAGTATGATGGTGGTGCCAGTTTGAGAAATTGGAGGCTCATGAATGATTTACTAGGTATTGAGCTTGTGTGGGACATGTATAACAAACCGAACCAGAGATGGGTGCAATTTCTCAATAATAAATACCTTGTAGGGGGAAGTAAGGAGTCTATCTTGAAGATTTCCAACCCATCGCATGGCTCGGCTCTTTGGAAACTCATTATGAGTTGTAGATCTATCATATTCAATTATGTGTCATTTCTTGTAGAGGATGGGAGAAAGGTGGACTTTTGGCATGATTCATAGGATGGCTTGGCATCTATGGAATCATTGATGAACAATGAATAAGCTATGTTAATTGAAAAGGTGAGATGAGGTTCCAAGGTGAGGGACTATGTGGAGTTGAACAATCGATTAGATAGGGAAGGTATGCATTGGAAAGACCCGAGTACTTTGGGTCTAGAGACTAATGTAGAAGCAAGATTCAAGCAATTGCTAGATCAAAGAGAGGTGGTGCTAAGTGAGGAGGAAGGTAGGATCATTTGGTGTTGTGATCAAAGTGGCGAATATGCGATGAGGCTGGGATATAAATTTCTAGAAAATAAAGATTCAAGAGAAAAGTGTGCCCTTAGAATCTGCTGACACCAAGTGTATCTCCCCATGGTGGGGGCTTTCACATGGCTTCCTGGAAAGGGGCAGATCCTTATTGGATAAATACTGTAGAAATTGGGTTTTGCAGGTCCCTTTAATTGATTTTTATGTCTTGAGGCATAGGAGAATGTAGATAACCTACTCCTCAATTGCAAATTCTCTGCACAATGTTGAGAGTTAGTGTTGGAAAAGTTAGGATGGAAAGGCTCACTTCCTAACAGGTTTCAAGATCTTATGGAATCTTGGCCAGATATTAGATGTCTATCAACCTTTGATACAATCTATAAGGTGGTTCCTTCCATAGTGGCATGGGAGATCTGGAAGGAATGAAACTGTAGAATCTTTCAAGAAAAGGAGGATAATTCAAAATAATTCACACAAAGACTTGAATGTGCAATCTCAAAACTAGTGAGCAATGCGGTGGCTCTAAATAATATGACAAGGATGAATTTCACTAGGAATGATTAAAATTTACAATAGAAATGGTCCTTTATTTAGTTCAGGCCTGTTCAGGGGATCCCAAGGTTTGATCCTTCAGTTAGGGGTGAAGCCAATGGTAGATCTGATGGAAAGATCGATAAGGATGGGTCAAAGTGCAGTTTGATTGTGCCTTAAAAGGCAACCTTGGAAAGAGTGATGTGGGATGTGCCATACTAGATACAAAGAATAACATTTTATCCATTGGTGCTCGATCTCTTCCAGAAGGAACTAACAATGTAGAATAATGCTTGGCTACCATATTTATGCTCCAAGTGGCCAAATGAAAGGGTTATAAAAAAATTCACCTCCAAGGTGATTCACAAATTGTAATCAATGGGATTGTGCAAGGAAAAATGGAAACATAGTTTTTAGATAAACACATTAGACACATCAGAAAGGTATTAGAGAGTTTTAAGGATTATATTGTCTCTCACACACTATGAAAAGGGAATCAAATAGTGGAAAAATGGCAAATGTCAGAGTAAGGATGATAGATAAAATAGAGATGGTGGATGATTTCTCTAAACAGCCTTTACATTCCCATGATCTTTTGGGATGATTTAGTAATAATGGTGAGGTACCCTTGAACCTCATTATATGGTAAATGTTAGGGGAGGGGCTTGTGTGAGTCTTGGCTAAGAAAGTATGATGGAAAAATGAAGTACCTGTACTCATGTTTTTGGGTGACGATCCTAGAACTCTCTAGACACAAGAAGAGATTTTAATGAATCAATTTAGGCCTTTAGTCACATTCTGTGTGTAGGTAAAATTGGAGTGTGAATCATGGAGGTGAATTTATTTCTAGACACTCCAAAATAGAAGCAGACACCTGGCTTTAGATTCGAGATCACTCTGTGCAGGTTGGGGATGGTCTTTAGGTTAGAAGAAGATGGGTTTATTCAGATTCTGAATAAACTTTTTGGAAAAGAATTCTTGGAAGGAGACTTTCACCCATTAACAAATGTAGACATTTCCTCCATGTTATGTGCATGGGCATTTCTACTTGCTCGCAACAAGGAAGAGGCATTGCACATGGTTTAGCTATGTATTGAGCCAGTGTGGTAGCTAGGTGTAGCACATTGGTTGATTTTGGCAGAGATTGGAGTAGGTTTTCACACAATCGATGGTTTTTGGCACAGTGTTGAAGGAGTGAGGGAATATTTTCAACCCTTCATGGTGTCTGGTACTACAACTTTGATCATTCAACACATGGGAAAATCTCAAAATGTGTGGATGGAATTGTTGGCATTCATGAACTAGTCAAAAGATGATCGATAGAGGTTGGCATAGGAACATAAACATAATCATAAACTAACGCTTAGCAAGGTCTATGAGCGAGATGTAGGGGTTATTTCCCAGGAGGTATTGTTACCTATTTTGGGATGGGTAAAATCCAAGGTGGTGACCATTGGAGGGATAATGGTAAATGAATCATGCGAAGAGATGTTGGCTAAGTGGGGCATTAAGGATCAGTGATGTGGTATACTGTGTGTTTGGCCTGTGTGGCCATTTTTCCTAGTAGGGCTATGTTTTTTCCTGTCTGTGTGTAGTGTTGGGTTGTTGATATATCAAGGGATAGGTGCTTAGGTGACAGAAGTATTTATCGGGTATTCAATGTTTTATCTAGGCTCAAGGCCTTGTTTTGGCAATGTAAAGCTTTTCTTTTCATATCAATAAAAAAAAATTATCACTTATAAAAAAAAATACAAACTCTAATCCCTAGGTACAAATCTCCTAGGAGGGTATAGGTCATCTCCTAGGGTACAAGTCACCCTAGAGGTTACATGTTTCTTCCAGGAGTATAGGTCATCCTGGAGGGTACATGTCACATCCAGGGGTACATGTCACCTAGGAAGGTACATGTTACATCCTAGGATATAGATCGACATAAAAAGACATAAAAATTGCATATTGGTTTCATAAGATCTAATTCATCTTTGCACTACATTTTCATGTTAAAAATAATAAAAACCCAAAAATATTTTTGTTTTCAAGCATTTTCAATGTGTGTTTAGATTAGTTTATTTTATACTTTATTTTTTTACATACAAAATGTCTAATTTCCTTGTACAGAGATTTAATGCATTTGATGATCCATTTAGTAGTGAAGACTCTGATATAATGGATGAAGTCTTTGATGAATTCATCTCTACTAAGTCTTCCTCTCAACCTCCTAAACTATCTTTTTTTCCAAAACTTGATTAATGTGATAGAAGAATTTAGGGTGTACAAAGATCCCCTTTATGAACCAATCAATAATTCCTCTCGCGGAGGTTCTCTCCTTCATGAGAACATATTGATGCAAGAATATACTTTTAACACACCCCTCAATGATCTCCCTCTTTGGTATGAACCATTGGATAATGATGTTGATTATTCTCTTAATGTGAACCTACCCCATAACAATACCTTTTTTTCAATAGGATGATTTTGTAGTGGAAGCGGGTGACAAGATTGACAATTCCCTTAATGGTACTTCTCCTCCTATATATTTCAATAATCTTCCCTCTATAGGTGAAGCATTAGTGATCTGAGTTTCTCTTTTTCCTAATGTTTTTCATGTGAATACCTTAGAATTAGAGGATGATATCCTTGATCCTCTCTCTTTTCCAAATGAATTTTTTGAGGATTAATTAGTTAATACCATTCAAGATACCCCTAAAAAAATTGTTAAAAAAGGTGCTACATAACCTAATTATCATGTGCAATACCATACACATATAACAACAACAACCCTCAAGAGGATATATCCTTGATGTCCTCCCTTATATAAATTCAACCTTAGTACATAAGGATCTTAATCAAGTCAACACTATTCAATCAACTCCTCTTTCTTGAATTCTTTCTCCGATACAAACACTCACGCCATCAACTCTCCAAGATGATCATTGGGGAACTTTAGACTTTACACCCACCTTCCATATTAAAAACAAGATCCTTAAACCTGAGAACCAAACAGCTTATTCTAACACATGTATGGATATTGATTGTTCCTCTTTAAATTTCAATCCAATTCCACCTAAAAGAGACTCTTATCTTTTTTATATTTCAAAAATTTATGATAGAAATGGTATAGGATGTGTGCAACAAAGAAATGAAACCCGTGAGAAATCTACATCACAAATTTTCCAACCAAACTCTAGGTTTCCAACCTTCTCATTTTTTCAATTAATGTATAAAATTTTTTCCTAATTTCTCATCACAACAAGAGAATATATTTTTTGAGATTTTCAATTCTAATTTAATTACTCTCCCTTTAAAAAACAAATGAAAAAATAACAAACACAAGCAAAACAATCCTTCCATTTGTATATATCATCAAGTTTCTGGCCATAAGACTAATGAATGTTATGATTTGAAGAGTAAAATTCAATAAGTTCCTATTATGTTTCTCCTCACTATGTGACAATGATAGCCTATCCTTTGGTGGCTCATTGTCATTTATGGTGGTGCAATTTTAGGTGCAATCATACTTTGTGAGAAACATTATAGTCTTCCTTATTCCTTGTCTCCACATTTAGAGGCAAACAATACTATTTCATTTTGCTACCCCAATGATCCATTTCCTCCCTTTCTTGATGTGTTTCTTTTATAATATGATGTCCTTTCTTGCATGGATGTGTTTGTTTACATAAGGATCTTCTCTTATTCAGGAGATTTACATCCTAAGTTTACAACCTTTTATTTTCTTGAAAGTGCATGTCTATTATAAATAACCTTTCACTTGGGGTGATTAATTCTTTTTCCCTTTTCCAAGTATTCCCTTACCTAGCAATAGGGAAGGTGTGTATACTTGATCATCCTTCCTCACTCTCTCTTCCTTTCAAAAAGATCCAATATCCCTTTGCTAACTTGTTTCTTTTATAACATGATATCCTTTCTTGCATGGATTTTTTTTACATAAGGATATTCTCTTTTTTAGGAGATTCTCATCCCAGGTTACAACCTTATGCTTTCTTGAAGGTGTGTGCTATAATTGTGTCACACTTCTATGAATCATTACATTCAAGAACACTCAAGAATGAGGTCTCAAAAATTGATCCATAGCTCCCTAGGCATGGAGTGCAAGGGTTTTTAAGAATGCTCTCAACTAGAGCTATTTAGCCAATAACCTTGCTAGTAAACCATGCAATGGGAGATTCAAATGAAGACGAGGGAAAGAATGCCAATATCCTCAAGAATCAAGAATGAAAATGCAATGCAATGCTAGATTAAGATGAATATGAAAGCTAAACTATGGAAATGAAAGAACAAGTATTACAAAACCTCTTAGTTAAGCTAGATGAATTAATCTAAAGCATAAAGGAAACTAAGCTAAGAATGCCATGAAAATGAAGCTATTATGCAAGAAATGAAACTATGATAACATGTAGATGCAAAAGTCAAGAATTCTCCAAATCTCCAAAAAGCTCCAAAGTGACCTAGAAAACCTACAGCATAATATTAGCATAAAAAGTTGAGGATCTAGAATGAAGAAGAGAGCTCTCCTTTTATAAGAAATGAGAAGGAATGAACCATGGAGATTAAGAGGAAAAAGATTTAATCAATGGTGGAGCTTGAAAGAGGAGGAATCCATGTGCACAAGTATCCTCCAATGAGAAAATAAGAGTTAACTTTTGTGTCCATATGAGACAAAAAGTGTTTTTTTCCCTTTTTATAAAATAAGAATAATGTTTTATTTGTGCAACTTAGGATAAGAGGAAAAGTGGAGGCTTTTTATTTATTAAAAGGGGAGGGAATTCCTTTTAAATAAATAAAGACTTAGGATAAGATGGTTAGCCCATAGAAAATAATTGAATAAATGATAGAACTAGGATTTGATCAAGAGAAAGCAATTGATGATTTAGCAAAAGGGGCTAATAGTCTAGATGACCATTTTTAGGTGTATACATTTGCCCCTCTTTGACTAATGTGTGATCAATCTAGGAACACATGCAGTCAAAGAATGAAGTTGAAATGTGAGATTGATTTGGGATCACAAAGAAACTCAGATCAGCCAAGAAAGCAAGAGATAGCCAAGAAGGCAAGCAATAGCATTCTGACTCCAAAGAATGAAGTGTAGAAAAAAAAGCAAATCCTGTATGGTCAACCTGGTAGCAACAGTACTGAACACTTAGGAAAGAGATAGCCAATAAGATATGATGTGTCTGCCCCCTCGGGATCGAAAGCGAAATCCAGGTAGAGGGAAAGCAAAAGCAAGAGCAACATGATCAAATCACTAGAAATAATAATCGAAGAAAGAGAATAGAATAACCATCAAGCAGTGAAGATATGCCCCACACATGGGACACGGGGCATGAACCTATTGGTCCCTAAACCTGTAAACACCACGGAGGGGGATTTGAAGTTGGGATTTGAAAGTGAATGAAAGATTGGAAGTTTGAAAGAGATGGGGATGAAGAAGTGAAGAATGCCCCAGCGAAGATCAAAGGATCAAGCCTCAAAAGGTCAGCCAACTACACAAAAGAAGAAAAAAGGTGAACGTGGATTTCAGTTTCGATCCTGAAATGAAGAGAAAATGATGGGATATGAAAGACAAGAAGTGAAAGACATGATCAGGAAGAAGCAAAAGGTGAGTACAATTGATTAACAAGTCCACGTAAGATGAAAAGGAGAGCTCTCTCCATATGCAAGATGCAAAAATAAACTAACATGAACCTAAGAATGCAAGCTACATGAAAAGTGGTTTACTTGCAAGGTCACAATGCTAATAGACATCTAATATTCATCATCAAGCGTTATTGGTAGCATCACAAGATCATACAATGCACACTAGCATAACTATGTGGATCTGAATATGATCTATATCAGATAGAAATGTGGGAATCCCACCTAGGCATCAGAGACATGTAGGTCAAGATGACTAGTGCAATGAGATTACCTAAGTTTGATATGGCAAGATTATGCTAGCATCAAGACACATGAAAAGTCAGGATAGCTATAAGCATGCACTTGCGAAAAAAAGTCAAGGATAATACCTTGTAGATCCCAATGTCAAGTGGAACAAGCATAAATGCTAATGACAAGTAGGACCAACAAAATATATCCACAAGCAGAAAAAGCAATAAAACATATTCTCATTCCCTCAGTCTTCTAGCTATGCATCATCGAAAATGATCATAGGGGGAGAACACTCAACAAAGAAATCATCATAGATAGCACACAAAGAAATAAAGCCAAGCAAGTCTCAGTGAGTCAAATGTTTAAGTGTGTGTGTGTAGGTCATAGAGTCAAACTTTGAGTATCGCATCTGCCAGTGAGAAATATTGCATCATCTAGACTGCCGGTAGGATATCTGATAAGTGTTGAGAAACACTCAACGCTAGGGTAGTGTTGAAAAACATAGTTTGAACCAAGTTGCCCAAGAAACCCTGACGCACAAAGAGACCCAAGATAAGCTTAAAACAATGGATGCCCCCTAGACTAAGACAAGAATCAATTCCAAGCTAGGAGAGGCAAAGAGAGAAGTGGAGCGAATGAGCACCACGCAAGACTGATAGACATAGGTGCAAAGGGTCTCAAGCAGTGCCTATTTCCAGGTTTTCACCACTTGATAGATTTATTGCAATTTTTTCAAGATTTTTTTATAATTTTTTTGTATTTTTGCTACCAAGGTGCCTATTTCCAGGTTTTCACCAAGGCACTTTTTCAATTTTTATTTTTTTTTGAATTTTTTTTTTTTTTTTGGTGAAACATCAAAGCACCTATTGCTAGGTTTTCACTAGGATGCTCTTTTCTTTGCAGTACTTTTTATGGTTTTTAGGATTTTTCAGCATCATATATGAATTTTTTTGTAATTTTTTCAGGATCAATAAAATATGTACAAAGGATGCCCCTAGACAAAATGGGCATCAAACTCTTTAAGCAAGATCACATCATGCAATCCCAATGTCTAGTAAGGTGGGGAATGAGAGGGAGTAGCAAGCTGGTGGAAGAAATGAAAGACAAGAGAATGAAGGAGAATGAAGGGAAGAGATCCTCAAAGGAAAACTCCTCAAGAGTACCCAAGCTAGGGAAAAATTGTCATGTAAAGCACATTTGGACAAGCAATGAAAGGCTAGCATAGGATAAGTCACAAATGCATACTGCAAAAGAAGGAAAGGATGTAGTCCAAAGGAGTAGACATGTCAAGAGACTTCATAGCATCGTGTTTTACTCTTTTTTTATTAGATCAAGACCAAAGGGGAAAAGGATAGTGAAAGGCTAGAATGAATGGAGGAAAATAAATATGAAAGCTAAACATGAATGGAATGAAAGCAAGATCATCATAAGATAGCTCACAAGATAGCCAAATGTTTGTGTATAGCTCAGCATTGTCAAGATCAAAGAGAGAAGATGGAATGGATGAAATATGTAGAAGAACTACGCATGATGCCTGATTGCCAGGTTTTCATCATGGTACTTATCCAAGGTGCCACAAGGGAGTGGTTTTCACCATAGGATGAATTTATTTCTCTTTACTTTTGCTGCCAAGGCGCCTGTTTCCAGGTTTTCACCATGGCACATTTTCAATTTTTTTCTTTTTTTCTTTTTTCTTTTTTTTTGGAAGAAGGCAAGCTTTTTAGATAATGCTCCTTGAAAGGATAAACCATAATATGCCAAGGATTCAAAATGATATGCTCAAAGATGATGATAGGGAAAGGAAGATGGAAGAGAAAAATGGAGGATAAGTTTTTATGTAAAGCAAGTGAGGTTGGAAGATATGAGGAATAGGCAAATGAGGAAAAAGGATAGAAGGTAGAAGGATAATGAATTGAAGGATTGTGAAAGGGGAGATAAAAAGGAAGGCAAGATCAACATCGACACACACCTTGAAGGGTGGCGAGAGGGTGAAAGAAATGTGAATGAAGGAATACAAGAAGGAATATGGTGAATGTTTAGTAAAGGTTGCGGTTCAGGCGCATGGAATTGAAGATCATTTTTGGAAGAAGATGAAGTGGAAGCCTTTGGAAGCTTGAATGTCAACTTCACTTGTTTCTCAACATTAGACTCTTTCAAGAGAGATTTTTGAATCCATATAGCCTTAGGCTTTTTATTTCCTTTTGATGATTTAGAGAGAATATCTTCAATAATGGATTTTGGAACCCATACTTGTCTTGTAGTTTTCTTCTTAGATATCTCTTTTGACTTTATGCTTCCATGTTGATTAGAGGAGACATGGTGATCTTCTTTTTTTGATGGATTCTTGTATGGCTTCTTTTTCTTGTAGTGAACATTCAAGTTACTTCCAAAAGACTTGGGAATTGTGGAAGAAGAAGGAAGATATGACTGATTTAGATGGGTAAGTGGATGAAAAGGATTCAAGGGTATGTATCTATGTTGATCTTGAGGAAAGATAGGAGATGGAGGGACGTAAGGACCCAAGATGGATGAAAAATTAGGAGAATTAGGAGGGGAAAGTGAAGGGACATAAGGACCCAAGATGAAAGGAAGACATGAAGCCCTTAGTAGTGGTGGAGGAGGTCCAAGGATGGATGTGGAAGATGCAAAAGGATAATCAATAAGTTCATCAGCGTCTATATGACAACCAAGGATATCAGCATCTTTAGAGTGAGCATTGGAATTTTCAATAGAATTGTGGACATCTTGAATAGGAGCATCTTCTTTGATAGGATTTTTCAAAGCTTGCAAAGACTTAGGAAGAGTAGAAAGCAGAAGTGAGCATGGAGTGGTAGAACAAGAAGATGGAAGACTTTGATCTTGACAAGGACCTTTGGATAACACAAGTGCAAAATTTGCTTCTTGATTTTCAATAGGCTTAACATTAGCAGTAACAACACCATTTTTAATAACCTTAATGGAAACATCATCTTTGGAAAGCGCAAGTGTGGTAAGGTTATTTTGATCATCAATAAGCTCAATGGTGCAAGTAGTAGCTTGATCTTGCTTAGGAGATGGTGGAATGAATGCAGAAGAGCGTAGAGGATCAAAAGAACCATGAAATGGATCAAAGACATCATGAAAATAATTGGATGACATGGAGGGTTCTTGATCTTGATCTTTTTTTATATTCTTTTCTTCATCATTTTTAGAGTCCTCTTGATATGAAGCCACTTTTAAGGACAAGGAAGCATGTTGGGATTGTATGGAAGACTTTAGAAGAGATGGTGAAGAATTAGCTGAAGTAGGCAGTATAGCAGATGAAGGCTTAAGATCTTTTAGTTTAGCATCATTAGAATTATTTGCAGCCAATTGAAGGTTAGCTTGAGTTTCTTTAAGAGGTAGCCCTTGAGGATAACTATAGGGAACTGCATGAAAAGTATTAGGATCTTTGTTGGATGAAGGATTTGTGAAAGATTTGGAAGACTCAGAAACTTTAGGAGATGTATGAGTATTGGAAGAAGTAGGGGATGGAAGGGGACCATCACAAGACAAAGGTTCGGCATTAACATGATCTTGCTCGGAAGTGCAATTTTGATTTTCAGTAGTGGAATTCTTAGAGGAAAGATTCTTGTAGTAGTAACATTTATAATCAACACATTGCATTTCATAGTCCTCAGCAATAGTAGATGGATCATCATCAAGGTATTGTCTACAAAAATAACCAAACTCTCTTTCAAAATTAGAATCATATGGATCACTATCACAATCTCTCCAATATGACAACCCATTTTCAGTAAGCACGAGTCTGCAACTAGGAGGACTCTGAGGAATAGAGGTGTCATAAGTATCACTACATTGTGCATCATCATAGTCATCAAAAGTATTACAAGGATTGTCACGTTGCTCATTATGGTATGGCTCATGAAGAAAAGAAAGACTCTTGGGGGAAGTAGAGGAAGAACAAGATCATGAAGAAGAGGAAATTGAAGACTTATTGTAGGAAGAGGACTTGGATAATGAGGAATTCAAATAATTTTTAGAAGAGTCATGATAAGATTTGGAAGTTGAAGAAGGAGAATAATGTCTAGAAAAGGCATGGTAAGATGTGGAAGATGAGGAATGATGAGAAGACTTAGAAGATAAAAAGTGTTTGGAAGAAGGAGATTGTGAGAGAATCATGTCTATAATCCTAGCAAAGGCATTGGACTCAAGAATCTTTTTGTTTACTCTTGCCTTAAGTTGATGACTTGCGGGATGGTTGAAAAAATAATACTGTTAGAATTGAGCAATAAGTTTTAGATCATCCCTTCTCAAGAGAGGTTCTATAGCAAGATAGTTGAAACTCAAGATTCTAGAAGAGGAGGAATCAAGCATGAAAGAAATGAATAGAAGAGATGAAATAGAAGAAGGTAGACTAGATAATAAGAGGAAAAGAATCAAGAAGACATGAAAATTTTAGGAAGAAGAGAAAGAAGCATGAAGAAAGAAGAGAAAGGATGAAAATGGAAGACTAGGAAGACATGGGAGATGTGGAAGAAAGAAGACCAAGAGTCATTTTGTGAAAATAGATACCATTGAAATTCATTTGGATATTGAGCAACATGTAATAACTCCTAAGATCTGACCTAGACTGACCAAGGAAGACTAAAAATGACACAAATCAAGCAGATAGCAAATGTTCACTATGCGATAGTTTCTAGGCAAAAAGTGTGACTCTTGACCAGTAAACGTGAAAAACTCAATTTTGAAGCATTTTGACCAAATTTGTAGGTTGAACAGTGCAATTTCTCAGTTTGACAAGTAGTAATAGTAGATAAAAGATAGGTTTGCAAAAAGTATAGGATCAAACATGTCATAGAACACTTGAAACAAGGGCAAAAGCAACCTTGCCAAGACAAGCACTTATGATATCAAAATAGAAAACCTTATGAATGCTACCATTTGTTTGAATGTTAAGAATGTTTACACTGGTATAGCAAAATGAAAACACTTCAAGCACTTACTACCTAGAAAGTCAAGGCTCATTACTTAGCAACGTGGCCCACAACTTGATGCTCCCTTGCCTCACACCAAGTGGTTGCCCACAAGAGATATTGGCATTGTCATGGAAGTGTCAAAAACACAACCAAAGGAACACATATGGTGAGTGTCTTGGGGTGATCCGGGTAAGTCCACTTGGATCAATCCTTGCACCAAGAAGCTAAGCAGAAAAAATAAGGTGGCTTCTAACTAATGGTTCATAGAAAGGGCTTCCATTCATAACACCCCTCTTGCTCTTCATAAAGGACTAGGACCTCGCGGCCTCAAGAGTACCTTAAGCATTCTTTCTCAATGCTTTCCCCATGGTCGCAATCCCATGAGCTACTCACATCAAGTGAAAACAAGTGTTATGTCTACCAAGGTTTTGTGTCCTTGATAGCCTTGAGATTATAGTGGGTTGGAAGAGCTGGCAAAAGGCTTGTCCCCACTTGGGTCATTCCTCTTGATTGCTCAAGAGCAGGCCCGCTAAAAGATTCTAGCAACTAAACAAAAGTGGATCAATTCTTGAGGTTCAAAGTTTTTGGTTCACCACAAGGGTGAAGAGCATACTCCCCTATCTCAAAAACTTCACCCAAACACACCAAGAAAAGATTTAGTTACCCCCTTGCTTTCAAAATTTCAAGATGGGTCAAGATTTATGTTTCACCACAAGGGTGAAGAGCATACCCTCCTACCACCTCAAAATTCCTACAACAAGGTATTAAGTGCCTATGAAATGAAATAACTAGTATATGCCGCACTCAATAAATAAAGCAATTAAAC
The DNA here is from genome assembly GCA_027943335.1 of Chamaecyparis obtusa. NCBI lineage: Eukaryota > Viridiplantae > Streptophyta > Pinopsida > Cupressales > Cupressaceae > Chamaecyparis > Chamaecyparis obtusa. The sequence goes on along the minus strand of BSBK01005868.1, from coordinate 353,078 downwards.
AAGCACTTGATTTGGTTTTTGTGCTCAGGGTAGCCCTGCAAAAACCATTAGTAGCCCTCTTTGACATGCATTCTTTTGGAAAATTTCAAACAATGAGAGCACCTACAAGCACAACTTGTTAGCTCCACAATGGTTAGCACATCAAAAATCAGATAATCTGCAAGTAAAATAGCTAATCAAATGGTAAAATCTAAGAATGAAACTAGCATGGTTGGATTAGGCTCTGAAAGACCTTTCCAACGATATATCACACTTAAAATTTTGATACCATTTGTGAAAATTTAAAAAAAAAATGGGTGCCCATTTTCTAGAGTGGCACGAAAAAGCTAAAAACAAGCTCACTGCCAGGTACAGGCGACAGCACAGTCACCAAAAATGTCACGTGACACTTTTCCGTATACGGGTGCGACACCTTATCTCTGGGTGATAGTTCGCGCTATATGCAGGTGACAGAACTCCTCAAATAGTGCAACACTTTCTGTCAAAGGAGGTGACACTTTTAACTGGTAAAGTGTCGTGCTGCTATACAAAGAACTATCTCACAACACTGGCAAAATGTTGCAAGACACTCTGAAACAAAAAAACTAGAGACCGAAAATAAAGCCAAAAATTGATGAAAATTTTGATGGAAAATGCAGAATTAAAGGACAAAGCTAATCTACTCTGCCCCACGGTGAGTGCCAAAAATGTGTGCTATAATTGTATCACACTTCTATGAATCATTACATTCAAGAACACTCAAGAATGAGGTCTCAAAAATTGATCCATAGCTCCCTAGGCATGGAGTGCAAGGGCTTTTAAGAATGCTCTCAGCTAGAGCTATTTAGCCAATAACCTTGCTAGTAAACCATGCAATGGGAGATTCAAATGAAGACAAGGGAAAGAATGTCAATATCCTCAAGAATCAAGAATGAAAATGCAATGCAATGCTAGATTAAGATGAATATGCAAGCTAAACTATGGAAATGAAAGAACAAGTATTACAAAACCTCCTAGTTAAGCTAGATGAATTAATCTAAAGCATAAAGGAAACTAAGCTAAGAATGCCATGAAAATGAAGCTACTATGCAAGAAATGAAACTATGATAACATGTAGATGCAAAAGCCAAGAATGCTCCAAATCTCCAAAAAGCTCCAAAGTGACCTAGAAAACTTGCAGCATAATATTAGCATAAAAAGTTGAGGATCTAGAATGAAGAAGAGAGCTCTCCTTTTATAAGAAATGAGAAGGAATGAACCATGGAGATTAAGAGGCAAAAGATTTAATCAACAGTGGAGCAATCCATGTGCACAAGTATCCTCCAATGAGAAAATAAGAGTTAACTTTTGTGTCCATATGAGACAAAAAGTGTTTTTTCCCTTTTTATAAAATAAGAATAATGCTTTATTTGTGCAACTTAGGATAAGAGGAAAAGTGGGGGATTTTTATTTATTAAAAAGGGTGGGAATTCCTTTTAAATAAATAAAGACTTAGGATAAGATGGTTAGCCCATAGAAAATAATCGAATAAATGATAGAACTAGGATTTGATCAAGAGCAAGCAATTGATGATTTAGCAAAAGGGGCTAATAGTCTAGATGACCATTTTTAGGTGTATACAAAAGGTACATTTATATTATAAAGGATCTATCAATTAGGATATATAATCAGTTACATTTTTCCTTACCTTTACCCTTGGGGGGAAAGGTTTCATTTATCAATCTCTTTTTATTTTTTAAGGATTCACTTTATCTTAGTTATATGGTATTTTTTTATCACATGATATCATTTCTTGCATGGATTTATTTGTTTACGCAAGAATTTTCTCTTTTTTAGGAGATTTACATCTTGATTTATAACCTTTTCCTTACTTTCAAAGAACATGTCTATCCTAAACAAGTATCCTTACTTGGGGGATTAGAGTGTTTTATCCTTCATCAAGAGTCTCTTTTTTCACCTAGAAATAGGGGACTAAAAGGGTGTATTATTATTCTCTTCCCTTCTTTGTCTTGTATATTTTGTCTTTTTCCAATAACTCCTCGTGAAGGTAGATGCTTTATAACCAAGATCTCTTCCTTTAAAGTGTCTCTTCCCATTTATGAATATCCTCTCACAATTATCTATTCCTTGGTTAATAAGAGTTTTCACTCTTTTCTAGGGTTATAGCATATATTATTTTTTTAAGGATATCTCCTTATTGTTGGAAGGAGGAGAATGATTTCCTTAGGATTAATCATCCTTATTGATCCCTAAGGATCCAATTATTTCCTTAGGATTGATCATCCTTATTGATTTTTTAGGAGATAATACTTTTCTTAGGATTGAACATTCTTATTGATCCCTAAGGAGACATTGCTTTCATCGGGATTGGTCATCCTTATTGATCCCTAAGGATATAATGCTTTCCTTAGGAATAATCATCATTATTGATCCCTAAGGAGACAATACTTTCCTTAGGACTAATTATTTCTTTTTGATCCCTAGGGAGACAATGTTTTCCTTAGGATTGATTATTTATGGATCCATGTAGATAAAATGTTTTCCATAACACTGATCTCGTAAGCTACCCCTGTGTGCAAAATTTTATAAGTCACCCCTGTGAGAATTTTTTTAAGGTAGAATTGACTAGAATAACACAGCTTGATAGATCATAAATTCTCATTCCCTTTTTGTTTTGGAGGAGTGTAACTAACATAACACTAATTTATATCCTTTTTACTCTTCTCCTTTCCTTCATCTTTCATGAATCACCTAGCATAACACAATTTTATATCCTATTGGATTTATGGTCTCTCTCTTCCTTCCATGATCTCATAGCCTTGATAATGGATTAGATCATGGAGTGTGTTTATTCCTTGGTTTACGCTTCACTTAATCATTTATATCTTGAGTTAGAGAGCTATGGTTCTCACACCATTTGTTGAGCTAAGATTGTGATTTAGCTCCCTATCAATTCAAATGCTCTATAGAACATTTCAAATTTATTTGGAAACCTATTGATAGTATTTTTCAACAAACTTATATTCATAATTTTTTTTGGTAAATATGATATTGTTTCACCTTCCTATTTAGCAATAATAAATAGGGGGAATATAGCTACCCACAAATTTCATCATTCTCCCAGTAAGCTATACATGGTTTATGGTTTTCAATAGACAAAGTGGTTTTGTAGAATGTGGTTCCTAACATTTTGTTGTAGGTATTGCATATTGGGGGCTTCTTTTTGACAAATTTGGAATATTTTAATTTACTATTTCTTGTACTTTATCTTGCATATGCACGTAGTATCGTATACCTTTAAAGTGGGGGCTAAATGTACCATCATATATTATAAACAGCTAAGTGGTGTAAAATTTCATGATTGTTTAGCACTTGCCATAGTGTTTTCATTACAGTTTGCATGATAGGACTTCATGATTGCACTTAATGAATATCTAAATTTGAATATGTGTTCTGTGTCCCTTCAATATTGTTTGAAATCAAGGTAAGCCCTTATCTATAAGTGTGATCCTCTATTTTTCCTCTAATAAAATAATTAATTTCATCTCGTAGGTGTAATCACCTAAAAATGGTCATCTAGACTATTAGCCCCTTTCTAGCATTATTTGCTAAATTTATCAAATGCTTATTCTTGATCAAATCCTTATTATATCATTTATTCGATTATATTCTATGGATTAACCATTTTTATCCTAAGTCTTTATTTAATTAAAAGGAATTCCCTCCCCTTTTGTTAAATAAAAAGCCCCACTTACCTTTTATCCTAAGTTGCACAAATAAAGCATTATTCCTATTTAATAAATAAGAAGAAAGGCTTTTTGTCTCACATAAGGCACAAAAGTCAACACTTCTTTCCCATTGGAGGAGACTTGTGCACAAGGATTTCTCCCAATTTCAAACTCCGCCCTTGATCAAATCTTTTGCCTCTTAATCTCCATGGTCCATTTATCTTTTAAAGGAGAGCTCTCTTCTCATTCTAGGATCCCCAACTCTTGATGCTAATGTTGTGCTGCAAGTTTTCTTGGTGAAATTAGAGATTTTGAAGAACTTCTTTCATTTTAGTCTTCATACTTGCATTGTAGTTTAGTCTCTTCATAGCATTCTTAGCTTAGTTTCCTTTCATGTTTTAGCTTAGTTCACATAGTTTAATTAGTAATGGCTTCTAACACTCTCATTTCTATAGTTTAGTTTCATTCTCATTATATCATAGCTTGCATTGTATTTTCATTGTGATTCTTGAAGATATTGGCATTCTTTCCCTTGTCTCTTTGAATCTCTCACTGCATGGTTTACTAGCAAGGTTGTATGCTTAATAGCTCTAGCTGAGAGCCCTCTAAACACCCTTGCACTCCATGCCTAGGGAGCTCTAGGCCTCTTTTCAAGGTTTTCAATCCATGGATGCTCTTGGAATCAATGGCTTAGAGAAGTGCACATTTTGAGTGTACATTTTTTGTGCCCACCATGGGGCAGAACATCTCTATTTTGCCTTTCTTTTCTTGCATTTCTGCTATTTTTTTCGTCACTGTTATCTTGTTGTTTCAGCTAATTTTTTATTCTTTCTAATAGATTATCATATGACATCTTTCCAGTGTCAAACAATAGTTTCTTACATATCTATGTGATACTTTGCCAGTCAAAAGTATCGTACGACCATACAGAACTCTATCGCACAGCTATACAACACTCTGTCATCTGGTGTCATGTGAAGTGTCACCTAAAACAGAAGTGTTGCACTCCTATATTGCAAAGTATCATGTGAACTTTTTCCAGTAGAAACTCTCGCCCAGGCTTGGCAGTGATTGTTTTTTATTCTTCTTTGCAAGATTTGAGTTTTCTATTTTATAATTTTTGGTTTGTTGTGTTAGGACAGAGATTCATTTAAAGATTATATATGGTTTTGTTGTACTAACCCTTGTGGGCCTAACGAGTTGTGCTTGTAGGTTTTCCCTAGTTTCTTGCATAATTTTCTAAAAAGAATGCATGTCAAAGCTTCAAATGCACAAGGTCTACTAATCTTTCTTGCAGGGTTGCCCAAAGCATAATAACCAAAGTTCTTGTTCTTTCTTTCCATTATACTAGTTCATTTTCTTAGGCACTTAATATCTTTTCATTAGAGTCTTTTGGTGGTAGGAGAGTATGCTCTTCACCCTTGTTGTGAACCAAAAATCTTGACCCACCTCTAGATTTTGAAAGTAAGAAGGGTTAATTGAACATTTCTTGGCATGTTTAGGAAAGGCTTTTGAGATAGGAGAGTATGCTCTTCACCCTTGTGGTGAACTAGAAATCCCAACTTTCAAAGGTTGATCCACTTCTTGTTTAGTCTAGAATCCTTTAGAGGGCCTTCTCTTGAGCAATCAAGAGGAACGACCCAAGTGGGGACAAGCTAATACCCGACTATTCCAACCCACTATAAACTCAAGGCTATCAAGGACACAAAATCTTGGTAGATGTAGTACTTGTCTTCGCTTAGTGTGAGTACTTATGGGATTGCGACCATGAAGAAAATGCTAAGAAAGAATGCTTAAGGTATTCTTGTGGTCGCGAGGTCCATTACTTACAATGAGGTAAGGAGTCCCTTCGGGGAGCAAGAGGGGTATTGCGAACAGAAGCCCTTATTATGAACCTTAGATAGAAGCTACCCAATTTTTCCGCTCAATATCTTGGTGCAAGGATCAATCCTAGTGGACTACCTGGATCACCCCAAGATTTTTACACTCACCATCTATGTTCCTTTGGTTGTATCATTGGCACTTCCACGACAAAGCCAATATCTATTGTGGGAAACCACTTTGTGTGAGGCAATGGGACATCAAGTGTGGGCTAAGTTGTTGAGTATTGAGCCTTTTTTTTTCTAGGTTAGCAAGTGCTTGAATTTTCTTCACTGTGATCTACCCATGTAAATGTTCTTGAACATCAAACATCACAATAGTGTTCATAGAATTTTTTGTTTTGATATCTCAAGTGCATGTCTTGGCAAGGTTGCTTTTGCCCTTGTTCAAGTGTTTTATGACACATTTGATCCCTCACTATCTATAAACCTATCTATTTTCTATTGTTACTGTGATTCAAACTGAGAAATTGAACTTATCAAACTACAATTTTTATCAAATTACCTTTAAAATAGGGTTTTACACATTCACTGGTCAAACTATTATACACTAAGTTTGCACCCTTGTTTCAAGCTCTCTTGGTCTTGATAACCTAGTATAACATGGGAATCATCTCCAGGTGTGGGACCTATGCTAACTAAGATGAGACCTCCAGGTTCTAGGCTGGTTCCTCTTGGATAATCACCTTAATTTGCTTCTTCATAGGAAAGTAAATTCTTGAAGGAAAAGGGATATAAGGAATGTTGAAGGGAAATAACTAAAATCAAACTACCTACTAGGTGATACACCGAATTGAAATGAACACAATACACTAACCAAATTAGCATGAAGGCTCTCAGATCTAATAGAACACAATCTTCCTAAACAAGCTTGCATAACTGTTTCACAAAGAGGCCTGAACAAAAGACATAGACTGTGACCTGCAAGCAGACATTCTCTTCAGCAAAAGGGCATAGGAATGAGACAGAATGACAAGGGGTCAAAGTATACCCACAAACTCATTCAAATAAAATTAGACACAACAGTGCACAAATAAGTTGAAAGAAAGAAGGGCCCTAGAACTCTAAGATTTCTCTAACAAAGCTATTATATTATACCGAATAAGAGAAATACAAATAAGGGAAAGACCTGAGGGTAGAAAAAATGCCACAGAAAGCCTCTATTGAATTGATAAATTAATGAAAGATTAAAAACTATAAGAGTCAAAGTGTAGAATAATTGCCACGGATAACTCCTAAGAAAGAAAAACTCTTTTTACAAAATGTAAACCCCTCAGCTCTAAAACCTCCCAAAAACTAATATATACACCTCCTTTATTGCACACACGCAGGAGAAAAATATCTAATTAGAGTTACATAGATTTTCATAGAATAATAGAAAACCCTAATTCTGTCACTTATGATCATAAATGCATCCTTGAAATGTCTTGGCTGATCAGATATCTATCTCTGCACATAATTTCATTTCCATAACTACTTGCAAATGAGCCGCTTTGATCCATCCAACTCTCTGCAACTTAGGCTCACCATAACTGTTCAAATCTGGTACTTCTCAGATATTTGAATTTAAAAAATATAAATGGTCACAGGTGGTGCCAAGATTTTCTTTATCAACGGCTGGTATTTAAACTTGATCTATCTTTAAAACGTAGCTGTTAGATCTTTCCATTTTTCCCAAGCACCGTATCGGATCTTAACCCTAACCCTACATTCACCTTAGGTTCTCTTTTCCCTTTAGTCAATGAATCTCCTAACCCTTTTACTAACTCTAACTTGGTCTGGCGATCACATGACAAGCATTGATTTTACTTTGATTTGACAGTAGTTGCTTAGTCGCTTGATCTTTTATAACTTAGCCATTGCATTATGAGATTAAGAGATAACCGTGTTGCTAAGTCTTTGAATGTTTGGAACATAATCGCTAGGATCAAGAGATTATGAGAACACACAGTCACTGGATCACTGAATGTGGAACATTACCACCGAGTTCTGACATGACGTCAACCTTTAATTTACCTAGGCATATGTGGAGATCAAGCGACATTATACTTCACTGAATCTCATAATCCTTTTACTTAACTCACCTTTTATCATGCAATTTAGCGACCAGAGGGAAAACCTTACCCGCCTTTAAACTATGGTCAGACTTGGAGAATAAGTGACTTGAGTATTCTCATGATCATTGAATAAAATCTTAACCATGAGTTAGATCATGAGAATACAAGACTGCCTTCAGTTGCTTAATCACTGTAAAAACTTAACCTCTCCCAAGACCTAACTTTCGACCATCTGGAGATCACGTGACTGAGGGAAACTTAACCGCCCCAAAGAACTGGAGACCTAGCGACTACATCTTTGAAGAACTAGGCCGGCCCTACCAAGTGTCATTGTCATTTGCTTTTGACTACCTCCTCAGCTCTGACAACTGCCAACTATTCAACTTAACTCAATTCTCCTTTAACCAGGGTATATCTGGTGAATGTCTGACTAAAACAATCTCAGAGTTGCATGAACTTTTGCTAACCCTAGGTTACATCTGGAGACCTCCCGACTAAGGGCTTTCTAACTCATATTTACCATGTATTTGAATTCAGAGATCTAGCGACTACACCTTAACCTCCAAGTTGCATGAACCTTTGGAATATTCCTTTTGTGCCAAGCGATTACCTGACTAAGGAAGATCTCATAATCGCCAGACCTCATAGAATATTTGTTATGCATTATGAGATCACTTGACTGAAGCCTTAGTTGCTGAATCGTTAAAAGATATTTGGAGATCCAGTGACAACACTTTAACCTCCAAGTTGCCCAAACCTTTGGAATATTCCCTTTATGTTATGAGATCACCCAACTAAGGAAAATCTCATTATCGCTGAATGGAAAAGAATATTCAGTCTGCTTCATGTGACCTAGAGACTGAGCCTACAAGGCCTGGGCCCACCAAAGACACATGGCACCTTATCATTTTTCATTGTCTTTACCTTGAGCTAACCATCCTTTGACCATGATTATATCTAGTGACCTTCTGACTGAGGAAAATTCAAAGTCTCATGAACTTTTGCCTGATCACGGTTAACTCTCGCAACTTCCCGACTAAAGAGAAACCCTTAACCTGACACTGACATGAGTTATAACTATAGTAAGGAAAATCACTTAGTCGCCAGATCTCTGGAAGAATTTCTAACCTTGGGTTTCATTGAGAGATTTCTTGACTAAAGAGAAATCGTTGAGTCGCTGAATGAAAATAGAATATTCCATACAATCAGGAGATTAAGAGATAAAAGGAAGTTGCAAGGTCAGGAGATTGAAAGGAATATTCTACTGGGCCTTAGAGATCTCGCGACTAGCCTTAGCTTATAAAGCACACATGAAAAATGGAGACTTAAGTGGCTAAAAAGGTAATGACAAAATAGAAACGGGCATAGGGTTTCTAGAGTTTTTTGGCCTCTAATGATCATATTTTCAAATTAAATGACCTTCAGACTAGAGAGTTAACAATTTGTAGAGATCAGAGGAAAAGGCACAGAACCATGAAAATTTCTCAAGGTGTTCAATAGGATTTAATGGAAATTGCTGGATAGAGCCCAACCTATGGCCAAAATTGTGTGGAATCGAGAAATTTTGGGTAACATTTTGGCAATTTCTGCTGGATGTTAGCCTGCTAGACATTAGATCAATGGCCTTTAAACAATTCATTGGGCATGGAGTCATCTTCTTGAACACAAAAATTCCTAACAAAGAGACAGACCTGGAACTTGGAGGAACAAAAATGTGCATGAGCACTTGTTGGAAAACAAGGAAAACTAACCTAGAAAGCAGGGATAGAAATAAAGGAAACATATTTACAGAGATTTACAAGGAATGATTAACCTCAAAACAAGGCTTCAAGTGGAATCCATTAACTAATATAGGCAATGCATCTCCTTCAAGAGTTGATAGCTGAAAAGCATTAGGCCCCTTGCATTTTGTAATAACAAATGGTCCACCCTAGAAGGAATCAAACTTTGTATGTCTGCCAGGCTTTGATCTAAACTCATCCCACTTGAGGACTATATCTCCAATCTTGAAATTTATAGCCCTGGATCTTTTATCAAAACTTTTTTTTGTTTGTTCCTGATGGAACTCCATATCTTTCATGGATTTATCTCTAAGTTTTTCTAACTCTATGAGCTGAGCATACCTGATTTGTAAGGGATCTCCTTCTTCGAATAGGACATATTGAGTGGCTAAGTCCAAAGCTGGCAATTCAGTTGAAATGGACAACTTAGCTTCTCTACCATATACTAACACATAAGGAGAATTCCCAATGATCTTCTTTGGGGTAATCCTATCTAACCATAAGGCAGATTTCAATTTAGTATGCCAATCTCTTTGGTTACCCTGTAGAGTTTTCTTGATTATCCTAATCAAGTTCTTGTTAGTTGATTCTGCCAAACCATTGCCCTGAGGGTAGTAATTTGAACTTTTATTCAGATAAATGCCATTTATAATTGCCCATTCTGAGACCTTAAGGCCTGTGATTTCCAATGCATTATCTGATATTATGGAGTCTGGAGTGCCGAATCTATGAATTATATCATCATAAAAACTTAAAACAACACTCTCATTTGATTCTTTTAAGGCAACTGCCTCTGTCCACCTAGTGAAATAATCTGTTATAGTGATTATCCACTTGTGGCCTGCACTAGATGGAGGATTAATCATGCCAATAAAGTCTATGCCCCATCTCATGAAAGGTTGTTCTGTTCTAATTGGTTGAAGGGGCAGAGCTGCAAGTCTTTCTTTGCCTACAAACATGGCACATTTGATGCATTTTCTCACATAATCATGACTATCCTTGAAGATAGATGGCCAATAGTATCTTGCCCTCATGATTTTAAAAGTAGTAGTCCTAGGAGAAAAATGACCTCCAAAAGGTCCATCATGAAATTCAAATAGGACATCAGCTATCTTTTCTGAATCAATACATCTCAAAAGGACACCATTGTGATCCTTTCTAAAAAGAACTTCATTTATCAGCACAAAGGGAATAGATTATAATCTATAATATCTTCTTTTTGTTGAATCTAGGTTTGTAGGGCATTGTTCTATCTTCAAGTAATGAATCATGTTAGGCAACCAACCTACTACCTTGGCATGTTCTTTTATTGAATGCACAACCAGAGATGCATCTGTTTGCTCTGATTTCTTTGAATTTTCATCCTCTACCAAATGTTCACAAAGACCTCTTCCTCTAACCAGCTTAGTGGTTTGGATATCAATGTCATACTCCATCACTTTGGTGATCCAACCAGCTCTTTTCTCATTTAGGTCCTTGGAAAGAAAAAATACTTTAACACTTGGATGAGTAACTTTCAAGTGTACCTTGCTATGGGTCAATAGATATCTAAACTTTTTAAGACTTTTTACCACAGCAAGTACATGTTTTTCCACAAAAGAGTATCTTTGTTCATACTCTTCTAAACCTTTGCTAAAGAAAGCAATAGGTTGTTCTAATCCATTTGAATTTTCTTGAGTTAGCATTGTAGATATAGCCTCATGACCTCCATAAGTATAAAGGATAAAATCCTCACTGAAATTTGGGTTTAATAGAGCAGGAGCTTCTGTCAAGGCTTCTTTGATAGCTTGGAAATTGGATTTCCTTTCTTTAGTCCAGTTGAAGGTTGAACCCTTCTTTAACATGGCTATCAAAGGCTTCAGTAAATCTGCAACATTAGGCAAGAAATGCCTAAAAAAATTAATCCTTCCTATGAAAGATTGAAGGATTTTCTTATGATGTGGCAAGGGTAGCTCTAGGATGGCTACAATCCTTTCAAGGTCTACTGTGATTCCTTCCTTGGAGACTATGTATCCTAATAATTTCCCCTCATGAACTACAAACACACATTTCTTGGGATTAAGAGATATCCCAAACTCTCTACACCTTTCAAAAATCTTCCTCAGATGTTTGCTATGATCTGTTGCATGTTTGGAATAAACAGTTATGTCATCTAAGTAGACCAGTACAAACTTGTACATGAGGCTTTTATAGGCCATATCCATTGCCTTTTGAAAAGTAGCACCTGCATTTGACAAACCAAAGGGCATCTTTTGATAAGCCATGGTTCCCACTTGGTTTTAAATGCAGTCTTGTATTGATCTTCTTCATTAACTAGGATCTGATTATATCCTGAATAGCCATCCAATAATGAAAATCTCTTAGATTTAGAGACACATTGTAAGATTTTCTCCATAGAGGGTAATGGATGGCAGTCTTTTAAAGAGGCTCTGTTGAGATCCCTGAAGTCAACACATAATCTCAACTCCCCATTCTTCTTCCTTATAGGAACAAGGTTGGAAACCCAACTGGTATACTTGATGGGGTAGATGATACCACTTTCTATCAATTTGAGCACTTATCCATGCATAAGTGGCTCAAGCTTTGGATTAATAGGCCTTTGTTTTTGCCTTACTAGCTTGGCATTAGGCTCTAGTTCAATAGTGTGTTGAGCAAAGGCTGGATTAAAACCTTTGAGGTCTTCATATTGCCATGAAAATACATCACTGAATTCCTTAAATAATTGGGTGTAAGCCTGCTTTTCTAAATCAGTATTTACTTTTCCAAATTGTAAACTTTTACCTAGTTCCAACTCTAATTCAACACAATGTTCTTGTTGAACTACTAGGCCATCTTTGTTCTTCTTAATTTGATCATCCTTGTTAAAGATAGTTTCTAAGCTGAAAAGACCTCTAGGCATCTTATTAGATTTAAGTTGTATCACTTGGTCACCATAGTTCTACAATAGTCTATCTTGGTTATGCTCTAAGAAAACATCTTCAAACAAGAACTGCAAAATTTACTCATCATTGTCAAACACTTGCCAATTGACATTGTTATCAGGGATAGAAGGTCTAAAAATTACTTTGATATCTTGTTGGGTCTCCTCCTTTGAAATACTATTGGGAATGTCATACTGAGATCCAATAGCAACTAATCTATCTGCATTTTGATTTAGCTTCCTAGGGATGGCAACAATATTGAAAGCACAAAAGTCTTCAATTACATCCCAAACTCTATGTTTGTATGCTTTCATGGTGTCATTTTTGGTTGCATTTATCCCTTTCACTTGGCTGACTACTAACTCACTGTCACCATAAATGTTTAGGGCTTTGAGCCCTCTTTTCCTAGCCCACTCTAGTCCATTCACTAGACTTTCATATTCTGTAGTGTTGCTAGTGCAAGAGAAATTGAATCTGAAAGTTGTATAATATCTTTCTCCTTTTGGGGATACTAGCATAGCACCACCACCAGAACCATGTTTGCTTCTAGCTCCATCAAAAAATAATTCCCAAACCTGATTACTCTAATTTTCTGAATCAGTGTCCACTTTGAGAAGGTTTGGATCTATGGATCCATTTTCTTGTATCAAATAGCTTCCCAAACCAGTATCCCAAATAATATTTTCTTGGGCCTCTAAATCCTTTTCTGATTCTAGTTCATCTAGTAAAATATTAGGGATATTTTCTATCTTAGTGTTTGCTTCTTTGATAATTGGGAAGTCATTGCTATCAAATGCAAGGCAGCTTGCATTGAACATATTGGACACATATGGTTCTATATGGTGTGTTGCCAATGATTTAGATTTAATGGTGACCTTGGTACCATATCTTGTGTGTAAGAGCATGTGAGACCAGTCAAAAGAAAGGTAGCCTCCTATCTTGGATGTAAACTCCCTTGACAGACATATGGCAAATAAAGCAGGGAGATCTATGATATATATATCAAGTAGGATGGAGAAATTAAGACTTGCATGAAGGATTAGACTGGTATCCTTAGCCACACCTATTGTATTAACTAAGGATCCATCAAGTTGTGTAACCTTCTTTTGGAAGGGTTCATATTCAAGTCCTAGTTGGTCAGCCATCTTTTTGGGCATTACAATACTAGTAGCTCCACTATCTACCATACAATTATGTACTAAGGATTTTCCAATAATTAAAGATACATAAAAGTGAGGTGGTTTTGAGTTCCTACCTTGAATTGTATTGGCTTTGGAGTTGTAATTTGGAGCCTCCCTTTCTTGATCAGTGTTGACCAACACTGGCTTTGCAGTCTCTTTTGCAGGCTGAGGAGTTGTTACTTCAGTCATGGCCTTCTTCAAAATCTCAGGTTGTCCTGGAATAACCAAAGAGTCCCACATAGACATAGTGACATTCACCTTCTTCATGTTGTCTACAATGTTGAAAGGTGTCACAGTGTGTACTCTTTGTTGTGCTTTTACTATGATGGGTTCCACTTCTTTGAGATTCTGGCCTTCTTTTCATTTAATGACAGGAGCCTTCTTAAATATGATGGGAGTAGCTTGCTATAGTGGTTTTGCAGATGTAGTAGCTTTAGTCCCAAAATCTGTTCACTCTATGTCTTGAGCTCTTCTCTTTGATCTTGTGTTGGTAGTAATGGAAAGTTCACCATTGACTCCATTGAGGTCTTGTTGCTCCCAGTTGAAAAGAGAAGTCTCATTAACTTGTGATTCTTATTGAGGAATTGATCCACTAGAAGAGGCCTATGATTGGGCATATGAGGCATTCTAAACCATTAGTGCTTGATTCATCCATCCATTTGAACATGTAGCCTGATTGGGAGGTTGATTACAAGGGAAACACCATTCATTGTCTAAAGCCATATTATTTTGACTAGGAACCATGTCCCTAACTGGATTTGCAGAATTAAGAGGTGCAGGGTTGTATGGTTGGAAAGGTCTTTGATTAAAATTTTGCCTTTGTCCTTGATATCCTCCTTGGTATGGTGGCATATTTTGCTGATAAGGTTGTCCTTGATTCTGATATTGTTGATTAGGACCTTGGCCTTCTGGTTGAAATGGGGGTCTAATTCCTTGCCCTTGTAACCTCTTTAGTTAAAGTCTGCAGCAAATTTGTCATTTCTTGTTGACTACTTTGTTGATTATTCTTCATCTCTTGTAGTTCTTGAGAGAAACTTGCCTTTAACTCCTCACCACTAGTACTAGCCTGAGGTGCTAATATGGTGGGAATAGGGGTAAAAGGAGGTATTTTTAGAGGTGTATTGGGATGAAGACTAGGAAAGATGGGCATGGGTGGCCTTCTTGCTATCATGCCTTCCTGGATTAAATAATTTTTAGCTCTGATAGCTATGTCAAAAGCTTGGGGTAGAGAGGTACCACCCATAGATTGGATCATGACAGAGATCTAACTATTCAAAATTTGCAAGAAGTATAGGAAAGCATGATCAGCTGATGGCCTCACCAAGACTGGAATTCTATTCCATGTTTTGAGAAATCTATTGTTATAGTCTATCATTTGTTCTTGAGGGTCTCTTTTTATAGTTGTTAACTGCTCAACTAAAGACAAGTTGTCTGATTTATCCTCAAAATGTTTACTCAATGCATCCTCTAATCCATCCCATGAATTAATAGAACCAACAGCTAGAGTTATAAACCATTCAAGAGCCTTACCTTTGAGAGAGGCTACTAATAACTTAGTGGCCACATCTTCTTGAGTTATATTATGTATGCTACATATAGTGGTCACATCTCTAATGTGTTTAAAAGTTGTAGTTTGTCCTTCACTTGTGAAATCAGGTAGACTCTTTAGTGCCACCAAGGGCACATCATGATGTTGAGCAAAGTTCAATGGACTCCCTTGGTTGAAAGGTGCAAAAGCAAACTACCTAGCCATTGTAGGAGCTAAAATTTTCTGAGTAGCAACTGTGTGAGTTGTATTTGATGTTGGATTTGAATCTTCCTCTAGATCTCTGGTTAGAGAGCTTCCTCTTCTTCTGAGATGAAAGGGCAAAGGTCTCCTTTCTAAAGTATCAGGTGGTGTAGACTATACTCTCCTTGTGAGTGATGTTCTCTAGGTTGATCTACCTTTGTAGCTTCTTTTTAAGGGAAACTCTAAAAATTCAGTGGGCTTTGAGCTCCTGGTCTCAATCTTTCTCATAAACTTTGAACAAGGTTAGCCTAAATCTGTGAAATCAGTGGAGTCGCCAAATATACTTGAATATCAACCTTTGAAAGGTCGGTATTATGCAATAAATATATCAAAGATAACATAATCTTTTGAAGATGAACTTCTCTTTGATGTCAGAAATGTTATGCCCAAGGTGAGGTGTCTTTGAATCTGAGATTTTGAACTTATAGGAGCACCTTTGAACATAAATCTAAATTTTTGTCCCACCGGGCGTGCCAAAAATTGTTATACACTAAGTTTTCACCCTTGTTTCAAGCTCTCTTGGTCTTGATAACCTAGTATAACATGGGAATCATCTCCAGGTGTGGGACCTATGCTAACTAAGATGAGACCTCCAGGTTCTAGGATGGTTCCTCTTGGATAATCACCTTAATTTGCTTCTTCACAGGAAAGTAAATTATTGAGGGAAAAGGGATAGAAGGAATGCTAAAGGGAAATAACTAAAAGCAAACTACCAACTAGGTGATACACTAAATTGAAATGAACACAATACACTAACCAAATTAGCATGAAGGCTCTCAGATCTAATAGAACACAATCTTCCTAAATAGGCTTGCATAAGTGTTGAATAGAGAGGCCTGAACAAAAGACATAGATTGTGACCTATAAGTAGACATTCTCTTCAGCAAAAGGGCATAGGAATGAGACAAAATGACAAGGGGTCGAAGTATACCCACAAACTCATTCAAATAAAATCAAACACAATAGTGCACATAAGCTGAAAGAAAGAAGGGCCCTAAAACTCTAATATTTCTCTAACAAAGCCAGTATATTATACCCAATAAGAGAAATACAAACAAGGGAAAGACCTGAGGGCAAAACAAATTCCACAGAAAGCCTCTATTGAATCTGATAAATCAATGAAAGATTACAAACTGTAAGAGTCAGAGGGCAGAATAATTGCCACAGATAACTCCTAAGAAAGAAAAACTCTTTTTACAAAATGTAAACCCCTCAACTCTAAAAGCTCCCAAAAACTACTATATACACCTCCTTTATTGCACACATGTAGGAGAAAAATATCTAATTAGGGTTACATAGATTTTCATAGAATAATAGAAAACCCTAATTCTATCACTTCTAATCATAAATGCATCCTTGAAATATCTTGGTCTATCAAATATATGTCTCTGCACATAATTCCATCACCATAACTTCTTGCAGATGAGCTTCCTTGATCCATCTACCTCTCTACAACTTGGGTTCACCATAACTATTCAAATCTGGTACTTCTCAGATATTTGAATTTAAAAAATATAAATTGTCACAGGTGGCGCCAAGCTTTTCTTTATCAATGGCTAGTATTTAAACTTGATCTATCTTTAAAATGTAGCCATTAGATCTTTCCATTTTTCCCAAGCACCATATCAAATCTTAACCCTAACCCTCCATTCACCTCAAGTTCTCTTTTCCCTTTAGTCATTGAATCTCCTAACCCTTTTACTAACTCTAACTTGGTCTGGTGATCACACGACAAGCATTGCTTTTACTTTGATTTGACGGTAGTCTCTTAGTCGCTTGATCTTTTATAGCTTAGTTGCTGCATTACAAGATTAAGAGATAACCATGTTGCTAAGTCTCTAAATGTTTGGAACATAACTACCAAGATCAAGAGATTATGAGAATACACAGTCGCTGGATCACTGAATGTGGAACATGACCACCGAGTTCTGACATGATGTCAACCTTTAATTTAACCCAGGCATATCTGGAGATCAAGTGACATCAAACTTCATTGAATCTCATAATCCTTTTACTTAACTCACCTTTTATCATGTGATTTAGCGACCAGAGGGAAAACCTTACCCGCCTTTAAACTATGGTCAGACCTGGAGAATAAGAGACTTGAGTATTCTCATGATCATTGAATAAAATCTTAACCATGAGTTAGATCATGAGAATATGAGACTACCTTCAGTCACTTAATCACTAAAAAAACTTAACCTCTCCCAAGACCTAACCACCGACCATCTGGAGATCACGCGACTAAGGGAAATTTAACCGCCCCAAAGAACTAGAGACCTAGCAACTACATCTTTGAAGAGCTAGGCCTGCCCTACCAAGTGTCACTATGTCATTTTCTTTTGACTAACTCCTCAGCTCTAACAACTGCCAACTATTCAACTTAACTCAATTCTCCTTTTGTTGGGTATCCTAAAAATTTTTGAGGTTTGTGTCCAATTCCTGGTTTAAGTCTCCATGCAAATGTTATTCCTGGACTAGGGTTTGTAAAGTGTCGTGAAAATGGTTTTTGACATGTTCAGAAAAACCCTTACCCTAGGTCTTGTCTTCCAAAATGTTTCCAATTCGTTTCCAAAATTCATGTGGCCCTCTTGTTTCTTTTTCTTGGTTACCTTTAAGTCACTTAAGTTGCTATTTGTGCACATGCGTATTTGCCCCTAGTGTTCGCTGAATCGGGAAGTGTATTATCAAAGGTCAAAACAATCTGGTGATTCAGCGAATGAGTCAAATTCATGTTCACTATTAATGTCAGTCACCAGTTCTCTAGATCCTCCAGCGGTTATCCCAAACATCCAGCGAATTGGCGAATGCATTAAAGCCAAGCTTTTTAACCCTTTGTTTGCTAAGTCTCCAAGTGTTTCGGCGGTTTCATTTTCCTTTCCGAGAACTAGCGAATGGTGGTTATCTCCAGTTCTCGCAATATTTGGCGGTCTTTTGAAACAATCTAGTGATTCAATGAATGCTCTTTGTTTGCTTGTTCTCAGAATCTGGCGGTCAAGGGTCGTTTCAACTAGAGAATTAGCGAATACCGTGGATTGCTTTCACGATCAACGGCCCTGTTTTAATCTCAAAATATTTGTGGGTCCTGCATATTTGATATGGTGAATGAGCGACTGAATACTTATAATACTATCCTCTAAATTTGGCGGTTCTGATGGTTTGCCCAAAAGATTTCAGCGGAGATAAGTTTTCTCACATTCGCTTATTCTCAGAATAAGTTGGTGACATGCTAAACCATTTAGCGATTCAGCGAAGCCTTTGGTCACCAGTTCTCTTAATAAAAGGATAAAGGTTAAAGCAATTTGGCGAATAAGTGAATCAATGGATGATGAGTTTTAAGGCTTCAGTCGCTTATTCTCGAAATGAAATTTTCACTGATATGCAGTATTTGGAGAACCAGCGAATGCTCTTTGTTCGCTGATTCTCTGAATCGGATGGTTAAGGGTTTTGATATTCAGCAAACTAGCGATAGCCATCGATTGATGAAGATCAACGATCAATCTGGAATCCTGGTATAAAGTGATGATTAAGGAAAGATTCAGCGAACCAGAGATTAAAGGGGTTCGCCAGTTCTCCAGATAGTCAAGCGGTTAAGTATATCTTTAAGCGAATGCGCGAACCCTTTGTTCGCTAGATCTCCAGCAAAATTGACCGTCAGTCATAACATTAAGAGAATGGGAGGTGGCTTTGTTCACTGGTTCACCAAATGGTAATTGCAGTTAACTGTGTAAGTGGGAGCCCTTTGTTCGCTGATTCGTGAAATGCATGGATGGTTAAGGATAGGATTCTGAGAACCCGCGAAGCTAGTAGTCGCTAGTTCTCCAAATTTGAACTAGGGTCAAACAAGGATTCAGAGAACCAGCGAAGCCAGTGGTCACCAGTTCTCCGGTTGCTAGCTAGGGTTAGCATTCTATTCAGCGATTAAGAGAAGCCAGTAGTCGCTGGTTCGCTAAATGGGCTCAGATGGAAAAGGTCATAAAGGGAAAAGAAAAAGGACCGTTGCCACATAGATAAGGTACTTTGTCGATATGGACATGAAACCAGTAAGCCATCAAATCAGCTTCAAGAAGAAAGATTGCATGACGCAAACAGTTTTAAAGTACAGAATCATGATCATTCCCTCTTCACCTTGTTTTCAAGTAGTTTAATCTATCTGTCAACATCCGGACATGGCGAGCTCGAAATTTGAAATCTGAGGGTACATGAAATTGAATATGGGATCCATTAAGGAGATTTGCATTAACTATGGTAGTTGCACACCTTGGATTCATATCGATAAATAAGTTGAAGCTCATTGTTTATTTGTTCAGTCTCAGTTGTCAAGAGTTTCTATTTATCCAGAGAATTTCCGAGCATAAAGCATTTGAGATACAGAGAATTGAAGGTGTTTCTGTAGCAAGGATGAGTCAACCTGAGAAGATTTCAGCATCTTCCAGTAGTGAGGCCAAGTCCAAAACTGGTGAGGACAAGAATAAGCCAAATTTTTCAAATGAATTCCTGAAACTGTTGCCGGGCTCCAGTCAGAACAAGAGGGCTGCTGATGACGTGTTTGAAGATCTTTTGGAACGGTGTAGAGACCCAATCACTCCGAAATTCACAGGTTACACCATTTTCAACTTCTTTTACAGCAATAAAAATAAGCATGTTCCTATCTATAATGGTTGGGTGTTAGGATTAGGAAAAATGGTTGTCCCTGACGTTTTCCTAGATATTGATTTAATTGTTGCCCTAGCTAGAAGTTATGACCCTATCTCAAGGACAATTAGAAAAGAAGACCAATCACCCTTAGTTACTCTTGATAGGGGATCTTTTATGAAAGCTTTTGGTCTATACATGTCCTTTTCCACTGAGATTGATTTGAACAAAGAAAAGGCAAGATACAGAAGCAATGTAGGGTCAGTAAAAGACCAGTTGGTTAAACATATGCCAAAACAAGATAAATACATAGCCCCCCTTCCTGCTAACATGAATGCCCCATACCAGTTCAAATCCCTCCATCATTATATGAGATATACTTGGTATGCGTTGTGTAGAGTTTTGGGAATGGATGGGAATGTAGAATTTTTACCAGCTGACTTGTTGATGATCATCTTGGATATTCAAAATCCCTTGGTAAACACTGACTATGATTACATTCAGTATGTGATTGATAGGATGCATCAAGGGCTGATGTCTATCAAAGAAAGTAAAAGTCCTATTGAGTTCATGCATTATTCTCTATTAATGCATTTGATTCTATTTTTCAACATCAACAGTTTTGATGCAAACATGTTAAAACCAAGGTTCACTTTCAAGGATCAGCACAATCCAGTGTAGTTGTGGGTGAGGATATGGAATTCTACCTCTAATGAAGTAGATTTTTATGTTTTTCAGAATTTCATTGTTTATCCAATTATCAGGATGCTAGGCATAAATGTCACCAGGCTATCTCCTAGAGTCCTCAAGCTTTTAAGACCACTGCAGTATGTGGATAAGTGGGATGGAAATCATAATTGGGGTGATTTCTACTTAGGAGATAATTCCACAATTATCAGAGTTTATGGTTGTCCCCAACCCCCACATTTATTACCAAAGTATGTGCCTCCAAGATTGGCTTGTTTGGAATTTGTTTGGCAACTAATGTGTACAGATAAAGAGCTTCTGGCCCCTCACAGAAAGGGTACATTCACACCCAGGCAGTTTAGGGTAGGTGACTTCCTGATAGGAAAGAGGGCTTTTCCTCAAATCAGTGCATGGTTACAACAATTCAAAATGGTTACTGGTGCTTGTAGGCACATAGATCCTGAGGACTTCATCAAGATTGCCAGGATGACTTACATCCCAAACATTGGTGTGATCAAGGAGCATGAAGGTTTGGATGAAGAAGATGTGATTAGAAACATCTTAGATGAAGATGAGGTTAAGAGGAGATGGTACAGATTCTTTGATTTAGTAGATTTGTCCAACCAGTTGAAAGCATCTCAGATTCCTTTTGAGGGTTTTTTCCCTGATCTTCCTTATTTGAAGAAGATTGATGGGATGATTGAAAAGTATGATACTTTGGCAAATCAATTGGAAGGCTTGATTGATCAGAATGAGCCAGAGAAGAATAAAAAGAAAGATTATTCATCTTCTAATGAGGAAGAATTTACTGATGAGTCACAAGAAGAAGATAGTCCTCCACAGGTTGAGGGACCACCAGTTGTTGATCTTACTCAAGATCAACCAGAAATAAGGGATATCTCAGAGCCACCATTGAAGAGACAGAGGCTTGAGGAAGGTGAACCTTCAAGGCATGTGAGACAAAGAAGGTAAATTGACAGAGCATCTGCTCTTGTACCAGGTGATAGGCCATATCATCATCAATTGAGGAAAGCAATAAGAGCAGGCAAGAAAATAGCCATTGAGCAAGAAAGCAGAGAAAAGTCCTTATGGTTAGAGAAGGATATCAGAGAGGTCTATCAAGAGGAATTCTTGAGTGATGATCAGTTCATTAAGACTGATGAGTTCAAGAGTTTTCTCATTTGGAACAAGCAGCAAGAAGTAAAGAAAGCTCTGCCTGAAGGTATGGAGCCAAGTGAAGAAACTTTGAGAGCTCTTGCTTCATATGATCCTAGCCTTGATCCTATAACAGTGGACGAAGCCATAGATTTGGTTAAATCAAGTGGAATGTTGTTAACCCCAGGATGGGGTCTGACTTCTGCATTCCTCATTGATCAATTGAGAAAGCAACCAGAGGGTAGCCTATCATATGAGGTTCACATTGGTGACATGATAAGAGGAAGTGGCTATGACCCTAAGTCCCAAGCTATTGCAATGTGGTCTATGGCCCCCAAAACCCAAAAGTCGTCTCTATTGAGTATAGAGGATAAGATGGAGGGGAATAAAATTATATGGACTGTACAAAATACAATAGACCTTGAAGTCTCCAAGGCAGTAACTCATTGGGCTAATCTGAATGAAGCCAAGATAGCTCAGCTGTCAGAAAGATATGCCAAATTGTTTGAAAGTTCAAGCATGGTAGCCAAGGACAGAGATTTGAAAATGATGAGGATCAAACAGTTGGAAGATGAGCTGGTAGAAATAAAGGTCAAACTTGAGGAAGCCTCAAAAATAATTCCTCCTCCTCCTTTGCAAGTTGAGGTACCTGTTCAGATAAACTTGGAAGCACCTGAGGGACCTGTTGAAGACTTGGAAAAGGTGAAATTGGATGCATCCCTGGACACTATAGCCAAAATAGTGCAGCACAGGCAGGACAAAATAAAGGACAAGATGGATGCAATTCATAAATCAGTCAGCCTATTACATCAGACCAATCAAAAGGTGAATGACTATTTAGCCACCTTGGAGCCACTCTATAGTATTTGGTCTGGGAGGAATTTGTTGTTTGATAAGCTTGACAGTTTACAAGAACACAGGCCTGATATCCCAAAAGTAGTAACTGATGTATTTGAAAGGATTGGCCTAATAAGTGCTGCATCAAAGTTTTTCAAAGGAAAGTCAAACCAAATAAAGGCTAAGTTAGCCATGTTTGATAAAGATTACAGCAAGTCTTTTCCCCCGGTATATGATGACAATGGAAATGTGGTTAAGCTGGAAGATTGGAAGTTGTCAATGGGTCAGTTGGTAGTCAATCAAGATGCCTTCCTAAAAGATAATAAGGCTTTGGATGTGGAAGGAACTAACAATATAATTGATAGTTTATTCAAAGTTGAAAGTGACTGTATTAAGTTTGTAGCAGAAGTTAAAAATGTGACTGATTCTACATGGGAACGACAAGTCAACTTATTACAGGAGCTGCAAAGTTACGATTGGCCATCTGATGATGATGTGGCAGCTTGGGAAAAGTTAATCACAAAGAAGAAGAAGAAACCGGTTATCCAGCTGACAGAGGAGGAAGAAGAATAGATCACACTTGGCACCTGATCCAGAATTTGAGGGAGAGCGTGTTCAAATAGAGAATGATGTAAATTAGCTTGTAATGGAGGTCATCATTCATATGACAAACTTGGTAACTGCTCTGAAAATATCTACAAACAAAGGTGCCAGCTGCGGAAGTTGTTCAGAACTGAAAATATGCCTTGCTGTCTTTGTTAAATATCTTTCTGTTTGTATTTTCTTTTGTTTTCTAGTGCAAATTTCTATCAGCCATCCAAAGCTTGTTGCATCCTTTCGAGGATTCCAGGATGGTTGATTAGTATAAATAGTCAGTTTCTATTGAAGATAGAGGTTGGAAAATATTTTGTAAAGGAGAGGTCTGAAATATAGAACCTGATTTTCTGTGAAATCAAGGAAGATTGTACGAATGCATTTTATCAATTAATACAAATACACTGGAGTTCTGTTACTATCATTTGATTGTCTTTACATGTGGAGTGTTTTAGTTTCTTTATGTATTTAGATTGTAAGACAGTTTAAATACATCTTTCACAAGGTGAATGTAGGGGTTGAGCTTAAGTTTCTTTTAAGGAAAGAGTAAAATCTTAGGGGAGGTCTCTGGGAATTGAATATCTATATGTGGATTTGATGACAGGTGTAGGAATGGAAACAATGATATGTTAGGCATGTTATTTGAGTTTCATTGTATTCGCTTTAATAGATATATGTGAGGGTAGAGTTCGACTCTGATGCCCAGCGGATAAGGGACTGGTTTTAGATCCACTTACATTGGTTTACCATCCAATATATAATTGATTGAAATTTTACTTTATATGCATAATTTCCAGACTTGAGTCATATTATGACAAGTTCATAAATATGTATTTCAGTGCTTTGAAGAAGCAATAAACGAGGTTAACCCTTCCCTGAGTTTAACTCTAAAAGGAAGAAGGATGAATATCCTTAAGCCATTGTATCGTGTTGCTGTTTTTATAATCTATATCATGATGTTGTGTATCAGGATGATTTGGGTTATACTCAGAGTTTTAGCAACTTATTGAGTTGGATTTTGAAGGCAGTAACAAAGCAGTGAAGGAGCAAGTTCTCAATTCAGAGCTCAGTTGAATGTTGAATTGATAGAGGTACACCCGCCTGAGTATATATTACTCAAAGTGAAGAAGGTCTTAACCTTAACACCTTAGTAGTTTGTAACTTGCTAGGTTACAGCCATTGGGATTATTTGAGTAATTGATTAATCTGCAGGTTCAAACACTAACACCTTTGACCAGGGTATATCTGACAAATGTCTAACTGAAACAATCTCAGAGTCGCGTGAACTTTTGCTAACCCTGGGTTACATCTGGAGACCTCCCGACTAAGGGCTTTCTAACTCATATTTACCATGTATTTGAATTTGGAGATCTAGCAACTACACCTTAACCTCCAAGTCTCATGAACCTTTGGAATATTCTTTTTGTGCCAAGTGATTACTCGACTAAGGAAGATCTCACAATTGCCAGACCTCATAGAATATTCATTCTGCATTACGAGATCACTCAACTGAAGCTTTAGTCGCTGAATCATTGAAAGATATTTGGAGATCTAGTGACAACACTTTAACCTCCAAGTCACCCAAACCTTTGGAATATTCCCTTTGTGTTATGAGATCACCCGACTAAGGAAAATCTCATTGTCGCTGAATGGAAAAGAATATTCAGTCTGCTTCATGTGACCTAGAGACTGAGCCTACAAGGCCTGGGCCCGCTAGAGACATGTGGAACCTTATCATTTATCATTGTCTTTACCTTGAGCTAACCATCCTTTGACCATGATTATATCTAGTGACCTTCCAACTGAGGAAAATTCAAAGTCTCATGAACTTTTGCCTGATCACGGTTAACTCTCGTGACTTCCCGACTGAAGAGAAACCCTTAACCTGACACTGACATGAGTTATAACTACAATAAGTAAAATCACTTAGTCACCAGATCTCTGGAAGAATTATTGACCTTGGGTTTCATTGAGAGATTTCCTGACTAAGAGAAATCGTTGAGTTGCTGAACGAAAATGGAATATTCCATACAATCAAGAGATTAAGAGATAAAAGGAAGTTGCGGGGTTAGGAGATTGAAAGGAATATTCTACTGGGCCTTAGAGATCTCATGACTAGCCTTAGCTTATAAAGCACACATGCAAAATGGAGACTTAAGTGGCTGAAAAAGGTAATGACAAAATAGAAACAGACATAGGGTTTCTAGGGTTTTTTGGCCTCTAACGGTCATATTTTCAAATTAAATGACCTTCAGACTAGAGAGTTAACAATTTGCAGAGATTAGAGGAAAAGGCACATAACCATGAAAATTTCTCAAGGTGTTCAATAGGATTTAATGGAAATTGCTAGATAGAGCCCAGCTTGTGGCCAAAATTATGTGGAATCAGGAAATTTTGGGTAACACAAACATCGTACGATACTGAACAATCATCGCATCACTTGCTTGAGTATTATCGCGTGATACTTCATTGTTGAACTTGTATCACCCAAATGTTATACATTCTATCGCATCAACTGCCTGGTTACTATCGCACTACTTTGTGTGAAATATCATCTGGCCAAATTATATCATCCTACTATCCTGCAAACTATCACACATAATCATTTTGTTGTCTTACTGCTGTCTGCAATCTGGAGCTATCAATTTTGAATCTTAATTTGTCATAGAGTGTCCTTTCTTATTCTTACCTAAATCTAGCCTATTATTTTCATGTTTAAGTTTGTTCTAGACTGAGAAAGATGAGCTAAAACTATTGGATTTGAGCCTATCAAATGCTACTTTTGATCACTTGTCACATTACGATTACCTCTCTAGCTATTTGCTAATCAAGCTTCTTGCTCATATCTTGGCTTGAGTCAATTGACTATTGTAAATTCTTGAGCACCTTTGACAAGCCATCTCTATTGTTCTATCTCGACAAGTGATCTTTATTGGCTTTGCTTATCTCAAAATCTAAGAAACTTTACCTCTTTCTATTAGTCAAACAACATTTCTTTTTCATGTCGGTTATAACTAGGTTTCAATTTGAGCAAGGGAGTCACCCTCCATTCAACTATACATAGTTACCCTCTCCTACAAGATGTTCATGAGTGCTAGTCAGTGATGACAATTCTAGCCCAGACAAATCTAAGGATTCCAAGGTCACCCCATGGTATAAAGGAGGCTTCCTTTTTTTGGCATTCAAGGCCCCCAAAAGCACGGATAGTGTCTCACTTACCTTGACTGAACAAGAGAAATATCATTGTTTTCAAGAACACTTTGAGCATAGAGACAACCAATCACACTTAGATAAAGAGCATAATAAGAACATAATGGATGCTGCTAGGTGCATGGCTTCAATAGGAATGTCTCACGATCAACCCGAGACTAGCGGTTATGAACATAGATCTTTTTTTGGTGCTAGTGGCAATTATGGTAACAATACGCCACTAAGGTCTCCTCCAAGATGAACTTTTTCAACACCTTCATCACCTCCTAGACCTCCTCCCTCTCATCATGAGGAAGAGGGAAATGATGACATTTCTAGTGAAGAACTTATGAGGTTTGAACAAGATGAGGCTTCTCAACATTTGATGCATAAAATTTTAGAGCGTAATGGAGATCAATACTTTCAATCCATGACTTTTAGAGGATACAAGCTCCCTCCTGGTTATGATGTCCACCAAATCATTCAGTAAAGAGTGCCAACTGAATTGGAAATCCTTAGAGATGAATTACAATGAATGAATCAGCGTCTTGCTCAACTTGCAATAGAAAAGTAACCTCCAAAGGTCTCTTTTGTAGAATCTATTTGTGCTCTTCCCTTTGATAGGATTCTATACTTGGTCCCATTTCCTAGGGATATTGAGGTTCCCAAATATGATAAGTATGATGGAAATGGTGATCCCCATGACCATGTGCATCATTTTTATGCTCTTAACATGGACTTCCTTCATGACGACACATTTCTACTATGGTAGTTCCCTAGGAGTTTAAGAGGAAAAGCTCTGGAATGGTTTGCAAAATTGATACCTCCTCTCAAGACCTTTGATGAGTTGGCTAGGCATTTCGCTCAACATTATTTGTACAACATTCAGCAGCCTATTACCATGATAGTGTTAGAAATAGGAAATACTGAGAGGGGGGGGTGAATCAGTATTTCACAAACTTTTTCTTTTGCCCACTTATGGATATAACAGATTACTTTAGTGCATACAAAGATTATCAAGCTGATTAAAAAACATAGTAGTAAATAGAAAGAACTCATAACACATGATATGTTCTCGAGGAAACCCTAGCCAAGGGAAAACCCTGGTGGGGATGGTACCCACAAAGATCACTAATCAAAAGTATCTTGTTAGGGATATTGGACCCTGTTAGGAGTCAATTTACAATATATAGTAGATCTGTCTTGGTTAAAGGACTTTAGGCCTTTTTAGAAGCCTTAACCCTGTTAAGAGTTAGATTACAAAACCTGATCACCAGCTGAGCTCACTGCCCAAATAGGTAATACAAAATGTTTCTGACTATAATATGGTACTACTTACAACTTCGCATCAATAGCCTTTGTTGCTATTACAATATACAACTATCGCAAGTTATCTTATCTTTCTTTTTAACATATCACACTTCTACTTCATTACATTTCAAGTATGCCTAATATATGAGTTATTAAAGCTAATAACTTTACATGGTCGGCTTCCAAAATATTTATCCAAGAGTAAACATCTAGGATGTCATCCCTTCATAATGTTAAGTCATTATTTTGACAAGCAAAAATAATCCCTTAACTCTTTTGCTAATACTGTCTCCAAAACTGTTCTATCTGCAAAAACTGTCTTTGGTAAACTTTGAATAACTTTGTCTGTACTGATCCAAACTTTATGCGCACTGAGATGGGGTATCCTCATACTTTGTAGAAGCTTCATTTAATTGCACAAACAAAAATATTGCTCCAGTGGACGTCGCCAACTAAATCTTCATCAGGTGCTCTGTCAAGATCATTGTATCCATACTTAGACAATTTCTTCCTTCAACTTGCCATACTTGCATTCCAGATTCTGTGCTCTCAATAGAGATCATATGTTGCCATAATGACAACATCTATGCATCCACATTAGCCAAATTGCCAACAGATAGATCTAAGTGCTCTCAAGAAAAATCAAGGTGAACCATTTGCTACCTACTTGCAATGTTAGAGGTCGTTATATTCTAAATATCCTTGTCAACTATCCGAAAGGGAAAAGATCAACATCTTTGTCAACACTCTTGTGCCTGAATTATATTATGATCTAAGGAAACAACTATTTTCCTCTTTCAATGACATGGTTGAGAGTGCATGCTGTATTGAGGATGTTGCCATAAGGAAAGGGGATATTGTCATCAACAAAGATAACAGAGGTAATGGAAAGGACAAAAACAAACCCTGGAACAAAAACAAATATGTTGTCAATGATGGGGTCATGGATGTTCCTAAAGCTAAAGAGTTTTCTTTCCACCTTTCCAATGCTATCTATGCAGCTAAACAACAAGAGGCTGCCAATACTCAAGGTGCATCTAAACCTCAATATGCAGACAAACCCAAGAAGTCATATCAATAACGAGTCTACACCAAGTTGGCTGAACCTTATGATGTGATTCTTAAAACCTTGGTTGCTAACAAGTATC
Source organism: Chamaecyparis obtusa (assembly GCA_027943335.1). Taxonomy (NCBI): domain Eukaryota; kingdom Viridiplantae; phylum Streptophyta; class Pinopsida; order Cupressales; family Cupressaceae; genus Chamaecyparis; species Chamaecyparis obtusa. The sequence continues at coordinate 324,206 of BSBK01005868.1, read as the reverse complement.
TTATGCTTCCTAACAATTCTCATCCCTTTAATCCACCAGTTAAGCCTGATTAGTGGAGAGAGGATCATTTCTACAATTACCATAGAAATAAGGGACATAACATGGATAATTGTTTCAAGCTCAAAGATGTTATTCAAGATCTTATTGATGGAGGCACAATTCTCACCGATGGCTTGGTTAAGAATTTTGATCACAAGGCCTTCAAAACCCCTCTACCTAAGTATGAAAAGGGGGAGTCCTCTCAAGTGAACAAGAAAAATCATGATGCCAAGATCAATTATACAGATACCAACGATACACCTGTGATCAACATGGTAGAGCTCGTTGAGAATGTTTTTATGATGAGATCTCAAGGTAATAGTGATTTCAAGCATGATACGCCTAAGTTGGTCTGGCAAACACTTGATGGTTTATCTTCCCGAAGTGAGACACTAAATGTTGTTACTAGGGGGCAAGCCAAAATCATCCTTCAAATTTCTCACGATCCCAAACAAACCTCATCTTCTAAACAAACGGCTCCTTCATCCATATCTAGCTATGATCTTGTTCACCAATTGCAACAAACTCCAGCCCAAATATCCATTTTTGAGTTGCTTGAGCTATCCCCCTTACATAAAGAAATCCTTGAAAAGGCTCTACGCACAGCGAATGTCTCTAATAACATTGATCCAAATAGGTTCCAGGCTATGGTCAATCATATCTCATCCCCTCACTATCTCTCATTTTCCGCAGAGGATGACATGTCTCTTAGTCACCCACATAATCTTGCTTTACATATTGAGGTCCAAGTCTACCATACTTGAGTCTACCGAATCTTGATAGATAATGGTGTGGGGTTGAATATTGTTTCCTTTCATGTTGTGCAACAATTGGGATTGTCTAAATTTGTTGTAGATCCTAGGCAAAAGATCACTATCAAAGCATACAATGAAGTGGAGAGGTCTTCAAAGGGTCTTATTGTGTTACTTGTCTGAGTCGGTCTAGTTGCAAAAGATATTGTATTTCAAGTATTAGACATCCCACTCACATACAACATTCTTCTGGGTCGTCCTTGGATCCATGACATGAAAGTTGTTCCTTCTACCTACCATCAATGCGTCAAATTCCCACACAATGGAGCTGAAATTGTGATTCCTAGAGACAATGCTAATGCTATTAATACTCTCACTACCACTGAAACATTTGTCCCACATAATAAACCTTCTCATGATCCTAATGCATCCCTTATTGCTGCTAAGTAGAAGTTAAAAATGATGAGTATTGGTAAGGGTGAATACACATTGGATTTTTTTGTTGCTATGCCTACCTCTCCTAAGTCATATGGTAGACCTTCAGACAAGATGAAACCTTCTACTTCCACCATGATGGTTTTTTGTACCTTTGTTCAAGCATCCATACCCTTAGAGGTAGAAAAAGAAGAACAAGTTGTTAGAGATTGGATCTATAGAGAGGAAGAAGACAATACAACAGTTGCTACTCCCATCTCCCCTAGACGCTATGGTAAAGGCTACACATTTTTTTAGCAAATGGGCTATCAAGGTCAAGGACCTTTAAGTAATAATGGACATGCTCTAGTTGAACCTTTGAGTCATACTGATGGTTGACACTCTAAGGATACCATGGGTCTAGGATATGGCGTCGAAGATGACCCCCCTGAATGTTCCAGAAATGCTCCCATGATTAGTGACTCAGATACAGATATGGATGAATCATCACTATACACTATGGCCAAAATGGGAGATAGACTCCCTTCTACTTCACTCCTTTGGGGAGAAGAAGGCATACCTAATGATGACACAACTGGAGCTTCTACATCTAGAGACAATGTACCTAATGAATTTGACCCCAAAGATAGACAACGTAGAAATATTATGTGATTTCTAGAAAGAGGAGATCTCACACATAATGACATGGGTGCCTCTACTTCTAGGCATCCTAAACCTTATTGGTGCAAACATCCCAGTAGAAGTTCAATGAAAAATTCAAATGAGTACAAATGGGACACTCTCTCAGAAGGATCTTCCACAGTGGATATGGAAGTTGATGTGATTCATACTTATAGTTCCCAACCTGATGTAGTTGATGAGTCTCGCATAGGGTCTGATGAGTTCATTCCTCATATTTCTTTAGTGAACCACGCGGGTCCTTCTATGCCAAATCTAGATCTTGATACTTTTGGAGCTTACCCTATAGGCTCAACTTCTCTCGTCACCAGAGACGATACCTATCACATCAATAACCTTGAGCCCATCACTTTGCTTCCTCTCATACACTTAGATCTCATAGATTGGTCCACCCAAGATCAAAGACCTACATTGCCTTCCTTCCAAAATGACTATGAGATTGCTTGTTACCTCAATGCTGTTGAACCTGTCACCTCTTCCACCAGAAAACCAGCAACAAATATGACAGAATCATATATCAAGTACCTCAGTCATAAAATCAAAAGAAAAAAGAAATGGTTGAATGGTGAAAACCACATTGTGGTGGTGACCGAACCTCAAAATAGTAAAAATAAAGACATATCTAAGGGTGAAAACCTCTCCGAGGCACCCAAGGATGAGGTACTTAGTAGTCTGCCCAGTTACTTCCAGGAAAGATCTTCAGTTCTGATAAAACCTAGATAGCCAATCAAATTGGGAATAGAGGAGTCTCCTAAGATAATCCATGTAGCTTAGTCCCTCTTGGCAGAGGAGAAAGAACAATTTACCACATTTTTTTAGGAGAAAAAGATCAACTTTGTATGGACATATTCGGACATGCCTGGTTTGGACACTGAGCTTATTATCCATCAAGTCTCTATTGCTCCAAAGGTAAAACCTATCAAATAGAAACTCAGAAAGATGCATCCTCATGTGGCATTATTGATTAAGGTTGAACTTGAGAAGCTTCTTAACTTCATAAGAGCTATTGATTACGCTGAATGAATTTCCAATATTGTTCCTATTTCCAAACATAATAAGTCCATTCATGTATGCACTAAATTCATATATCTAAACAAAGCATGCCCTAAGGATGATTTTCCACTTCCAAATATTGATATGATAGTGGACATGACAGCGGGCTATGAAATGTATTCCCTTATGGATGGCTTCTTTGGATATAATCAGATCAAAATTGCCCCTGAAGACCAAGAGAAGATAGCTTTCACATCTGCATGGGGTACCTTCTATTGGAATGTCATGCCATTTGGTCTCAAGAATGCTGGTGCAACCTACCAGAGAGCTATGACTACCATATTCCATGATATGATGCATAAAAGCATGGAAGACTATGTTGATGACACACTTTCTAAATCACAACTAAGAATCACTCATTTATCCGATTTGAGTTTGATATTGGACCACATGGAATGATTTCAACTTAGATTAAATCCTAAGAAATGTTCTTTTGGTGTCACTTCTGGGAAACTGCTAGGCTATATCATATCAATAAAAGGAATAGAGGTAGACCTAGAAAAGGTGCAAACTATCATGGAGATGCCACCTCCTCGCAATATAAAATAATTAAGGGGTCTCCAAGGCCATCTCCAATCTATTAGGTGGTTCATTTCTCAATTAGCTAACAGGACTCAACCCTTCAATAAGAATTTTCATAAAGGGGCTACTTGCATATGGAATGAGGAGTGTCAAAAGAACTTGGACCAAATCAAGGATTACCTAGCAAAACCTCCTATTCTTATGCCACCTATCCAAGGGAAACCTTTGATACTCTAGATATCTGCTATGGAAAATTCTTTAGGAGCTCTCCTTGCACAACAAGATGATATGGGCAAAGAACAAGCTATCTATTACATCAATCGCACCTTGGTTGCTTATGAGCTCAATTATACTAGCATTGAAAAAGCTTGTCTAGCAATAGTGTTTGCATCCCAAAAACTTAGACATTACATGCTCGCACATACTACACACCTAATCACCAAAATTGATCCTTTAAAGTACCTTTTAAGTAAAGATGCACTTATCGGACGACTTGCCAAATGGATGTTGATTCTTTCAAAATTTGATATTTAGTACATCAAAAGGAAAGCCATTAAAGGACAAGCAATCATGGATTAGTTGGCTAAATTTCCCATGACTGATGATGCTCCTCTTCAGATAGACTTTCCAAATGCTTTGATCATGAATATCACAGGGCACATGTGGAAAATGATCTTTGATGGTTCTCATGCATAGGATGGGGCTGGCACTAGAATCTTGTTTGTTACACCTCATGGATACATGATTCCTAAATCTTATAAGCTTCTCTTTCCATGCACCAATAATATAGTTGAATATGAAGCCCTTCTCAATGGTGTTAAGCTTTCCCTAGAATGGAGGATTACAGAATTACATATCTTTGGAGATTCACATCTTGTCATAAATCAAGTAAACGAGGATTACCAGACAAAGGATGAGAAGTTGATTCCCTACAAGAAGATGATAGACTCATTCAGGAATTATTTCACATCTATTACATTCCAACAAATTCCTAGAGCTAAGAACAAGGTTGTTGCTGTCATAGCTACTTTGGCATCTATTCTACAATTGGAAGAGCATGAGTCACACTTTGAGTTTCGGATTGAAGAGTTGCATCATCCCGCCTATGATTCTCCTAAGGACCATGTCATTTACACTGTGGTTAGTCATGATTCATCTCGCTATGCTACTATATTTTCCTATCTCTGAGATCAGATTATTCCTAAAAATCTAATGTGCAATGAGAAGCACCAACTCATCTGCAATGCCTCACATTTTACCCTTGTCTTTGGTGACTTGTATAGGAAGGGTCTAGATGGAACTCTCCTTAGGTGTCTAGAAATAGAGGAGTCAGAAAAAGTGCTAGCTGATGTCCATGATGGCATATGTGGTTCACACTCTAATGGTCTTGTGTTAGCTCAAAAATTGCTTAGGGTTGGTTACTATTGGCCTACTATGAAAATTGACATTGTTCGATATGCCAAGTCCTGCAAGAAATGTCAACTACCTGGGAATCTCATTCACGCTCCTAGACATGAGCTTATTCCCTTTATTACATACTGGCCATTTCAGCAATGGTCCTTTGACTTGGTAGGCAAGATTCATCCTAGTTCTTCAAGTGGGCATAAGTTCATTATTACAGCTAGTAAATATTTTACCAAATGGGTTGAAGCTGTCCCACTATCTGCAGCTATGGGAAAACATGTTGCCTTTTTTATCTTGAATCACATCATTTTCCACTATGGTATTCCTTCTTCCATAGTCACAGATAATGGTGGCCAGTTCAAGAATAAAGACCTAAAGCAATTGTGAAAAAAGTTCAAAATTAAACAACATTGGTCTTCTATTTACTACCCTTAAGGGAATGGTCAAGCTGAGGCTTTGAATAAAACATTGTTGAAAATCCTTCATAGGACAGTGCACAAATCAAGCAAGGATTGGCATCTGCAAATCAATCCTATGCTATGGGCTTATAGAACTTCTATTTGCACTTCTATAGGTGCCACACCTCTTTTCTTGGTCTATGGTTATGAGGTTGTCTTACCATTAGAAGTCAAGATACAATCACTGAGAGTCTCTCTGCATGGTTTGATTATCGATGAAGACCATAGGACCATGAGAGTTCATGAGCTTACTAGTTTGGAGGAATACCGCAAGACCACCTTTGATCACATGTGCACTTATCAGAAGAGAATTTCTGCTACCTATAATAAGAAGGTTCATCCTAGAGAGTTCCAAGTGGGTGAATTGGTCCTCAGAGAAAATCCTAAGAATCAACATAATAGAGCAAAAAGGTAAGTTTGAGCCGAATTGGTTAGGGCCTTACATCATCATGGTAGCATTTGGGTTCGGGGCCTATCCATTATATACACCTGAGGGAGAAGAGCTCACCAAACCTATTAATGTTCTCCATCTAAAGAAGTTCTATGCCTAAGGTTCTTGAGCTCTTTGTATATATCTTATTGATCCTAAAAAAAATTCAAAAAAATCCATATATGATGTTGAAAAAATCCTAAAAAACATATAAAGTCCTAAAAAAGAGCATCCTAGTGAAAACCTAGCAATAGGCGCTTTGATGTCTCACCAAAAAAATTCAAAAAAACAAAAAATTCAAAAAAATAGAAAAAGTACCTTGGTGAAAACCTGGAAACAGGTGCCTTGGTAGCAAAAAATATAAAAATCCAAAAAATCTGCCAAGTGGTGAAAACCTAGAAATAGGCACTACTTGGGACCCTTGCACCTATGTCTATCAGTCTTTCATGGTGCTCATTCACTCCACTTCTCACTTTATCTCTCCTAGCCTAGAATTGACTCTTGTCTTAGTCTAGGGGGCATACGTTGTTTTAGCTTATCTTGGGTCTCTTGTGTGTCAAGTTTTCTTGGGAAACTTGGTTCAAACAGTGTTTCTCAACACTTTACAACTATGTTTTTCAACACTTCCCTAGCATCAAGTGTTTCTCAACACTTATCAGATATCCTATCCGCAGTCTAGAATGATACGATATTACTCACCGGCAGATGTGATACTCAAAGTTTGACTCTATGACCTACACACACACACTTAAACACTTGACTCACTGAGACTTGTTTGATTTTATTTCTTTGTGTGCTGTCTATGATGATTTCTTTTGATGAGTTTTCTCTCTCTAATAGTTTTCGATGATGCATAGCTAGAAGATTGGGGGCATGAGGACATGTTTTCTCTATTTTCTACCTGTGGGTATATCTTGTTGATCCCAACTGTCATGAGCATTTATGCTTGTAACACTTGACACTAAGGATCTACAATGTATTATCCTTGACTATTTTCCACAAGTGCATGCTTATAGTCATCTTGACTTTCTTGTGTCTTGATGCAAACATAATCTTGCTATACTAAACTTAGGGAACCTCATTGCACTAGTCATCTTGACCTACATGTCTTTGATGCTTAGGTGGGATTCCCACATACCTATCTAATATAGATCATATTCATATACCCATAGTTATACTAGTGTGTATTGTATGATCTTGTGACGCTACCAATAAAGCTCGATGATGATTATTAGAGTCTAATAGCTTTTTAACCTTGCAAGTTAACCACTTTTCATAGTAGCTTGCATTCTTAGGTTCATGTTAGTTTAGTTTTGCATCTTGCATGTGGAGAGAGCTCTCCTTTCATCTTTCACAAAATTTTTAGTCAACTATGCTCACCTTTTTGCTTCTTCTCGATCATGTATTTCACTTCTTTTCTTTCATATCACATCATTTTCTATTCCTATCATCATAAGGGGTTAATCTTATCATCATATCAAAAAGATCATTTTCAGAAACATGAATCTATATCATAACATGAGAACTAAACATACATCCATGAGAGAAAATATACATGAGCATTTATAAGCATATATCATACATTTGAGAAATATAATAAGACAATAAAATCAAAACATCCATCACAATGAGACAAGTACACAAGATATATCGTAATCCAGTCATCTCATATATATAAATCATGATACAAATACAATATGAGATCCCAAAATCTAGATCAAGTCTCAAGACATGTCTGTACATCAAAACCCTAAACCTAGGACTAACTCTCCCCCTCATGTGGAGGAGGTGCTGGTGGAGCCGGTGGATCCATCCTGTCAGCTCACACGTCTGACCTCCCTGCCCTCTCAGAGTAGAGTGGCAATCGTTGAGCCACAGGCATGACTGCTATGTACAAACCATGGTAGTATGCCACCTATGTTGCATCCTTCTAGATCTCTATGGCATCATCTCATGCTGCCCTCTCTTGCCGATCTATCTTGGCTCACGCATCCATCAACTGCTAAGCACGAATGGTGATCATGGTCCTCCACTGCTGCACCTTGGCCTCTAAGGCCTGAACCCTCACCTGGAGATCCTCTCCCCCTATAGGCTACTCCTACCCTGCATCAACCCATCAGTGAACTAGTCTTGCCTCCTCCTTCTCCTCCTCACTCTCCTCTTCCTGTCGGCATGACCATTTGTGGCCACCTGATCAAGACCCCTAGCCTCTCTCCGCTACCCCCTCCTCCATCATCTCTACCCCTGCCCTATGCCTCTGGCTATGCATCTAGGACTATAAACCATGGGAAGGGACATCTTTGATGATTTGCTACATATGTCACATATGTACTTGCATCTACCATGTTTGGCAAGTAATCCCATGGCTCCTACCGCAACCCTGTTGTCTCATCTATTGCCTGCTAGTAATCCAACATCGATAGCCATCCTAGGCCCTCCTCCTCCTGCACCCTAGCATATGTAGTGGTCTCTACGACCACTCTTTGTTTCCTGTTGAACTGCCTCCACACTCAAGTGATCACAAAATGCTCCATAATATCTACATTCCTACCTAGTAATGGTCAGCTACATAGCATGTACCCGAGTTCCCGATCCCTATCACTCCACTACTCGCATGACCTATATGGTCTCCACTCAAATGTTGCTAGGTCATCTAATAGCTTCCTATAATATGTCAGGTCCCCACTATGTGGCTATGTTATGAACCCTATATATTGGTATATGTAGGGAGTCCTCCACTCCTAAGGTTGTACTCATGGTCACACAATAGCTATGTGATCCCACACCCATATTTGTGCCAGGACGGCCCTGCATGCCCATGATCGATCATCCCTATAGAAAATCTTATGCAGCTCATGATATATATCTGCAAGGATCACTGGTCCCCATGCCATCTACCTGGGTCATGCCACCAAGTCTGAAACTAGTCTCCCCTAGCCCAGTGGGAATCCTCTCTGGCTCCAGTCCATAATCAGAGCCTATGCTACTATGGAGCACATGATACATGACATTGGTTAGTCCCAACTATACTCCTCTATCAAACGGTCCCAACTAAGATGTCTATCTATGATGGTCACATCCTGAAAGAGGTCCTAGATGACCTGCCTCCCATCTATGGGAGTCTAATCATAGTATACCTGTGCCAACAAAAAATCATGTTAGTTTTCTTCATATGGACACATTACATTAATGAACATCTCTAAAAACATGATTATGCTCACCGCATCTCCATGGCTCGATACATGAAGGATCCAATAGACATCCTCTAGTGTGATGGTGGCCTCTTCAGTCGGCAAGTGAAAGGTGTTATGCTCGCTATGCCACCTCTCTGCCAGTGCTATCAATAATTTGTGGTTTTCCTGTAAATGGGGCATCTCCAACAAGTAACCAAAACCCATGCACATCAAAGTCGCTCTCCCTGGATCATCTAGATCCTGAACATAGTGCAACCTAACCACCCTTGGTGCTCTAATGGTGAGTGTCACCATAAAATCCTGCAAGACATAAACCCACAAGCCAAATGTCAAAACATGTCATGATGGATGTCGAAAATTAGTACAAGTCATATCAAATCAAAAAATTATCTCTACACATGTTATATTGCTCAAATTAAAGTCATGTGATACTTCTTATTATACTGGTGCGACAGTGTTTGTTGATATTTTATCGTACAATACTTTCTTGACTAGTGGTGCAATACTTTCGCTTCGTGTGATAGTTTGCACATGGTCGCACGACATTTCATCTAGGATCATGCGATACTTTCCTGAATGGTCATGCGACACTTTGTGGGCTCATGAAGTCTCACATGATACAGTCTACAATAAGTGTGCGATACTTTTAAAGTATCACATGATATTTCGCTAAATAATAATTTTAAAATTTTAAAAATGACTCAAATGGCTAGTTTTTTTTTTAAAACTTACCAGGGCACCATACTAAGGAGGCCGGTTGTGCAATCGACCGCGCTCGAATTGATGTGTGTGAACAGGAATGCCTGCCTGCTAAGCCATAGTCTCTCTCGGATCTCTCAAAGTTCTCAAAATTCACATAAGACAAATGAATTTGAAAATGACCTTTTCACCCCTTATAGGGCATTTTGACCTAATTTTCAAAACATCTTGAAATTTCATGAAAATTACACCCCTAGCTAATTTCAACGTGCTAGATCCATTTTCAGAATCGAAATCAAAATTTGAGTTCATCTTGCTGGTCAAAATCACACTTTAAAGTTTCTCCTTCTTTTGCACAATTGGCTGACTGTTTGAGGCTTGATCCTTCAATCTTCATTGGGGCATCTTCATTTCCTCATCTCCATCTCTCTCACCCTTCTAGTCTTTCATTCATTTCCTTCACTTCATCTCTCTGAGTTTTTGACTTTATCTTTATCCTATATCTTTCTCAGTCAAACCTACTCAAACTGGGGCATATTTTCACTACTTGATGGTTATTCTATTATCTTTCATCTTCTATTATGATTTCTGGTGATTTGATCATGTTTCTCTAATCTTGCTTCTGCATTCCCTCTACCTCATTTTGATTTCAATTTCGAGGGGGCAGACATATCCTATCGGCTATTCTCCAAAGCATATGCTTGACCATTCCATTTGCTCTGATTGATCTATTGTGCTTGACATGTTAGTTCTCATCTCAGGTTCTGATACTGTCCATCTCTCCATAAGTGTTCAATACTGTCACTACCAGGATGACCATGTAAGATTTTCTCTCTCTGCACTTCATTCTTTGGAGTTAAATCTCTATCTATTGCCTTCTTGGCTAATCTATTCTTTGACATAATGTGTTCCCAGATCGATCACACATTAGTCAAAGAGGGGCAAAAGAAATCACCTAAAAATGGTCATCTAGACTATTAGCCCCTTTGTAGCATTATTTGCTAAATTTATCAAATGCTTATTCTTGATCAAATCCTTATTCTATCATTTATTTGATTATATTCTATGGATTAACCATGTTTATCCTAAGTCTTTATTTAATTAAAAGGAATTCCCTCCCTTTTTGTTAAAGAAAAAGCCCCACTTACCTTTTATCCTAAGTTGCACAAATAAAGCATTATTCCTATTTAATAAATAAGAAGAAAGGCTTTTTGTCTCACATAAGGCACAAAATCCAACACTTCTTTCCCATTGGAGGAGACTTGTGCACAAGGATTGCTCCCACTTTCAAACTCCACCCTTGATCAAATCTTTTGCCTCTTAATCTCCATGGTCCATTTATCTTTAAAAGGAAAGCTCTCTTCTCATTCTAGGATCCCCAACTCTTGATGCTAATGTTGTGCTATAGGTTTTCTTGGTGACATTGGAGCTTTTGAAGGACTTGTTGCATTTTAGTCTTCATACTTGCATTGTAGTTTAGTCTCTTCATAGCATTCTTAGCTTAGTTTCCTTTCATGTTTTAGCTTAGTTCACATAGTTTAATTAGTAATGGCTTGTAACACTCTCATTTCTATAGTTTAGTTAAATTCTTATTCTATCATAGCTTGCATTGCATTTTCATTGTGATTCTTTAAGATATTGGCATTCTTGCCCTTGTCTCTTTGAATCTCCCATTGTATGGTTTACTAGCAAGGTTGTATGCTTAATAGCTCTAGCTGAGAGCCCTCTAAACACCCTTGTACTCCATGCCTAGGGAGCTCTAGGTCTCTTTTCAAGGTTTCCAATCCATGGATGCTCTTGGAATAAATGGCTTAGAGAAGTGCACATTTTGAGTGTACACTAGGCCCTATGTCACCATTTACATCCTTGGTGTTCTATCTCGACCTCCAAACTGACTGACTGATATTTTTTCGCATCCACTGATTGTCTGGGAACCACAATTTTAGTTTGGGCCTAAAATAGGTGGTATAGGTCATTTCAAATGACCTATACTCAGGTATAGGTATATAATGAAAAATGTTTATCAATGATAGGCTCCTACTTCATCACTATATATTGGAAGTGGCCCTAAAATGTGACCCCTTTTGAGGATAATAATATAATTAACACAACCCAAGTTTATGTAATGGTGCTAATGCATGATATAATCCTATAAGGAGGTGTTCATTCTAGGGTACTTTCCATTTAATATAGGAGTGTATATAATAGATGCAAGTAAATTAAAACAAAGAAGACACTTATATAATGATAAACAAAAGGATATCAGATCTAGTGTATCAAAGTAAGTGCTATGAAGGAAAAAGGATGAATATTTACTCACCTTGAGGGTAAGTATATGATGCAAATTTATATTTGAAAAAGCATTGTCAAATTATATCAAAATCAAGAAAAGATCTAGATTTGAAACCTTGAAGGCTGAATTTGCAATCTATTAAAATTTGAAAGCTATGGGAACATGTCAAAATTGAGGTGATCTATATCGGTATAGGTCAAAATTTAGGTGACCTATACCCTAAGAGGCATAATCTAGAGGTCTTGGGACTTTTGAATCCAAAACTCCATGAATCTGCACTTGCACACAAGAAAAAGGGAAGTTGATGGGGGAAAGGGACTTGCCTTGGTCAAGCCCCCATTTAGGAATTAACCTTGAATTCAAATAAAATAAATTATATCATGAAGTAGAGATTAAACAAAAATGAAGTAAACCATACCATGTAAATGCAATTGTCCTTAGTATGTGATTGAGTTTGTTGATGCAATAGCTTTGACTCAACACAAAAACCAAAAAGAAATCATGTAAGACAAAACCTCGTATATTAAATGCTAGCAATTCATCTAAATATTGAATGGAACAGAAAACCTTGAACTAATCAATGTATATATCCTCCCTCGATGGCCAACTCATTTGTCTCCAATGAAGAAAGAAGCTAGATCTATAGAAGGAAATGCATGCTTGATGGATGGTGGATGAATGCCTTCAATGAATGCTTGCTTTCTTGAACTCCTTGAATTCACAATAGATTGTTTGTAGATGGGTTTTTCGCTTGAGATGAGACTCCTTGTAATTTTGTGGATATTAAAATGTGAGGAAGATGCATCATTTTATAGTGATTTCAGGGTGAAATTTGTGAAAGGTCGACTCCACTAGGTGACAAAAGAGAAATACTTTGCATCGGGCCCAAGAATTACAAAAATTAATGTCTCAAGGTATAGGTCACCAAAAGTGAAACCTATCCTAGAAGGGTTAATTTTGAGATAAATTTTGTGAGATTTGAGATGCATTTAGAGTTTCAGGGAAAAATAGAAAGATGAGTGAGAAAATCAAGCATAAAGGCTTAAAATAGGAAAGTGATATAGGTAAATGGATGAGTAAATGGGGAACTATGTATAAGAATTAGATCCAAACTTAGAGTTTTGAGCAAGATTGGAGGAAGAAAAGAAACCTTGATTCATATAATTTATTCAATTAAGTGCAATGTAAGGTCCTCACATGAGGAGGTCACTAAGGAGGGATAAAAATGGTCTCAAAAAAAACACAAAGAAAGTGCTTACTTTTTAAGACTATAGAATAGGTTAATTCAAATGACCTATAACTGGGTATAGGTCATCTCAAATTACCTATACACCACATTTTGGGCCCAAATTTTAATTGGACCCCCACCTCGGTGAATTAATGAGGGATTGAGATCTGTAGTCAATCCTCTCAATTCTATCACCTGATTTTGTATAAAAGAAAGCCTCAAACTTCATTTTGATAAGATGAAAAAAATTTCAAGAGTGAAGCCCTAATTTGAAGAAATCCCATGAATTAAGGACTTTTGAATCAATGCTACATCAATATTATATCAAACATTTGAGCATTAAAACCATTTATCAACATTATGGAGCTACAAAAGGATTGTGATAATGAGTAGTAAATCACCGATTGTTAATTGGCTTATATCCTTCCTATTTGGATGTAGGTATTATTTATTGTTATTTTCAAATCTATATATTTTTGCTTTAAATATATGATTTTTATATGCTTTCAATCACACGTTGATTAAATTTTCATATAGGGTTTACTCTATCACATTAGGGTAGAGCTTTACATTACATTTGTGCATTTTAGCTCATATCAATTTAGACATACTCTAGATTCATGAGCACTACACATATTTATCTCTATCATATTGGCTATTTATGGAGGTGAAAATCACCAAAATTGGGGATTGACCATGGCAACCTCTTAAATGGCCACCCACACAACATTTTCTAGATTTACTGGTACAGATGACCTAAAAAATAACTCTCAAAACTTTTATGGCATTCCAACACTATGACAACCAGTATGCAATTTGTTCAGATAGAAAACATAGTGTAGACATTGTTTCAAATGACCTATGCCCAAGTATGTATCACCTCAAACTATGTATACCCTTAGAAATAGGCTCAAAATTGGTAGACAATCAGATATAGGTTGTGGGATCTCAAAAAATTAGTTATAGCTAGTTTCAGGATTTTGATAGTTGGGAATTCGGATTTTAATATCCCTTGTTCCTATTTTGATTCTAGGTGCATTAAAATCTATCATAATCTCCTTCTTCATCTATTTTCACTCTAATTAAATCATTATTGTTTCATTTAGTCAATTTTCATACTATTCTCATTCATTCTTTTCCAATTCTAAGCAACAAACAAATAGAAACCCCTTGAGTAAGAATCTTGCATTAGCATTCCTACCACTAGGGGATGTTGATCTAATTTATCTTATGGTGATTTTGTATACCAACATGCCATATTAATTTGAGAAAAAAAGATCTTCAGGTGATCCCCTTTTTATATTGTACAATTCCAAACAAGAATTTGACTGAGGCAAACCCCTCAATACAACCTTCTTCCTCATTTTTCTATGTGTAAGATCTGGTCACAAATCTATTAGGACTTAATTCAAATAGTGCATGATCTAATAGACTTTCTATGAAAGTTTTAGGAAAAGGTACGGGGTATACATCACCCCAAGCTATCTATACCTAGGAACATAACACCTCAAGTGTTCTATACCATCTCAATCATCCTTAGATTCAAATCACATGCTAGTACAACAATTTACTTATTTTTTTAAGTCATTCTAGGTTCCTATCTACTTTGTATCTATCTTTTTTTGCTGAAATTTCTCAGTTATTCTTATTTAGTCTTCCATATTACATCACCTTATCATTTCCTCTCAAATACAACTTCCTCCAATTCATTATTTCAAAGGATCATTTACACATTTAGTGCTTAATTCCTACTAGAGCCTATTGGGGCATCTTCCTTTTGATTGTGCATTAAGGAAAGAGGAACAATCCACATTGAGGAACAATCCACATTACTTAATAATCCACATTGAATTTAGATAATTTGTTCAAGACTTAGTAGATAAATCTCTTATTTTCTTAACAACATATCTTATGCTTTTTTATATATATAAAATATACCTTAACATTTCTCTTTCCTATTATGTCACTCTTCATCATGTAATCTTAGTAGCTTACTTCACTAGGGGTTGATTGTTTTTCATGATGTCCATTGTGAACCACATAATAGGTATTTTCCCTTGTCTTTGTGCTTGGGGGGAAATGTCTCGCTATCTTATTCATTTATCCTTCCAAAGGATTCATTATCTCTTTGTTGGTTAAATATGTTATACTATGATGTCATTCTAGACCTGGACTTGTTTGTTGAGGATTTTTCTCTTTAGGGATTGACATCCTTCTTTATAGCATTTTCCTTGCTTGTAAGTTCATATCTCTTGTAATGAATATTTTGGCTAGCTTGTATAGCATGATATTATTTATTATTCTCCTTCATGGGACCCATTTTTATCTTTGTGGGTTTTCATATTTTATAGTGGCACATTATTTGTAGCATGAGATTCTATATTTCACACAAGGCATTATTATCTTTGTGAATAATATTTTTCATGCCTCAAAGTGAATTTCTATTATAAATGATATTCCACTTATGGTGCATATGGTGTTTCTCTTCCTTTCAAAAAGATCTGTTATTCCTTTCTTAAATTATTTATTTATAGCATGATATACTTTTCTTGCATAGATTTGTTTGTTTACATGAAGATCTTATCTTTTCAGGAGTGTTCACAACCTTATCCTTTCTTGAAAGCACATGTCTATTATATATGGTATATAATATATTATATTTTCCCTTACCTTCACCCTTAGGGGGAGAGGTTTCATTTATCAATATTTCTTTCCATTTTCTTACTAAGGATCCACTTTTCTTGGTGTAGTGGCATTTGTTTATCATGTGACATTCTTTTCCTATATGGAATTGCTCATTTTGATTTGGGATTATCTCTCCTGAAATATGTCTGTGTGTCATTAATCAAAACCTCTTCCTTATTTATAAAATCATGTTAATCCTAAACAAATACTCTCAATTGGGGTCTTAAAGTGTTTCATCCTTTGTCAAGAATCTATTTTTCACCTAGCAATAGGGGGCTAAAACGGTGCATTATTGTTCTCCTCCTCTCTTTATCTTGAAGAAGTTATCTTTGTTAAAGGAATCCTCTTGAAGGTAGATGTCTTATACCAATCTCTCTTCCTTTCAAGGGTCTCTTCCCACTTACAGACACCTTTCAAAATTATCTATTCCTTGGCTAACTAGAGTCTTCACTCTTTTCAAGGGACTTGGCTATATATTATTTTTTTAAGGATACCTCATTGTTGTTGGAAGTAGGTATCCTTGTTCTCTTTTCCTTAGGGTGCCACCAGGGTCCTATTTTTCCATCATAAGGAGGGAGAAATGTATGTGGCCTCCTTTTACATTATGTACTTTCATTGGTCCTTAGAATAACCTCTTTTATTTGTTCTTTAACAAACCACTTTTAGTGATCCTTAGGCTGACTACTTTTTATCGATCCTTATACTAATCCCCATTTTTATCGATCCTTAGGATAATCACTTTTAATTGTCCTTAGACTAGCCACTTTTTATCTATCCTTAGAATAATCATTGTTTTTATTGGTCCTTAGACTAATGTCTTTTATTGATCCTTAGACTAATCATTTTCATTGCTCCTTATATTGATCACCTTTATGGATTCATATTGAGATTATGCTTTATATAGTACCAATCATGTAAGATTCCCTATGCACAAATCATGTTTAAAGGTAGAGTTAACTAGAATAACGTAGCTTGATAGACCATCAATTCTCCTTCTTTCTCTCTTTGGGATAGTGGGACTAGCATAATACAACATGTAGGCCTTTCTACTCTTTCATCCTCTTCATCTCCCATGGATAACCTACCATAACACAACTTGCTAGATTGTTGGAATCAAGGTATTTCTCCTTATTTCCATGCTCTTATATCTTTTATAGTGGGTTAGATCATGGAGTTTTGTTGTTGGTGTATGTTCTTTCCCTTCCCATGTTTTCATTTATTCTTTTGCAATATCTTTCTAAATATGATACTAGTGGTTGGGACATTTTTCCATCAAGGTCTCTTCATCTAGCATATTTGGAGTTTTATTTTTGGTACTGACCCCTTTTGTTTGTGTCTTTTGTCTTTTTTTTTCTTTTTTTTTTTGTGCCCTTGTTCTAGTTGTTCAAGTTGAGATCCTTTTTTAAGGGGATGACATCCTTAATCTTAGTGAAGTCTTATCCCTTTGTAGCTCTCTCTCTCTCTCTCTCTCTCTCTCTCTCTCTCTCTCTCTCTCTCTCTCACACACACACACACACACACACACATTTCCTTTACCATGAGCATGAATTTGTCTCATACTCTTGCTAAAATGGGGGCTAAATGTACTATCATAAATTACAAGCACCTTATTGCTATAAAAAAATTATGATTATTTAGCATACACCTTAGTGTGTTTTTACCTTAAAATGAATAATAAGACTTCATATGACACTCAATGGAAACCTAAATTAAATTAGGGGTCCTATTTCATTTCAATTTTATTTAAAATTAAGGTAAACCCTTATTTCTAAGTGTGCTCCTCTATTATTTTTTCAATCCAATAATTGATTTCATCACATAGGCCCTATGTCATCATTTTTTGCCTTTGTAGTGTGTCCTAACCTTGAAATATGCTACATTTTGTAATCTGGAATCCTCTAATTATTTGGGTCCCAAGGTTTAAATTTTAGCCCTAATTGGTGAGTATACAACACCCTAGGCTCTCTATACCTTAGGTTTTGAGCTAAGATTTGAATTGGGGGCCCGTCTTGGTAATTTCATGGGGTATTTGTATTTTTGGTCTGCCCTTCTAAGTTTTAGCTCCCACAATAGTATGAGAGTTATATAAGTCATCTATCTCTGATCATCCACAATAAAGAGTTCAAAAACCAAGATCAAGATTTCAAGATCTTTGGCATCTTTGCACATTATAAGGTGTTTTTAAGGGAATATTCTCCATGTATCAAGATTCTTTCTCACATTGAAGGTAAAGAAAAGGAGTGAACCATTAAGGAAGAGGATATACACACATTCAAGTCTCCACATTCATTCAAGTCTTCAATCCTCCTCTCTCTCAATCAAGCATTATAGAAAACTACAACATCCATTACACAAGGTTTTGTCTTTCATGATTACCTTTTGGTTTTTGTGTTAAGTCAACGCTATTGCATTACCATAATTTATTAAAATATTGAAGTAAATCATACCATGTAGATGTAATTTTCATTAGTATGTGATCAAGTGTGTTGATGCAATAACTTTGACTCAACACAAAAACCAAAAGGAAATCAAGTAAGACAAAACCTCATATATTAAATCCTAGAAATTCACATTAATGTTGAAAGGAAGAGAAAATATTGAATGAATGAATGTCTATCTCCTCCCTTAATGACCAACTCCTTTGTCTCCAATGAAGAAGGAAGCTAGATCTATAGAAGGAAATGCATGCTTGATGGATGGTGGATGAATGCCTTTAATGAATTATTGCTTGTTTGAACTCCTTGAATGCACAATGAATTTTTTTAGATGGATTGATTTCATGAGATGAGATGCCTTGTAATTTTGTGGATAAGAAAATGAGAGGAAAAGGCCTCATTTTATAGTGATTTTGGGGTTAAATTCATGAAAGGCCGACTCCACTGGGTGGAAAAAGAGAAATACATTGCATTAGGCCCCAAGACTTACCAAAATTAATGTCCTGAGGTATAGGTCACCACAAGTGAGAAATATAGTTGGAAGGGTTAATTTTGAGGTAAATTGTGCAAGATCTGAGATGCATTTAGAGTTTCAGAGAAAAATAGAAAGATGAGAAAAAAAACCAAGCATAAAGGCTAAAAAAGGGAAAGTGAATTAGGTAAATGGATGGGTAAATGGGGAATTATACATAAGAATTAGAACCAAACTTAGAGTTTTGAGCAATATTGGAGGAAGAAAGGGGACCTTGATTTAAATAATTTATGCAATTAAGTAGAATGTAAGGTCCTAACATACGGAGCTCACTAAGGAGGGATAAAAAAAGGTCTCAAAAAGAACACAAAGCAAGTGCTTAATTTTGAAGACTATATAATAGGTTATTTTAAATGACCTATACCTAGGCATAGGTCATCTCAAATGACTTATATCTAGGTATAGGTCATTTCAAATGATCTATACCCCACATTTTGGGGCCAAATTTTAATTGGACCCCCATCTCGGTGAATTAATGAGGGATTGAGATCTGTAGTCAGCCCTCTCGATTCTATCTCCTGATTTTCTATAAAAACATGCCTCAAACTTTATTTTGGTAAGATGAAATAAATTTTGAGGGTGGAGCCTCAATTTGAAGAAATCCCATGAAGTAAGGACTTTTTAATCAATTCTACATCAATCTTCTATCAAACATTTGAGCATTAAAACTAATTTTCAACATTATGGAGCTACAAAAGGATTGTGATAATGACTAGGAGATCACCAATTGTTAATTGGCTTATATCCTTCCTATTTGGATTTAGGCATTATTTGTGGTTATTTTTAAATCTACATATTTGTGCTTCAAATCTATTCTTTTTATACACTTTCAATCACATTGATTGCATTTACATATAGGGTTTACTCTATGACATTATGGTAGATCTTTACATTACATTTATGCATTTTTAGCTCATATCAATTTAGACTTACATTAGATTCATGAGAACTACACATATTTATCTCTATCATATTGGCTATTTATTGAGGTGAAAATCACCAAAATTGGGAGTTGACCAAGGAAACCTCATAAATAGCTACCCACACACATATTTTCTAGATTTACTTGTACATATGACCTCAGAAACAACTTTCAAAACATTTATGGCATTCCAACACTATGATAGATAGTATGCAATTTATTCTGATATAAAACACAATATAGACATTGTTTCAAATGATCTATTCCCCGGTATACATCATATCAAACTATATATACCCTTAAAAATAGGCTCAAATTTGGTAGACAATCAAATATAGGTTATGGGATCTCAAAAAATTAGTTATATCTAGTTTCGGGATTCTAACACTTGGGAATTCAGATCTAAATCTCCCTTGTTCTTATTTTGATTCTAGGTGAATTCAAATATATCATAATCTCCTTCTTCATCTATTTTCACTCTAATTAAATCATTATTGTTTCATTTAGTTAATTTTTATACTAGTTTCATTCATTCTTTTCCAATTTTGAGAAACAATCAAATAGAAACCCCTTGAGTAAGAATCTTGCATTAGCATTCCTACCACTAGGGGATCTTGATCTAATTTGGCTTATGGTGGTTTTGAATTCCAATGTTCCATACTAATTTGGAAAAAATAGATCTTCATGTGATCCCCTTTTTATATCATACAATTCCAAACAAGAATTTGACTAAGGAAAAACCCTGAATACAACCTTCTTCCTCATTTTTCTATGTGTAAGATCAGGTGAAAAATCTATTAGGACTTAATTAAAATAGTACAAGATCTAACAAACTATCTATGAAAGTTTCAGGAAAAGGTATAGGGTATACATCACCCAAAGCTATCTATACCTTGGAATGAAATGCCCTAGTTGTTCTACACCCTCTTAATCAACCTTAGATTAAAACCATAGTTTAGTACTACTATTTAGTTGTTGTTTTAAAGTCATTGTAGGTTCTTATCTACTTTGTTTCTATCTTTTTTTGCTGAAATTTCTCATTTATGCTTATTTAGTCTTCCATATTGTATCACCCTATCATTTCCTATCTAATAAAACTTCCTCCATTTCATTATTTGAAAGGATCATTTACTCATTTAGTGCTTAAGTCCTACTTGAGCCTATTGGGACATCTTCCTTTTGACTGTGCAATAATGAAATAGGAACAATCTACATTTCTTCTATTTTCTTATTGTACATTTTTTATTAACCCAATGTATGACATTTCCACTTCTTATTTATTGTTTACATTTATACATTACATCCTTAGATCTTGGATTTTACTAAGTTAGATTGAGTTATGTATCTCATGTTATTACACTTCTTTGTACTTCTCTTTATCAATCATATGATACTACCTTCTTGCATTTTATAGTGTTTATTTTCTTCCATGGTGTTCTTTCATATTGTACTACAAGGTTATCAAATATATTTCTTCCTTATAAATCATGTTTAAATACTTTTATAAATATGTCATGTGGTTTACTCATTCATTTGTTACCAAAATGCATGGAATATATTGATTACATAAGGGTCTTTTTGGTTTAACCTAAAGATGACATTAGCATAAACCACATTAATCTTTCTCCTATGACACCTATTAATTACGAGGATAGAGATCAACCTCCTAAAAATCCCATATTAGTGAGACATAGAGCCTCTCTACATCAACCCACCTTAATGGATAGTCTCAAGGAAGCTAGTTTATGTACTTCTTTAGATTATGTAAAAATATTCCCCTTTTTTATCAAAGCATTTTTCATAATCATTATGTTGAGAATTTTCTTGATGATCTTGTTGGAAAAATGGTCAGCGCTCCCCTTGGGATTTAACCGCCTCCTGTATCTTCTATAAGTCTAGTGGTTGTATTGGGCATTAATAGGTCAATATTTTGGTGCAATGACAACCACTACCTATAACAAGTGGTATCAGAGCTTGGTCATAGGTTTGAATCCCCTAAGGTAATTCTTAGGGGGAGATTGTTGGAAAAATGGTCAGCACTCCCCTTTGGATTCGTGACATGGCTTAACCACCTCATGTGTCTTTTATAAGTCTAGTGGTTGTATCAGGCATTAATATGTTGTTCTTTTGGTGCAATGACAACCACTACTTGTAACAGATCTATCTCCAAGATTAACCTTAAGTAGACATGAATATCTTGATAAAACTAATTCTTATCCACCTAAAGAAGAGAGGAATAGTGATAGGGTTTATAATCTCCCAAAAGAAAACATTTCCCTTCCTATTCATCTTTATACCACAAATTTTCATAAATATCAAGATGAATGTCCTTCCCCCTCAATATTAGAGGTTAATTACAATATGGTTTATGACATTACCACTCAACAAGGTTATAGTGGACAAGGTATAAAAATCCCTATAGATCCTCCTACATAATTTATTAGATGTGGTCTAGAATTTATACCTCAATCCAACACATTTCCCTTTTCTTCCATTATTATGGGTCCTTCATCATCACAAAAAAAGCCTATATAGACATTAGTTTACCAACTCAATCCATTATTACACCTACTTTTGATAATCATTTTTCTCTGGCTAAGAGAACCTTTTGGAGACTTAAGTGTGACACTAAAATTCATTTTCCTTTTAGACATTTTCTAAAGAATTTCAAATACCTCATAATGGAAAGTTTATGTCTTTTTCATCATAGCAATCAACATCAACATTCTCATGTTGATTGTATTGAATTTAGATAATTTATTCAAGATTTAGTAGATAAATCTCTTATCTCTTAACAACATATCTTATGCATTTTTTATATAAAAAACATACCTTAACATTTCTCTTTCCTATTATGTCACTCTTCATCGTGTAATCTTAGTAGCTTACTTCACTAGGGGTTATTTCTTTTGCATTATGTCCATTGTGAGCCACATAATAGGTATTTTCCCTTGTCTTTTTTCTTGGAGGGAAAGGTCTCACTATCTATAAAAAAAATTTAAAAAAATGAAATGTGATTGTGATTTGGGTTGGTTATTTTAGATGTGTTCACCAACATGTAAATAATATCCTTTACACATAGAAGAGTTGGGAAATGCAAGATTCTCTTCTTAACCCCAAATTTCCAAAGGAAAGATCCAAATTGATTAACCACAAGAGAATGGTCAATGCATAAATGAATCAATCAATTAGTAATAAGAAGAAAGAGGAAAACCTTACATTCCATTTTGGAAGAGAGTATTTAAATCTTAATTGAAATGAATTGAAGATAAATACTAACGTCAAAGTATAGCAGATCTGGAAATTGTTGTTTTTTGGTGTCTGTACTAAGTTTCTAGAAATTCTGCAACCAGATCTGGAATAGAAACACGGAGACGGAGAAAACCCAAAAATATTTTTCTTTTATGAGCCAGGTCGACGTTGACCCAAATACGGGGGTGCAATCATGCCCCTTTATGTCGACCTTGACCTACACTACTTCGATGGAAATTCTATTCATGGATCCTGAAAGTTTACCGAAAAGGGTATCTGAATCTATTCTATAATTTATTGTTTTGTACCTGCACCTGCAAGAAAAATGCTTTTGTTGTTTGGATGAGGGGTTTGCCTTGGTCAAACCCCAGTTTTGGAATTAACCTTGAAATAGAATTGAAATTGTAGTAATACACAAAATAAATAGAACAATTCACCTTACTTATGTTGAAACCCTTGTGAAGGATTTGAATGCTTGAATCCACAAGTATGGATGCTCGAAATGGATGTAGAATTGTAGGATGTAGGATGTCTCAAATCAATTTCCTTTAGATCGTCAACACAAATCTTGAATGGATCTTGGAATAGGAAAAAGCTTGAATGGATATGGATGGAGAAATCTTCAACAAGAGGGCTCCATAGAGCTTGAATCCTTCAATGGCTACCAATAGATCTCCTTGATGAATTGAATCTTGAATGCTTGAATGCTCACTTTGATAAATTATGTATAGATGATCCTCCCTTTTTCTTTCCTTCTCTTTTCTTCTTCTCCTTTTCCTCTCTTTTTCTTCCTTTTCTTTTTTTCTTCCTTTAAAATGAGAGGAGAAGGCTTCCTTATATACTAGTCTAGGACACCAAATTCTAGAGAGGCTGACATATGAGAAATAAATTCCCATTAGGCTCATACCCTTAGAAGTGGGCCTATATTAAATGTCTTTTAAGAGTCACCATTTTGAAGCCCGAAGCAGTCGATCCAAAAGCGGGAAAGAATTCTTTCCAAACCCCGACATTTGGAAATCTTTGGAATTTTAAATTTAGACCTTGGGTTAGGGTTGAGGTCAACCTTAACCCTAAGGTCAAGAACCTCAAAATCTTAGAGAAAATTACCAGAAACAGGTAGGAAAGAAGTGGAAAACAAGGTAGGATAGGGTAAAAACCATAGCCAAGTTAAAGACCCATTCAATTCATTTTACATGACCCCAAACCACTTACTCGGAGGGCTAAACCAGTCCTAAATGGAAGTGATTCCATTTTTTGATGATACACTATCTTATTCATTTCTCCTTACAAAGGATCCATTATCTCTTTGTTGGTTAAATATTTTATACGATGATTTCCTTCTAGACCTGGACTTGTTTGTTGAGGATTTTTCTCTGTAGGGATTGACATCCTTCTTTATAGGCTTTTCCTTTCTTGTAAGTGCATATCACTTATAATGGATTTTTTGAATAAGTTTGTATAGCATGACATTCTTTCTTAGTCTCCTTAATAAGACCAATTTTTCTCTTTGTATGTTTTCATATTTTAGAATGACACATTCTTTGTAGCATGAGATTCTATGTTTCACACAAGGCATTATCATCTTTGTGAATAATCTTTTTTGTGCCTCAAATTGTATTTCTATTATAAATTATATTCCACTTAGGGAGCATATCGTGTTTCTCTTCCTTTCAAAAAGATCCATTATTCCTTTCTTAAATTATTTCTTTTATAGGGTGAACCCACAATAGTGGGTTACACTTTTTTGCTTGAATGGACACTGAACTCTACATTTTGAAAAAAAAAAAAGATTCGGATGCATATTGTCGTTAAACCATTTAAAATCAGAAGATGAAGTAAATTAGAGTCTTTTAGGATTTTTTGTCTAGATTTTAAATATATTTTTTATTTTTATTTTTGAATTTATTTGAGTGGTTTTTTCTTTCTCCCACGAAAACTGGTATGTTGCTGAAAACATCATTTTCAAAGAGTTAGATTGTTTTCATAGAGCATAACTTTTTTTCTAAAATAGATATCAATGTGATTCTTTCGAATTTAGTTTTTTAACATTCATACAAAGGGCATGAAATTTATTTGATGAAATTATCATGATTATTTTATATTTTATTAACATTTGAAGTTGACTAAACCGTAAGTTTGACATACCTTGACTACATAGCTTATAACTTGTCGTGTATTTGTCCAATTTCATTTTTATTTTTTTTGATAGAAAGATAACTTCAATACCTAGGGCATAGATATTTTTTAGAATTTTTTTTCTCTCATTTACTATTTTTCCATAAGCATCACACATAGAGGTAGATATACAGTGAAATATCTATGTTTAGTAAAACTAAAAATACAAAGTCATAATAAAATTAATATATATTAACATTATAATCATTGGAAAGATTTTTCTCAATACCTTAATACATAGATAGTTTTGTCAAATGAATTCATTTTATTTTTCAAAAGATAAATTCAAAGTGATTTTTTGTCAGCATTTTAATAGGTGCAAAGGAGACTCCATTATAGGTATGAATGAGGAGTATAGATGTTATATCAATATTTTTTTTATCTAAGAGGCTTTGAGCTAACCATTTGTAATGAAATCCTTCAAATGGAACCTCTCAAGGCTTAAATCATCATATTTTATTAAAAATTTGTTATTTTAGCAAAAATCAGCATCTCTAAAAAAGTGTAACCCACTATTGTGGGGTCACCCTATAACATGATATACTTTCTTGCATAGATTTGTTTGTTTACATGAATATCTTCTCTTTTTCTGGAGTGTTCATAACCTTATCCTTACTTGATAGCATATGTCTATTATCAAAGATATATGGTATACAATATATACTATTTTCCCTTACCTTCACCCTTGGGGGAAAGTTTTCATTTATCAATCTCCCTTTCCCTTTTCTTACTAAGGATCCAGTTTTCTTGGTGTAGTGGCATTTTTTTTTCATGTGACATTACTTTCTTATATGGAAGTATTCATTTTGATTTGGGATTCTCTCTTATGCAAGATGTGTGTCATCTTTATCAAAACCTATTCCTTGTTTATAAAACCATATTCATCCTAAAAAAATACTCTCAATTGGGGGCTTAAAATGTTTCATCCTTTGTCAAGAATCTCTTTTTCACCTAGCAATAGGGGGGCTAAAAGAATGAATTATTGTTCTCCTCCTGTCTTTGTCTTCAAGATGCTATCTTTGTTAAAGGAATCCTCTTGAAGGTAGATGTATTATAACCAAGATATCTTCCTTTCAAGGGTCTCTTCCCACTTCCAGACACCTTTCACATTTTTTTATTCCTTGGCTAACTAGAGTCTTCACTCTTCTAGGGACTTAGCTATATATTATTTTTTAAGGATACCTCCTTGTTGTTGGAAGTAGGTATCAGTGTTCTCTTTTCCTTATTATGCCACCACGGTCCTATTTCACCATCATAAGGAGGTGGAAATACTTGTGGCCTCCTTTTACATTATGTACTTTCATTGGTCCTTATAATAACCTCTTTTATTGGTTATTTAATAGACCACTTTTATTGATCCTTAGACTGACTACTTTTTATCGATCTTTATATTTATCCCCATTTTTATTGATCCTTAGAATAATCACTTTTAATGGTCCTTAGACTAGCCACTTTTTATCTATCCTTAGAATAATCATTATTTTTATTGGTCCTTAGTCTAATTGCTTTTATCGATACTTAGACTAACCATTTTCATTGCTCCTTATATTGATCACCTTTATGGATTCATATGGATATTATGCTTTCTGAAGGACCAATCATGTAAGCTTCCCTATGCACAAATCATTTTTAAAGGTAGAGTTTACTAGCATAACGTAGCTTTTTAGACCATCAATTCTCCTTCTTTCTCTCTTTGGGATAGCGAGATTAGCATAACACAACTTGTTGGCCTTTCTACTCTTTCACATGGATAACCTACCATAACACAACTTGTTAGATTGTTGGATTCAAGGTCTTTCTCCTTATTTTCATTATCTCATAGCTTTTATAGTGGCTTAGATAATGGAGTGTTATTCTTGGTGTATGTTTTTTCCCCTTTCCATGTTTTCATTTATGCTCTTGCAATATCTTTCTAAATATGATACTAGCAGTTAGGACATTTTTCAATTGAGGTCTCTTAAACTAGTATATTTGGAGTTTTATTTTTGGTACTAAGCCCTTTTATTTGTGTCTTTTGTCATTTGTTTGTTTAATTTTATTTTTTGTGCCCTTGTGTTGGTTGTTTGAGTTGAGATCCTTTTTGGGGGGATGACATCCTTAATATTAGTGATGTCTTATCCCTTTTTAGTTTTCCCTTGATCATCTCTCTCTCTCTCTCTCTCTCTCTCTCTCTCTCTCTCTCTCTCTCTCTCTCTCTCTCTCTCTCCCTCTCTCTCTCATTTCCTTTACCATGAGCATGAAGTTGTCTCATACTCTTTCTAAAATGGGGGCTAAATTTACTATCACAAATTACAATCACTTTATTGGTGTATAATTTTATGATTATTTAGCACACACCTTAGTGTGTGTTTACATTAACATGCACAATAGGACTTCATATGACACTTAATGGACACCTAAATTTAATTAGGAGTCCTATGTTATTTAAATTTTATTTAAAATTGAGGTAAGCCCTTATTTATATGTGTGTTCCTTTATTATTTTTTCAATCCAATAATTGATTTCATCACCTAGGCCCTATGTCATCAATTGTGGCCATTGTATTATGTCCTAACCTTGAAATATGATACATTTTGTAATCTAAAATCCTCTAATTATTTGGGGCCCAAGGTTTAAATTTAAACCCTAATTAGTGGGTATACAACATCCTAGGTGCTCTATACATTAGGTTTTGGGTTGAGATTTGAATTGGGGGCCTGTCTTGGTAATTTCATGGGGTATTTAGATTTTTGGTCAGCCCTCCTGAGTTTTAGCTCCCACAATATTGTGAGAGGTATATAATTGGTCTATCTCTCCTCATTTAGGCACCCATGATCCATCCATTATCATCCACTAGAAAGAGTTCAAAAACCAAGATCAAGATTTCAAGAGCTCTTTGGCATCCTGGCACATTCTAAGGTGTTTTTAAGAGAATCTTCTCCATGGATCAAGCTTCTTTCTCATATTGAAGGTAAATAAAATGATTCAACCATTAAGGAAGAGGATCCACACACATTCAAGTCTCCACATTCATTCAAGTCTTCAATCCTCCTCTCTCTTAATCAAGAATTATAGAAAACTACAACATCCATTACACAAGGTTTGTCTTTCATTTTTTCCTTTTGGTTTTTGTGTTAAGTCAAAGCTATTGTATTAACATACTTGATTACATTCAAAGAATATTTTGCATTGCATAGGTATGTCATACTTCATTTTCTAGATCTAGCCTCTTCTATATGAAAACACACTCTCATTTACTTTATTTCATTTCAAGTTTGATCCCAAATAGATGTTTGACTAAGGAAAGCCCATCTATACAACTCCTTTCCTATATATTTTTTGTGCAGGAAGATGTGGTGAATATATCAAAACTTAATTCAAATGTGTGGGGTCTAACAAAGTCTCTATGAAAGTTTCAAGAAAAGGTACATGGTATATAATGCTTCAAGCTATCTATACCTAGGAACAAAACACCCCAAGAATTCTATACCTTCCAAATCAGCCTTGAATTCAAACCATAAATTAGTACTATTGTTTGTGGCTATTTCAAGCCACTGTAAGTTCAAGTCTTCTTTCTATCTATTTCTTTTGAAAGTTGTCATTTATTATTATTTAGCCTTCCATCTTGCATAACCCTATAATTTCCTCTCAAATCCAACTTTCCCCAATTCATTATTTTGAAGAATCATTTACTCGTTAAGTTCTTAAGTCCTAATTGATCTTATTGAGTCATCTTCCTTCTGATTATGAAATAAGGAGAGAGGAACAATCCACATTGCTTCAATTATCTTATCGTACAAGTTTATTATAGTCTGATTGTGGCAATTGTACTCATTGAAATCAGAAGTCCAAGGAAAAAGAAAAAAAGAGAAAAAATAAAACAATTTTAGTAATAAAATGCTTTAAAAACTTTTTATAAGTTTTAAAAAACACATTGCAAATTAATATGCAAATTTGGAACAAAATTTTGTGTCCACTTACCATACCTGTTGCAGCGATCCATCTTCCAACTGACAACTAGGGGCAATTAAGTTACTCCTATGTTTTCTTGGCACATTATTCCAATAGGAGAGCATCATCGACAATCATTTGCAATACATCCTTTGGTGGCATCATTATTAGTTTTCATCTTTGCATCTTTGTCATGTGATGTTGTATTCTCTAGTATGAACTATGTTGTACATGCACTAATATAAAGTGTCATCCTTCTTTATACTTTTTCATTGATGACATATTTGATGTAATCCTCTTGTACTTAATAGATTAGGAATTATCTTATGAGACTTGGTGCAC
This sequence comes from Chamaecyparis obtusa, assembly GCA_027943335.1. NCBI lineage: Eukaryota > Viridiplantae > Streptophyta > Pinopsida > Cupressales > Cupressaceae > Chamaecyparis > Chamaecyparis obtusa. Next base: position 294,748 of record BSBK01005868.1, on the reverse strand, counting down.
AACTACAATCAAGACTTAGAATGTACCAATCTACCATTTGAAAATATCCAATTGATGCTCAAGTGCCTCCATGCATGATCTCTATTATATTACAATGAATGATTTATCATTAATTCTTAATTGATATTGATACATGGTTTTGTCATGCTTTGACATTATTGGTGTAGTATTGTCTATATTATTCCTCCAGATGATTGTCAACTTGGACCATCTTTGTAGGAGATTTGACATTAAGGGAGGGTTTCATGGTATTTCCTCTTCTCTCTTATGGGGGACTTTTTCCTCACGTGAGGTTTTGTTCTTCTTATATATCATTGATAATATTGAGTGCTTCCTTCTCTATTTTGGGGAGGATTTTTGTCTCATGTGGTTTTCTCCTTTTCTCCAATTGTGAGAGATTGCATTTGCATTTGTACATGGGTACCTAAAATTACCTAGTAGTCAAGACCCATCTTGCATTATTATTTTTTGTGCATTCTCCCTGAGTTGCACTTAAGGGAGGTTATTTGTATAATTAATGCATTTTACCTTGGTTAATTTATACCAAGGTACTAATTACACTTTACTTAAGCTTATCTAGGAACAAAATAGGAGATTTTAGAAGCATTTCCACTTTAGGTGGTGTTATCATGTTATCACATTCCACTTTATTTGTTTACTCCACCTTTAGTGTACTTATCACATTATCACTCTCCACCTTTGTTGCACAAGTTGTACATTCTTTATTACACATTGGAGGATGATCCACCTCTAGTGGACATGTGATTCCACCTTAGATGGATTATGATTTTTCTCTTAATTATCATGTAATGAGACAATGATACTTTTCATTGCCTCATTCAATCCTTTGTACTCACCTTGGCTATATAACCAAGGGGTCCTAGTAATATCCCATTCAAGATGATTCGAGTTGATTGTATTGCATAGTTGGAGAGAATACAATATATTCTTATCAAATTATTGCTCTCATGTTATTGTGCTTTCCATTACCTCTAGATATTGGGTGGCTATCTCCATAACTAAATATTACAAACCACTTTAATGTGGGGGAATTCACTTTGCTATATGTTATTATAAGGTAATAAAATAGTGTTCACTAACTTATGAATGAAAAAGAGGAATCTTACACATATTTACCATCTACATTGGAATTAGAATGATCAACTTGACTTAAGATCTGTGGGCTCAAGGTAAATTTAGTGGTCCTTTGTGATGAGTTGAAAATAACATGTAATTGTGAAATATGAATGTAAGATCTAGGGCAAAAAATGATGAAATAATGACTTTTAGCTTGCACAACATAACATAAAATGACTGTATATTCTGGTAGAAAATAAAGAAAGTGCAAATGATAACTGGCCTATGATTTGAGGTTTGAGTAAAATCAAAGGGACTCAATCATATTAGGAAACTCACTCTTTGGACTCAGTCATGTGGGGCAACTTGCTCTTAGCTTTTTAGATCTAACAAGTGTTAGGAATAACAGTCCACAATACAACTGAGAGGGGGGGTGAATCGGGTTGAATCAATTGTATGATAAAATATTAAACTTTAAAATTTGAATAGCAGCAATATCAAATCCAATGAACACAACACAATAACATAATATTTTGGTCTTGGGGAAACCCTATTAAAGTAAAAACCCCTGTGGGAATTAGAACCCACAAATAATGTACTAAGAGTATAGTATCCTTGTTAGAAGATTTAGCCCTGTTAGGAGCTTATTGAAACATTATAGTACACAGTCCTTGTTAGAGGAAATACCCTGTTAGGAGTCAAGAAAAGAAAGGGGGCTCACTTCCCAGGCTCACTACCCAAAGAAGGTTAAATCCACCTTTAAAACTCACTATTTGCAACAAGTGTTATGAAGAAATACACAATCTTTTGAACTATCTGATAGCAACTATCTTTGCTTGATTAGTTCCAATGAAGTTCACCAATAATTCTCTGCTCTATATCTAGTAGACACAAGCTCGTAGCTTTTACAATCTTCTTTACATCACATATATTCTCACCATATCTTTTCCAAAGAAAAGATCTTACATATACACCCTATTACATTATACATGATCAGTTCGGCCCATTAGGCATTCCTATTTACATAAACTCTTGCTAAGATACACACGGTACCTAAAAAAAGTATACAATGATTCCATTACATCAATTAAGGACCGATGTCCTCAATTTACATTTGTCAAAAAAAATGCATGCAACACCTATGAGGTCAGCTCCCAAATAAGTCTTCTCCAGATCATATGCCATAGCTGACATCATACAACATTCTATACCTTGCGCTAACCAACAAACATCCTTCACTGCCTTGTCTTTTATCTCTTAAGATTGCATACACCTAATCCATATCTTATGTAAGATATACCAGAAATACAGAGACTCACTCTGCCAGCTTCCACTGTCACTATCCAATAACTAGTCTTCACCAAATCATTTGTAACTCTCCCAATATGCAACATTACATGATGCGATCTTGGATATAAGATCACAACGTCTTCCTGTAATCTCATTTATCTTTGCACTTTCTAAAATATCTATACAATGTCCGAACACTGTCATAATCAGCCTGTACTCTTTACAGAAACATATGTTAACATCAATGACAAACCACAAATGACAACAATATGTCTTCCCATTTAGTAACATAGTGATTAAACATATAAAATGTATCAATCACCACCACATGCATTAGTAGTATCCAACAATCTCCCCCTTTGGTATTGATGTCAACATATGGGAAAATCCATCATCCCAAAGTCATATCAATCCAAAGCTCTACAACCAAATAGTACTCTCATAGTATTCTTTCATACAATCTCCCCATACAGTAGGGATTTTCTCATAGCAACACTAGGTTCCATGAGACATCAATTATCCTTCAACACTTTCCTTCCATGATCACTTCCCCTGAGGAGTAGATCCCTACATCTAGTCCAGAATATGATAATGTGTGTGTGAATTTTGTACCTAGCTGTAGAGACAACACTTCAGTAAAATATTAGAGGTTAGCCAAAAACCAAAATCTACAATGAAATGGAAACTAAACTAACCAGGTGATTTACTACCTTCTAGAAGATGTGAGTATGATACTCTCAGATCAAATTGAGATCAGTGACAATGCAACACCTAAACGAAGGATTTGAATGCAAAATATGAAAGACTATGAATGTAGATTAAGCTATATTTTTGTATTTTCTATGCAATAATATGAAATATGTATGAATCTAAGTTATATGAAATGGAATGCAGATTTAATCTAAGAATGCTATGAATTGATATGAAATATATGATATGAAACTATGCAAAAACTATGAAAGATTATGATCAACTATGAAAGATCTCACAAATCGCCTATCGCAAGTGCTCAATCCTTCAATCGTCAATTCGCCAGAGTAATTGTGCAAATTTGAGTGTTGATAAAAATGAAGAGCTAAGCCTTGTTTTTATAGAAATCCAGGGCTTTGAGGATGCAAGAGAAAAGCCATAAATCACTCTTGATAAACTCAGGTTGATTTTTGAGTTATCAGGAAATCAGAGATAATTAACTCACAAAAAATCATGCAAAAGCATAGTTTTACTCAAAATAGAGTTTAGATCAAATTTCAACTCATCATCAGATGTTGAGTTTCAATTTTAAAATTGATTGTTAATTTCTAGTTGCCTATTTTTCTGATTGTGCATGATTTAATTATAAATTAATTTAATAAATAAAGTGATTTATTCTCAACTTAATTGATTTTTTAAATAAAACAATTGATTTATGGGTTAATCAATTATTAAATCAAACTTTTATTCTAAAACTATATTATTAAATATTGACAACTGACTTTAATTAACTAAATAGGAATTTAATCAATTAGTCATAAGATTTTTTGATGTATTGTCAAAATTAAATAATACACTTTAGGAATAAATATAATTAAATGTAATTAAATAATTAAGTGGCAGTATTAAATCTGATTAATTAAATATTCAGAATATTCAATTAATCAAACTCTAGGATAAATAAGATTTATCACCAAATAATTATTAAATTAAGGATAATTAGGATAAATAAGGAATATTGCTAGAAATATTCCCCAATGCAGAAATTAGGATAAAATCAATTAAATTCGATAATGTGCAAATGTGCCTTAGGTTAGAACTTTGATGTCGATTTCATTCGAATTGAAGATATAGGAGGTTAATGAACCTATAGCCCATTTTTGGGGTATTACATTTTGCCCCTCTTTGAATTACTATGCAAAGCATAGTGGTTCAAAGATAGTCTGTGTATGATAAAGATTTTTGAGATTGATTTGAAAGATGAACCAATTCTGAGATAGAAATTGATTGAAAGATTTAAAGAAAAGAGATACCGACCCAGGCCCAGAATGACTAGGAATCGCAATGATGCTAGCTATATCAACAATGAACCGGTTATTATGAAAATGTGTCAAAATGTCTGATTCTGAACCTTATGATTACGAAGAAGTGAGTGACTAATTCCAGACCTCAATGTCCTTGCATGAATCATATTGGTATCACATCCTGAACCCATCAGTTACGAAGAACCAAGGAAATAACACTAATGAACCGATGGTTACAAAAAGCTGATACAGTTTACAAGATAGATTTAGAATACCAGATTGATATGGATCTCGATGAATCTAATATGCCCCAAGACATGATAGATTTTCCCCAAGCGATGAGGACTTTAGGATGAATCAACAACTAGACGTGGTTGTTGTCTTGATTACTAAGGAAAGATTTGATTACAAATTTAGATTTATAGACTTGAATGATGTGCAATACCATGCCCCCTTCAGGATTAAAATTGAAATCTAACAAGAAAAGTCAACATTATAGTTTAAAAGCATGTTAATTGATTTGAGAAGTGGTTATACATGTTTGAGAATGCTTTATGCATCGTTTAGAGGTCCTGGAGACCAAGTTTGACTAGGTTAAACCATAGGTTGACCAAGTTGAAATTTTGATAGTTTGATGTAAGATAATTAGTTAAGTTGAATCTTAGATTTCTATGATGATTGAAGGTCGATTATGCAAGCAGTCAAACATGCTGGGTCTAAAAAGTTTAAATAATGATTTTGACATAGTAAACGATCTCAGATTTTGATTTTGATCCCAAAAATGGGTTCAGAACGTCAAAATTAGCCAGGGGTGCAATTTTTGTGAAAAACATAGCACTTTTGAAAATTAGGTCAAAAGCTATATAAAGGGCAGAAGGGTCATTTTCAATTCATTTTCACCATTGACTTTTAAAAGCTTTTGGAGCCCTCTAAGCGAGAAAATGGCAGAAATGAAGGTAACTATGTCTTCTCACCATTTTGAGTGCAGCCAGAGGCATCAAAGACCTTGATAGTATGGACATCTGGTAGGTGGACCTTTGTGCCTCTCTAAAAATTCAATTTTTCTTTGTTTATAGCATTTTTATCATATTTTTTGTACGTTTTCAATTTTGAATTTTTGTATGCATGAAAGCTTGTACGACTATCCTTCTGGGCTCATACAACTTTTCAATTCTAGTTAGGTTGTCGTATCACTATCCCCCAAGACTCATATGAGAGGGACCCAAGAGTCGTACAACATTTCATCAGGTCCCTCATAACTCATACGATGAGATATACAGTGTCGTATCATCATTGTTTGTCGTATGGTAACTGGGGAAAACTCGTACGAGTTTCAATGCTAGTCTGCTTTGTCATTTGAAAAACAGTGAGCCCAAAACTCATTTCTAGGTCAAATTTTTTAAATTTCTAATCTTTAAGCCTAATTACCAAGTCTTTGATCTACCTTCTGAAATAGTAAACTGTGCAATTCCTATATTTGTAGCCTATTTTTCAACCAAATTACTGATAGGGTTCCTTGTTTCTATGCTGTATAGGTCACATATCCTGATGTTCATGTGCGCATCTCACATCCTACTACTCAAGGACTCTGTGTTTCATTGCCTGATCCTATGAGAGTTCATCTTACTTCATGCGGATTTGAGTATCTAATTCATTTACCTGAGATTAGGGTAAATCATGGACTATTGACTACTTGGATAGAGAGATTTCATTCTGAGACCTAGACTTTCCACTTGTCGACTGGAGAGATCACTGTTACACCAGAGGATGTATACCGTATACTGCGCATTCCCTTCCATTTAGGTCAGTGTCCAGCTTATGTGAGTTCAAGGAACTCTAGTTTACTAGCATTCAGACATCTTTTCAGAGATGATACACAGCTGACTGGTTCTATTTCCTAGGAGACCTTGGTACAGTGCTATGGTCAGACACATAGATTAGAGTGCATCCTTGCTGGGATGATAGGAGGCATCATTATGTCCGACTGTTAGTAGAACAATCTATTGATGGGTTGGGCACCGATGGTAGCACATCTAATGGCAACTCCTTCTAAGTTAGCCTGGGGTCAGTGTTTATTAGCCCACATGTTCTCTGAGATGCATGAGGTGGTGTATCAGGAGAGCAAGTCTTTTGCTGCTAGTGCTTTAGTTCTATAGATCTGGGCGTGGGATCATATCCTAGTTTTGAGACCAGTGTGTCAGTCATAGTGACAACCACAAGAGCCCATTATTTATATTTATGTTGGATATGTCACACAGGTTCACATGGGCCATGTAGAGTACTGGAGACGGTGCCTTGATGACATGACATTTGTATGATGGAGGCCCTATGTAGATATTGAGCCTTGGCCTACTACACAAGAGTAGTTCAGTTTCTTCTTCCAGAGTCATGTGTTGATTAGATGATCATCCTCTATTCTTGAGCGATTTATTATTACCAGGGTGTGGTGACAGTATGGACAAGTGTAGGATGCACCTCAGGATTATGCCACTTACGCTCGAATAGCCCGTGAGCTTGGACTTGGATGGACTATGAGGCTTTCTTATGCCTTGTGTTCACATGAGTACAGTGGTATTATTGGTAGGGACAGGGAGTAGAAACCACAGGTTTTTGATGCTGGAGTGACAAATGGATTTATATCATGGCTTGTAGATCACCTGATCTACAGGTTCTCTAATCCCACAAAGCTGATACCTTCCATGGAGGAGGCTATGGATGTTACTGGAGCTCCAATGAGATAGGGTCCGAGACCCACACAAGCTCCGATTTTGTACCCCACACCTCTGAGGCCTAGAGTGATGGCTCCTCCCCAAAGACCAGCAGGACAGATGAGGCCCCCTCATCCCACTAGTTCTAAAAATAGGCCTATAGGTTCATAGAGATGGACTAGGGGAGAGGGTGGTACTTTAGGTAGTGTTGGTACTGCTAAGGAGGTGCTTGTAACATAGCAGTGCATTGGTGGTGGTGATCCAGATCCATTACAGGGTGACACTTCTTTTGATTTAGGTGTTGAGGTGAGACATTGTAAGATGCAAAGAGCCAAGACTACAGAGCATCCTACTGTAGATACTGATCCTAGTGTTCCACTTACTCCACATGAGGTCGTGAGGAGACTCAATTTATAGGTCAGAGACCTGAAGATTCGTAGTGCTCACTGGGAGGAGATGTTTCTTGAGGTAGATAGACAGCGTGCTAAGCTTCATGGTGAGGTTCAAAGATTATAGGAAGAGGTTATTCATCAGACCTCTTGAGCCACATATTATGTTTTTGCATATTATGTTGTTGTTCCGACTACTCAGAGAGTTCCTTCATACTCTCAGTATATGTTAGCATCAGAGGGAGCTAGGGCACCCAGAGTAGAGGCAGTGCCAAATGCACCACCGCCACCTCCACCAGATGGAGAGGATTAGGCCGATAGCTGACCTATCTTCTTATTCTAATATTTTTGATCTTTTGATTTTGATACTATTCTGACTTTGATAGCTCTCATGAGCTCATTCTTTTGTACACTATACCAGTAGTGCACCCTTGACTATTTCGAGTTTTATGATATATATATATATATATGAGATCAAGATTTTTGGTTGTGACATCATTTGTACTTGTCATGTTTTGATTTTATGATGATATCATGTGATGTAAATGCTATGAGTAATGTAGAATCTATGTATGGATTTATGCAATGAAATGATTTTCTTTCATATGTATGGATGTTATGTAAATGTGATTGATTATGGAAAGTGTATATATGGAAATGTATGTAATGCAATAGATGGAATGAATGATTATGTAATGTAAATGCAATGATACACATGATATGTTTTGTAGGTATTGATGAAGACAAGTACTCAGTCTTATGTCAAAAAGGATGTTTAACCCAGGATTGTGACTACTTGCATTTCTATGAGAAGACCTTCGTATCAGATTCAGCTCTTCATTTTTAGTTTAAGTATAGTTTTTAGAAGAATTGTTGAAGATTTTCAAGCAATTTGTGAGATCATGTAAAGTGCAAAGTGTAAAATGAAATGCAAAATGAAATGCAACCTAGGACCTAGGACCTAGTCGCTGATCATGTGTCGGTCATTTTCCATCATTGAGTTTTTAGGTAACCAGATAAATCAATACAATACCCACTAGGTATGAAACCATAGACATATGAATATTGATTTGTATGCACAAGAATCAATACAACACCCACTGGCTAGACAACCATGGACATATGAATATTGATTTTGTTCTTGGAATGTCGGATTAAATATAAGCACCAAGGCATAAACGCCAAGATGACCTGAATATCATGTCCATTTTGATATAGCAATTTGTATAAGCATCAAAACATAAACGTTGTGATGACCTGAATACACCTTGCATTCAAACACATCAAACAGTCAAGAGATCATTCTAAATCCAATGTGAATTACCCATAGTGACCCTTTATCGTTCACATCCTTAGGCAAGATCGCATTTCACAGTAGGAGTAAGAAATCACTCAAAAAGATAATAGTGAGATCAAACTTCCTTGAATTTTCTAGGTATCAATAATTGAGGTACGCATGGCCATCCAATTCGAAATAGAGGCTCTTACAGACGGACACCATTTCAATCCAAAATTTCTAAAGTTGTTAGATTTTCACATACAAGCAAAAGACAAAGAAAAGATTATGCCCCATTCATCACTTTCTAAATCCTGTAAAGGACATCATTGAAGAGCTCAAAGGACACAATATGCAAAAATCTCAATGTGAATCAGTAAGCATACAAGGAGATAAAAGCATGTAAAAAGCATAGATTCAATTTGTGTTTGATTGCGTTGTTGTAGATGCAAAATCCTTTTTGGAGAGGAGACTGACTGACTAACTCGAATGAAGCTTCAAAGGACTCTGACTAGATATGACTCGTCTAAGATGTATTGGAGGCCATAGGATATGACATTGATTGCCCCCAAGTTTGAAACATTGATAGGATATAGACTGTAATACCCTCTGCTATGGTGATACTTGGACTTTTTGACTTGGACATTTATTATGATGGTTAGGACTATACATTTACATTTATGTTTTATGGATGATGATAAGATTGATATGCTCAGTTATGGTTAGCATTTATATGTTTATGAGATTAGAAAACCATCTATTTTTATATGTTTTATAGATCTAACCCAAGGAATTGAATTTAACCATTATCATGATGTTTTATGTTTCATGGATATGTGTCTGATGTGTTTTCATGACTCAGGATCAAGTCGTAGTTACTCACTTATTTGAGGTCCACATGATGTATCGATCCTGGTCATATGTTTGCATATAGTTGATTTGTATGTATATCCATATGTATATGTATCTCTTCTTGGTGATGCAGGGTTGCAGGTACCGGGTATCATCTCCACCTGGATTCATAGGTCTGAGTGATCCCTCAAAATCCTTGATCATTGTTTTTGTTACAGAGATATCACCAAGTTCCACAGGAAGGAACTCTACCTCTGATCCTTTTACCTTTAGGTGGGGAGTACTTGAGTTAGTCTCTTGTGTGGATGTATTGTGTGATCTCATAGTTGTTGGATTTGTGGATCTTGTAGTTAGTTCTTTCTTTCATGGTATGTTCAATTTTGTTAGTAGATTATTGATATGAATTATTGTTCATTCGAGGGTATGATTTAGTAATTTATCTTAATTAGAAGCTACTATTATACTAGCATATCTCGTTAGGAACAAGATGGTGTGTGATTAAATCATGTGATTTTAAATATCGATAATAATGAATAATTTTAAGGTATTATTTTATAATACTCATAATAATGAAGTGTCTATGGCAATATTAATAATAAATGTTTTAAATAATGGTGGTAGAATCTAACTTAAGTTAGTAGCTACCTAATATATATTTTTAAATGTGGATTAGTGTATAAATAAATAATATATTTTATAATAATGTTATTCTTAATATTTAATATGAATAATAGTGTGTCTTATTTATGATATATGTACCATAAGCATATGGGTGCACACATATGCCTATGAATACATATATATATATATTAATATTATATAATAAATTAATTGTGTGAAAGAAACTATTCTTATAAATCTATGTTATTCTTATGGTAAATAGGATTAGTAGATTCTATTACCATAGTTAAATAAATTAGTAAATTATTTTAAGATTATATTATTTATTTTGACACCCTTAAATTTAGGGAAACAAAGATTATAGTTTTATTTAAAATTTATTTCTCCCTTTACAGGAATGGTTTTGCAAACCATCTCATTAACAAATAACGAATGGATAGTTGAGATGGTTGCATCGGTTGGATTACCCGTGCAACCACCATCTCCATTCTATTTACAGGAAGACTTTCCTGTGTGAGAGGGTGTTGAATAGAAGTTCATTTTTGAGAGGATACAATAATAGGATTTCAGGAAAATTAATTGTCTTGGTGAGGAGAGAATCCATTGTTTGAGATTGGCATTTTGTGGCTTCAGGAAGAGGCTGGAAGATTGCAAGCAAAGGGATTCAAAGGAGTTCTGGAAAAGTTGGAGAGGATTGAATCTTCCTTCATCAACCAATCTTTGTAGGACTCCAAGTTGGAATCCATCCTGAGAAATAGATTTATTTTTTAGTATGAATGTTGTATTTAGATTTGCTGAAAGTTTTTGTATGTTGTATTATTATTGTAAAACATATGTATACTATTATATTATTATTATATTGTATTGTGTATTATTATTATGAAATGCTGGTACATTAATGTATTATGTAATAATGTATTAATGTATTCTATAATAATGTATTATTATAGAATATTGATACATTATTGTATTATTGTTGGTCATGTAGATATTATTGTATTATTTTGCCAGCCATCCATACATTATACCAATGATATATTATTGTATTACAAATGTTAAATTGTTGCAGTATTCTGTCATTTTAATAAGAATTGATTATGTGTTGTTTATACAATAGAAACATTATTATGACAGTCATTTTTAATATTCTGTCATTTTATTATGTCAGCCAGTCATTTGTAGAAGTTTATAGAATCCCGAGTATAACATTGTTTTATTCTTGTGTTTTCTTCTCTGTCATTTGGCCGAGTAATTATTATTACCTATGTCATTTCCGCATGTGTAGTTGCTGCATTTGTATTAGGGTTGATGTTGAACATTTAAGTATAATATTTAGGGCAAGTAATATAATAATTAGGTTTTTGCTTTATATAAGTATAACATTTAAGTATAAGTTAATTTCTTATACTTTAAGGTATACTTGTATAAAGGGATTAGGTACCTTTCGGATTGATTGGGATAGGTTTCAGCTTCCTAGGAGTTAAGTTGTAACTTCTAATTTTTAGATTTTTAATAAAATCAGACTTAGTCAAATTTCAGGCTTAATCAAATTTTAGGTTTAGAATGAAATTTAGGGAGCATTATCTTTTGGTATATGGAATTTTGTGTAAACCTTAATTTTGTCCATTACTTGTTTGGTGGAGGTTGTGTTTAGTGCATTTAGATGCCTTAATTGGGTTAGGATGTGTGTAGGAAACAATGTAGGGTTTAGAGTTGTCTAAAAGGATTAGGACATTCTAAACATCCTTAAACATTCCTAATTTCCCTAAAACATCCATAAACTATCTTATTATTTCTATTCTTTGTAGCAGTTCTCAAATGTGTTTATAATGTGTTTTACTATGTGTATGATGTAATTGTGATATGTGGGTTAAGGGTAGAAAACCTAACGACACCTAGTGAGTGGCTCTCAGTGCGGGGCTGGGGCCCTAAGTGGCTAGAACCAGGATAACCAACTGAAAAGTTATTTAACAAGTGAAAACTTAATTAAACTTATGGGAATGGGTTCAAACATTAAAAAGATTAAATGTGCCTCGCCCATGCCATTAGTGCTAGTAAAGGCTATGGATGGGAGTGGGAGAAGGTACCTATGCGTAGGTAAGATTGAATGGCACTTGTCAGTACGAAAGGCATTTGATCCCGCATGTGCCTACTTGGGGGCCGGGTCCTGGGGCCCGGAGTGGCTAGTACCAAGACAACCCAAGGAGTGAGGGCTATGTGATGACACTCACTTAGGTTGTTGCTTAGAGTTTCTACCAAGCCTTAGAACCTATTTGGGGAAAGATTTATACTTTGACCTTCTTTTCATTTGCTATTTGGGAAAGGTAACCCAACCCTAGGTTTGGCCTAGCTATTCCTTCTTTGTGGACCTTGGTGTTTATCTCCTAGCACGAGGGAGTGGGCCTTTGGGTGTCCACGTGGTTGGGTGGTAAATATTTTTATCGAGATATCTTTTGTGGATGCAGTGTTTGAAGATTCATGCTTGCTAATGTACCAGTTTTTGAAGAATGAAGGCTTTGTAATTATGTTTCATGATGTAAAACTATTGTTACCTCCCAAGAGGAGATGAATGTATTGTAATCATTGATGTAATTCAAAATGATGTATTTGGAATGGGTAGAATAAGGAAAAAGGGAAAGGATGAACTTTGTGTATAAGATGTATATTGGAAAAGAAAAAGGATTTGGTAACATTTCAAGTATGTTAGCATGCTTCTTATTATTGATTAAGTGAAAAAGGCTATTGAAGAACAAATGTATTATTTGCAATGTATCAAATGATTTAGATGATTCTATTTGATTTAAAGGTTATATTGTTCATAAAGAATACTTAGGAATATAGATGGTTTTAAATGGAAAGTTGAAATGAAAATACTTTTTATTCCTTAAAGATATGATGTAGTTTCCTTTGAGAAGTAAATCTTGTTGTTAGTTTACTTAATGGACTTGAATGTATCATGCATTTAAATGAAAAAGGGAACCTTGGAGGAATCTAAGTTAATCTATGTTTTGTTCATTTAATTTCTTTTAAAAATTTAAAAATTTCCATAAATCATTACTTAGGTTTTTCTTTTACAAAGAGAACCTCTGTTCTCTTCCCCAGTTCCCTTGCGGGGCATGACACAAACACTTGAGCTGATTGGTGTACAGACCGACTTTATTGAAACAAGGATATATACAGACTAAAGCAAACTGAAAGGTGGGAAAGACCAAGATTGTACTGATAGATGGAGTATTTTGAAACAAGTGGCGCTCATTTGCCAGGTTTTCACCATCTTGGTAGAGATTCTATTTTTGCTACTAAGGCGCCTGTTTCCAAGTTTTCATGAAGGCACTTTTTCTTTTTCTCATTTTTTGTATTTTTCATTTTTCCAATTTTTTAGTACTTTTGATATTTTTTTGATTTTTTTGCGAATCATCAAGGCACCTATTGCTAGGTTTTCACCAAGATATTCATTTTTTTCAGGACTTTTTCAGATTTTTAAGATTTTTTTAAGGACATTTTACCATACACTGAATGCCTTAGGCATAGAATTTCTTCAGATGGAGAATGTTGATTGGTTCTTGGAGCTGTTATCCTTCAGTTGTTGAGAGTTGATAGGCTCTGAAGCCAAAAGTAGTAGTGATGACAAAGGGACCCAGCCAGTTGGGTTCAAACTTCCCCTTGCATTCTTGATGTGATTGATTTTTAGGATTCTCTCTCAAGACTAGATTGCCAACCTGAAATTCTCTATGTTTGACTTTCTTGTTGTAGCCTCTAGACATTCTTTTCTAATACACTCTGAGATGATCATATGCTACTTGTCTGTGCTCATCCAGTAGTTCAAGTTCTTGCAATCTAGACACTCTATAGTCATCATCAGTTACTAGACCATGCAATTTGATTCTTAGTGATGGCATTTCAACCTCAATAGGCAGTACCACTTCAGACCCATAAACTAAAGCAAAAGTAGTAGCCCCAGTGGGCGTTTTGATACTTGTTATGTAGGCCCAGAGAGCTAGATTGATCATGAGATGCCAGTCTCTTCCTATTTTATTAACTGTATGGTGTAATACTTTCAATAGATTCTTGTTAGAAGCCTCTACTTGTCCATTCCCTTGAGGATAGTAGATAGATGACCAATGTTGTGTAATCTTGAATTTGGCACATAGATCATCTAAGTCTTTGTTTTTGAATTGTCCACCATTATCTGTGACTATAGAGTGTGGAATACCATACCAACATATGATGTAGTTAAAGATGAACATAGATATTTGTTTTCCAGTTGCTTGTGTCAAAGGAACTGCTTCTACCCATTTTGTAAAATAATTTGTAGTTGTGATTATATGGGTATGTCCATTAGAATAATGAGGATGTATGGCTCCTATAAGATCAAATGCCCATTGGTGATAAGGCCATTATGTAGTGAAGGGAATTAGATCTCTCCCTGGAGCATGAATTAAATTACCATGTACTTGGCACTTTTGACAATTCTTTGCAAACTTGATAGACTCTTTCTCCATTTCTGGCCAATAGTACCCAGCCCTAATAAGATTTTGGGCTAGTGTTAAACCATTTGAATGTGATCCACAAATACCATCATGGACTTCCTCTAACACATGTTGAGACTCTTCCCATTCTAAACATCTAAGCAGCATACCATCTAGACCTCGTTTGTATAGATCATGACCAATGATAACATATCAGGAGGCATTGCGGATAAGGTATCTCTTTTCATGGTGGTTAAAGGTATCGAAAATGATTTGGTCTTTGAGATAGGAGAATAGGTTTTTATAGAAGGATGAATCATGACCTACAACAGTGCAAATCATGTGGGTTTTAGGGGAGTCATATGCAAGATAAGATAGTGCTTCCACCAGGAACTCATAGTGTAGCTCATGTTCAGGCTGCTGTAATAGAGTAGATAGCGTTGCCATTGCATCGGAAGCCTTGTTATATGATCTAGGAATTTGCTCAAATGTGATAGATATGAAGTATTTCTTTAGATCATCTACCATTCTCTTGTATGGAACAAGATTTTCATCCTTCGTTTGATACACATCATTGACTTGATGGATTACAAGTTGTGAGTCTCCATGAATGTGTAACTCAGTCACTCTCCACTCAATTGCTATTTTCATACCATTTAAAAGGGCTTCATATTCAACAATATTATTTGTACAAGGAAATTTGATTCTAAATGCCTTAGGAATGGAGTATCCCTGAGGGGTGATAAATAATATGCCTGGTCCAGATCCATTTTGTGTATAGGAGCCATCAAAGAACAATTTCCATTCTCTAGAAGAAAGATTCATGATAGAGGAATCTGGAAATTCCATTTGCATTGGTGTGCCATCGAACAAAGGTGCATTTGCTAACTGATCAGCAATAACTTGGCCTTTAATAGCTTTTCTTTCAACATATTCAATGTCAAATTCACTTAGGAGCATGACCCATTTGGCTAATCTACCCATGAGGGAAGCTTTTCTTAGTAGGTACTTTAGTGGATCAATCTTAGCTACTAAATGTGTGGTATGAGCCAACATATAATGTCTCAGTTTATGTGATGCAAAGATCATAGCTAAACAAGCCTTTTCAATCATAGAATAGTTCTTTTCATATGCCACCAATGTTCTGCTGATATAGTATATAGCTCTCTCCTTCTTGTTCTCGTCATGTTGTGCAAGCAATGCCCTTGGTGATGTATTTGTAGCGGAGACATATAAGATCAAAGGCTTCCCTTGAATAGGAGGCATCAAGATAGGAGGATTTGATAGATATTTCTTGATATGATTAAAATTCTTTTCACATTCTTCGCTCCATACAAAAGTCACACCTTTGTGTAATGTCTGTGTAAAAGGTTGTGAGATATCCGCAAGTTGTGATATGAAACGTCTGATAGATTGTAATGTCCTCATTTGACTAATATTATTCAAGGGTTGCATCTCCATTATAGCCTTTACTTTAGCTGGATCAACTTCAATGCCCTTCTTTGAAACTATGTATCCTAAGAGCTTTCCAGAAGTGACACCAAAAGCACACTTCTTAGGGTTTAGTCTGAGACTAAATTTTTTCATTCTGTCTAGTATCTTGCTCAAGTCATTTAGATATTCAATTCTAATCATAGATTTTGCTAAAGTATCATCAACATAATCTTCCATGGTTCGATGCATCATGTCATGAAAAATAGATGTCATAGCTCTCTGATATGTAGCACCAGCATTCTTAAGCCCAAATGGCATGACATTCCAACAGAAGGTACCCCATGCACATGTAAAAATATTTTTCTCTTGATCCTCTGGAGCAATTTTGATTTGATTATACCCAGAAAATCCATCCATTAAAGAATACATTTCAAAACCTGCAGTCATGTCCACTATCATATCAATGTTAGGTAGTGGAAAATCATCCTTAGGGCATGCTTTGTTTACATATCTGAAATCTGTGCATACTCTTATAGATTTTTCTGGTTTGGAAATAGGTACAATATTAGAGATCCATTCAACATAATCAATAACACGGATGAATCTAGCTTTCAGTAGCTTCTGTAATTCAGCTTTTACCAAGAGTGCAACATGTGGATGCATCTTTCTCAATTTTTGCTTAACAGGTTTAACGTTTGGAGCTATAGATAAATGGTGCATTATAAGATCAGGATCCAACCCTGGCATATCTAAATACTTCCATGCAAAGTTGATCTTCTTTTCTATTAGGAATGTTGTAAATTTTTGCTTCTCTTCTTCTGATTAAGATTGTGCTACATGAATCAACGGTGGTTCCTTTGTTGTTCCCAAGTTGATAGATTGAGTGGGCTCAATTAGAACTGGAGATCTATCCTATATATGACTTAGAAGGACATCAAATATCTCATCCTTAGGCACCTCAGAGAGGTTTTCACCTTCAGATATGTCTTTTATTTTTACTTTTGTAGGTTCTGAAACTGCCACAAAGTGGTTTTCACCCTCAGAACTCTTTTTCTTTTTATTTTTATTCTTATTTTTCTAAATAAGATACTTGATGTCTGACTTCATCATGCTAACACTTGGTTCACTAATGGAAGTCCTCATAGGCTCAACTACATTGAGGTAGCAAGCAAGGGCATAGTCATTGGGAAAGGTATAAATACCTTGGTTCAAGTTTGTGGATGTTAGGTCAAGAAGGTCAGGGCGTTGGATAGTCAAAGTGGTGAAAGATTGGGAAAGAGTGTTTATGGATATGGATCTGTCATCATTAGTCCTAACCCAACGCTCAAGTTCAAAGGTGATATTACAACTTAAGACATTCAATTCATGAATAGGCTCAATCTCATTGTGAAAGTCCACTTCAGCCATCGGTGGATCAGACTCGATAAGTTCATCATTTTAGTCTAGACTTACATTGGGTTTAGGTGCATATTGGTGAATAACATCAACATGTTTCTCTGTAATAAGCTCATCTTCTTCTGGAATGGCTCCCCATTCATAGTCATTTGATTCTTCATCTATGCCTCTAGGAAATTTAAGAACATGAGTAAAGTCAAGATGAATACCCCAAGAAGGGTTACCCTCAAATTCTGATTTGAATTCATACTCATGGGAATTTGTTTTAGAATAACTACCACCTTCCTCTTTATCTATTTGATTGTCTTCGAGATTAGGTGGTTCTTGTGTTGCAACTATCTCTTGCTCTATAGTAGGTTCTTGTGTTTCTACTACATTAATTATTTTTATTGGATCATCTTCAGCATCAAGGAGGTCTTTTATTTCTTTAGGCAAATGCTCATAGGGAATGAGATCTTTAGTGGTGTTTGAATCATCACTATCAGATTGTTTTGTTGTGTCTCCCTTTAGTTGATTTGTTGTGGATGGCTCAATTTGTTCTAATACATGCGGAGAGTTCTTGCTAAGATAGAAAGGTTTCTTCTTATATCCTAGACCTGTTGTATTCTTTTTTTCTTAGCCACGATGGTCAAGAGGTGACAGAAGACCTTTACCATGTAGTCCTAGAGGTCCTTTTCCATTATATCCCATTTTTGTGATCAATTTATCCCCTGGTCCATATGACTTAGAAGGGATCTTAGGAGTTTCAGCATCACATTTTTTAACGACTTGAGATTCGGGTTCATCTTTGTATAGCCATGCAAGAACAGCTTCATCCTCTTCAAACTCCTATTTAGATACTTATTCTGCAACAAAAATTCCTTTATATGCTTCAAGAGGTTATTTAGACTCTAGTTTGGACCGTTTTAGAGTTTTCCCATAAGACTTAGGTGAGATAGGGAGAGATGTCAAAGATAAGACCGGCTCTATAGTATATTCTCCCATACCATTTTCTTTGATCTTAACCTCTTTAGCAATGTATTCCATCTTGGATGTTGAAGCAATGTCTAGCTGCTTAGTGGAAGATTCTCTATTATTAGGAACAAGTTTATCAGCACTCTCTTTCAAGGTATTGCAAGTTGTATACAGATCAGCTAGAATTGTCACCTCTACTACTTCATAAGGAAATTTCAAACACTGATGGTATGTAGAAGGGATAGCTTTCATTTCATGTATCCAGGGTCTCCCTAGAAGGATATTGTAAGCCAAAGGTAGATCAAGAACTTGACATATAGTATCTCTGATGACAGGACCTGCTCTGATAGGTAGGACAATTGTTCCTTTTCAAGATCTTTCTTGCTCATCATATGCTTTGATAGTTATCTTCTTTCTAGGATCAATGGCCATTTCTTAAAATCCCAATTGTATAATCAAGTTGAAAGAATAAATGTTTAGACCAATGCCTCCATCTATCAACACACATTTGACACAACAGTTTTGGATCAAGACTTCAATATGCAAGGTCTGGTTATGCGGATAACTCAAGGAGTTATCATCTTCCTCTGAAAAGGAAATATACTGTGGAGACGTAAGATGACCAACCATAGTCTGGAATCTGTCTAAATCAAGGTCACTAGGAACATTGGATCTGAGCAGAGCTTTGTCTAGAACATTTCTATGAGCTGGAGATATCTGAAGCAACTCAAACATGGAGATTTTTGCATTTGTGTGTTGGATTTGTTGGATAATACTATACGAAGTAGGCCTCGTATCTTTAGGATTTGAAGATTTAGATGTAGCCTTCTAAATAGAAGTAGATGAAAGATTGAAAGGAACCTTAGGGACATTGGATGACTCTGGTATCTATCCTTGTAGGTGTGCTTGAGCTTGTGATCGAGTAACTGCATTAGCTGATTGATTTTCTCTATCTTTTCTTACAATTGTGATGACATTGCAATGCTCAGATAGACATGGTTCAACCATATTGATGACAGCATTGTTTCTAGAGTATGCATAATTGACTTTAGCACCCATATTAGGCTAAGAAGAAGAATCTTCTTTACCATGTTTAGGAAATGGTTCTATGAATGTTGTACGATCATTATTGCTCTTATGATTTTCAATCGTGATGTCTTCATTATCAATTTTGTCTTGTATGATGTGCTTCAAGCGAATGTAGTTATTAGTCTTATGACCCTTATTGCGATGGAATTCATAGAAATCGTTCTCTCTCCACCATTTTGATTTAGGTTCAAGATCAAAGACTTTTATCTTAGGCAAGTAGATGATTTTGTTTTCCAATAGAGTTTTCATGGTAGATTCCAAGGATTCTCCAAGAGGAGTGAATTTGCGATTAGGATCTGTAGCCCAAGGTTTATAATTAGATGACTTTTTGTTGGACTATGTTGATTTAGCCTCAAAAGCTTTGATGACTTGGGTACCAATAGTGAGATTGAAAGTAGGTGCCTTAGATGGGGCATGGATATTATCAACAATGCCATCTGTGACAACACCTTTATTCTTGTTCCAGTTTTTGTTCTTGTCCTTAGAACTAGATCCAGATTCATACTTGTCCTTTTGAAGTGTGATGTCTCCTTTTTTTACAAGTACTTTCTCAATTTTGATCGCATTATCTACCATCTTATCAAAAGATGTATGATTTTGCATTTGCAAAGGGTAGTTGATTTTTGGAACAAGACTGTTGATGAATATTTCCAGCTACTCAGTTCTGGAATGGGTCTAGCATATAGAGAAAATTTCTTCCTCCATCTCTTCAAAAATTTTATGAATGGTTCACCTGGATATTGTTTCAGATTGAAAATGTTGATCATGGTGACCGGATGTTGAATATTGTAGGAGTATTGTTGATAGAATAGTTTGATTAACTCCTCAAAAGTTTTTGATAGTAGGAGGCATTCTAGAGAACCAATGAATGGTTGCTCCTCCCAGAGATCAAGGGAAAAGATGCATTAAGTAGGTTGGTTCATGCATAAACTCCATAGATTGAATACATAATTCTTTGACATGATCTTGAGGATTAGAGTTTCCATCATACTTATCATATTTAGGCATCTCCACTCTTTTAGGGAATGGCGGCATGTACAAGTCTTTATCAAATGGAAAAGGGCATAGAGCTTCCATGGAGAACTCCTTAGGTTCCTTTTCTTTTTCAAGTTTGTTAAGTTTGACTTGCATGGCATGCATCTGTTTCATCATAGCAGTTTCTTCCTCATGTATAATGATATCCTCAACATTAAAGTTTGGAAGAAGTTTAGCTCCTTGATGAGATAACTCTAGAAAGTAAGCTTCTCTATCTTCTTTCAAGAAATATTTCATCATTCTTTTGAAGTTATCATCATTTTGATATTGGGCAATTTCAGAAGGCATAGGTTCTTGATCCATACCATGTTGAGATTGATGTCCTTGAGACCCATGATGTGTCCCTCCATGAGACATGTTAGGAGTTTTAAGGCTCCCTAGATTAGATTAAGGTGGAGTTGTTGATTACCTCCGTGAGTTGATGGAGGGGGATGTAACC
Source organism: Chamaecyparis obtusa (assembly GCA_027943335.1). Classification (NCBI taxonomy): domain Eukaryota; kingdom Viridiplantae; phylum Streptophyta; class Pinopsida; order Cupressales; family Cupressaceae; genus Chamaecyparis; species Chamaecyparis obtusa. Next base: position 273,726 of record BSBK01005868.1, on the reverse strand, counting down.
AGTTTTCAATTAAAAATTGCCAAGACCGTCATCTTCGTAAAGACCAGAATTGTAGATTTGCTCAAGAGTTGGACCTATGTGAGTAGACAAAGTTGTAGTGTTGAGTGCTTCTCTGGATTTCTTATGTGAGGAAGCTCTAGTTTCCACCATTAACCTTGGGTGAAGCAAGAATGCAAGATGAAGACAACTGAAGAATGAGTTGATTCAAGAAGATCGAATGATGCAACCTTGTCAAGATTGAAGTGATTAAAGATTAGATCAGACGTAAATGAAGGATATTGTGCCATAGTAGTGTGGGTAGACACCCAACAAATGGTAGGCATGAGCTCACAACACTTAGCCATTTTAGCAAGAAGATTGAATTGGAAGATAATTTTGACAAGGTTTTGACACAAGATGAAAAAGACTCAAATCGATAAATCAAAAGACAAAATCAGACTCAAAGACTCACTTGAGGAAAATGAATGAATTTGTTCTTGACACAGTGATTTGTTTGACAGATTCTGGAAATGGGTTGTAAAAACTGAGTCTCTGACAATTTTGACCACTTTATAGCAATAAAATTTCTCAAACGACTTTCTACAGGATCGTACGACAATGGGTATGCTCTGAAACAATAGTTGACAAAACTCGTACGATAATTGTAAAGCTCCCATGATAATTGATAGCAGGATTTTGAATTTTTTTTTACTGGTGGCAAAACTTGTATGACACTATACAAGCTATCATACGACAATACAGGGGTTTTGAAATGACAATTGCCAAAAATTATACGACTTTCTGACCTTGTGGGATGAATTTTGACTCTAGAAAAGAATTTTACTTCAGATTTTGCAAATTTTTGGTTTTCAGTTTCAGATTGTTCATGAATTTTTCTGTCCAGGTTTGAAGATTATTTTGAGATCATTCATTTTCACTAACCAAATAGATAAACAAGCATGCAAAATAGCAAGCAAGTGATTCCAAGCACATCTAAAAACAATGAATAGGGGACAAAGCAACCCTGTGCATGAACAATCAAGTGACTAAATGTGCTAATCCCTAGTAGTGCTAATTGTGTATGTTCCAAAAAGTTTTTCAATAATGCACATATTCCTAGAAAAATGAAAATTTGGCCTCACTAGGGTTTGTAGTAATGGTCTGACTCTGCAACTTTTGTGATCTCAAGAGGGAAAACTCTACTCTAGGCGCACCATGATTTTGACACAGTCCAAGAATTTAATCAATCAGGATCTGCTAGGGAGATCTAACAGCCCAACAAGAGACCACACTTGTGAAGATTAACTCCACAGGGACATTTATATAGCGGCTATTGCTACCATGGTGAAAAGGGCTATTACCGCTTAAGGTTTCATCCACATGGTTGACCCAATTAAGGGAATATCCACTACAGTTAACCCTCCCTAAAGGTGACTCACAAAAGATACCACATGGAGACTAGTTCCAAATTCAAGGATCTGAGTTTCTGATACTACCCAAATAGGGAGTAGAGCATAGTCCTCTAGCCTTTTCACTTTTAACCAAAACAAAGTAGACAGATTAATCCAACACGCTAAGACCAAGATTATCTCACAAAGATCTATGATGTCAACCGCTTATGATCTATTAACCCCTCCGGAGAGAGAATGTATCAATCAAAATTTGAAGACACACGAATCTAGTAGAACGTGAGACTCTCTAAGTAACCTCCCTACCTACAAGGGGATCCTTCGTCAAGAAGAGCTTTGCATGCATGAATAAGCAGAAGAAGCCCACTCTCTCAAGATCATCCACAAATAGTGTTCATAGGGCCTATTTACTATGTGTAACAGATATGAAAAAAGCAAATCTATGTTCGTTTTATAGCCCAAAATGAAGTCTGTGATATGAAAGCAAGAAAAGTCACACAAGCTTGACACGTGAGAGTTCATTTTAATCCAAATTGAAATGTTATCAGCTTGAGAAGAATACCTAAATTCCTCACAATGCGCTTAGTAGAATTTTACCTATTTTAGCAATTTAGTTGTGCTTTTTCCAATCATATTCAGCAAATATCAATAAAAAATAGAAGATTTTAATTGTTAGGGTTAGCTGTTAGTCCAAATCTAAAAATCAAACCTGAAAAACTACCAAAAATTTTGAAATGATAATTGAATCCTGGAGTCAAAACTTGTACAACAGCGGGTTACCTCCCAGATGACAATCTGGAAACTTGTACGATAGTGGGTATCTTCTCATATGACAATCGAGCTTCCAAATGATGATGGGTAGATTCTGGCATGATCCTCAAAATCTAAACCTATCGTACAATAGTGGGGTCTTCTTGATACGACTTTTTGACAAAAGTCATATGAAAAATGTATAGATAGAAAATAAAAATCATAGTTTTAACCAAAAAATGACAAGAAAATGATAGAAAATGATAGAAATTGAATGGAAACCCGTTTCAGGGCCCCATGGTGGGTGCTAGAAATGTGTGTGTGAATTTTGTACCTAGCTATAGACACAACACTTCAATAAAACATTAGAAGTTAGCCAAAAACCAAAATCTACAATGAAATGGAAACTAAACTAACCAGGTGATTTACTACCTTCTAGTAGATGTGAGTATGATACTCTCAAATCAGATCGAGATCAGTGACAATGCAACACCTAAACAAAGGATTTGAATGCAAAATATGAAAGACTATGAATGCAAATTAAGCTATATTTTTGTATTTTCTATGCAATAATATGAAATCTGTATGAATCTAAGCTATATGAAATGGAATGCAGATTTAATCTAAGAATGCTATGAATTGATATGAAATCTATGATATGAAACTATGCAAAAACTATGAAAGATTATGATCAGCTATGAAAGATCTCACAAATCACCTGTCGCAAGTACTCAATCCTTCAATCACCAATTCGCTAGAGTAATTGTGCAAATTTGAGTGTTGATAAAAATGAAGAGCTAAGCCTTGTTTTTATAGAAATCCAGGGCTTTGAGGATGCAAGAGAAAATCCATAAATCACTCTTGATAAACTCAGGTTGATTTTTGAGTTGTTAGAAAATCAGAGATAATTAACTCACAAAAAATCATGCAAAAGCATAGTTTTACTCAAAATAGAGTTTAGATCAAATTTCAACTCATCATCAGATGTTGAGTTTCAATTTTAAAGTTGATTGTTAATTTCTAGTTGCCTGCTTTTCTAATTGTGCATGATTTAATTATAAATTAATTTAATAAATAAAGTGATTTATTCTCAATTTAACTGATTTTTGAAATAAAACAATTGATTTATGGGTTAATCAATTATTAAATCAGACTTTTATTCTAAAACTATATTATTAAATATTGACAACTGACTTTAATTAATTAAATAGGAATTTAATCAATTAGTCATAAGATTTTTTGATTTACTGTCAAAATTAAATAATACAATTTAGGAATAAATATAATTAAATGTAATTAAATAATTAAGTGGCAGTATTAAATCTGATTAATTAAATATTTAGAATATTCAATTAATCAAACTTTACGATAAATAAGATTTATCGCCAAATAATTATTAAATTAAGGATAATTAGGATAAATAAGGAATATTGCTAGGAATATTCCCCAATGCAGAATTTAGGATAAAATCAATTAAATTTGATGATGTGCAGATGTGCCTTAGGTTAGAACTTTGATGTCAATTTTGTTCGAATTGAAGATATAGGAGGTTAATGAACCTATAGCCCATTTTTGGGGTATTACAGATAAGGCTCTAAAAACCTCTAGACTGATGCATCCTTGCATCATTTAATTCTGACTAGGATGGGCCTGAACCCCAAGCATACCTCTAAGATATTCAAAGGTATCTTTTGGTAACAGTTTTGTAAAGATATCTGTAATATGTTCCTTTGTACTAATATATTCTAACTTTATTTCCTTCTCTACCACCTTGTCTCTCAAGAAGTGATATTTGATAGAAATATGTTTAGTTTTAGAATGCATCACTAGATTCTTTGACATATTCATTGTACTGGTGTTATCACAATGGATAACCACAAGCTCATCAAAAGTTATTCTAATGTCTTTCAGAATCTGCTTCATCCAAACAATTTAAGTGCAATTTATAGTAGCAACAACATACTTTGATTCAATAGTAGATTGAGCTATACAATCTTGCTTCTTACTTAGCCATGAAACCAACTTTTTCCCAAGGAAAAATGCACCACCACTAGTATTATTTATGTCATCAATGTTTCCTACCCAATCAACATTAGTATAAGCATGAATTTCAAAGCTATCATTTCTATCATACCATAAGCCATTATCTATTGTTCCTTTCAGATATCTCAATATCCTTTTCCCAGCAGCTAGGTGTGTCTCTTTAGGTTCTGCCTGATATCTAGCCATAATACCAACAACATTAGCAATATCTAGTCTGGTGTGAGTCAGATATTGTAATCCTCCAACCATTGATTTGTACTTGGTCTAAAAAATGCACTTTGATTCATCGTCAACTATCATCTTATTACCAGTCACCATGGGTGTACCAACTAGTTTACAATCTTCCATTCCAAACTTTTTCAACATTTCTTTAAGATATTTAGTTTGACAAATAAAAATTCCATCTTTACTCTGATTTATTTGTAGTCCAAGAAAGAATTTCATTTGGCCAATCATGGACATTTCAAATTCATTTTCCATCTCTTTAGAAAATTTATCACATAGATCATCATTACCTCCAAAGATAATATCATCAACAAAGACTTCTATTATCAAAACTCCATCTTCACTAGTTCTTAAATACAAATTAATGTCAACATTACCTTTTCTGAATCCAAGCTGAAGTAGGTATTTGTCTAACCTTGCATACCAAGCCCTTGGAGCTTGCTTCAGCCCATACAATGACTTCTTCAACTTACATACCATGTCTCCATCTTCACATAAAGGAAATCCATCAAGTTATTCTATATACACTTCTTCTTCAAGATCCCCATTCAAGAATGTAGATTTCACATCCATCCGATACACCTTGAAGTTCTTATGTGCAACATAAGTTTGAAATAGTCTCACAGCTTCTATTCTAGCAAAAAGAGCAAATGTATCTTCAAAGTCTATGCCTTCTTGTTGTGAATAGCCTTTACATACCAATCTTGCTTTGTTTCTTACAACAACCCCTTCTTCATTCATTTTTGTTTCTGAAAACCCATTTAGTTCCTATTACATTTTTGTTCTTAGGTCTAGGAACCAATTCCCAAGTGTCATTCTTCTTTATCTGATCTAATTCTTCTTTCATAGCATTTATCCAGGATTCATCTCTATAAGCTTCATCTGTAGTCTTTGGTTCAACTTGTGAAATCAAACAAATTTCATCTCTAGCCTTTGATCTAGTCATTACTCCTTGATTAGTGTTACCAATAATTTGATTTTTAGGATGATTATTCTTTATATACCTCAGAGTTTTAGGAACCTCAGTAGCCTCATTTGTGTCATAATCACAAGTCTTATTTTCGCATTCAGCCTCAACAATTTCTTCTTCTGCAGTAGCAACCTCTTTGATCTTTGTATTCTGATTACAGTCATACATTCTCTCTTGTAATTGAAACCTTTCATCTATCTTTATATTGTGACTTTCAATCATTTTCCTCAATCTTAGATTGAAATATTTGTAAGCCTTGCTCTTAGTAGAGTAATCAAGGAAAATTCCTTCATCACTTCTAGCATCAAACTTCGCTATCTCATCATCTCTCTTGCTATTGCACTTACTACCAAATATTCTGAAATATTTTACAGTAGGAGTATGATTAAACCATAATTCATAAGGAGTCATACTTGTACCTTCTTTGATTTGAATTTTGTTCAATGTGTACACTGTTATCCCAATAGCCTCTCTCTAATGCATACGAGATACATTTCCTTCAAGCAACATTGTCCTAGCAGCATCAAGTATAGTCTTGTTTCTTCGCTCTGCTATCCCATTCTGTTGTAGAGTCCTAGGAGCATATGTTTGTCTCTGTATTCCATGCTCTTTGTCGTATAAATTGAATAGGTCTGAAGTAAACTCTCCACCTCTATCTGACCTCAAACATTTTATCTTTAAACTTGATTCATTCTCTACTTTTGCTTTGAATATCTTGAATTTATCAAATGCCTCTGATTTCTCTTTCAAATAAGTAACCCACATCATTCTAGAAAAGTCATCAACAAAAAGTATAATTTTGTCCTTGTAGGTCCACATGGGTCTGTATGTACTAGATCCAACTTTCCCTTTGATGTATATGCTTTTCTTTTATAACTGCTTCTAGTTTGTTTTCCCATAACACATTCTCTACATACAGTGTTATATGGTTTCACAATCTTTGATAGATCTCTTACTGCATTAGTCAAACTTGCCTTCATAATGTTATCAAAATTAACATGACAAAGTCTTTTGTGCCATAACCAACTATTATCTACCTTCGTAACAAAATAGGAGGCTCCATATGTATTTAATTCAAATACATTACCTCTAGATTTAGTATTGGTTGCAATTAGATTTCCTTCCTTACTCCTGATAAAACATTTACCATTACTGAATTGTAATTGAAAATCTTTGTCCATCAATTGTCCAACACTCAACAAGTTATGCTTAAGTCCATCAACAAGTAGTACATTATTAGTATTAGTCTTCTCATCCAGATTAATAGATCCTACTCCTATGATAAGTTTAGGAAGATTATCTCCAAACCTTACAACAACACCATCATACCTTAGTAACTTAACAAACTTATTTTTGTCTCCAGTCATATGATGTGAACAACCACTATCTATAATCCATTCAATTTTCTTATCAACATGTGACACTAAAGCCTTTTCCTCATGTATTGGTTCATCTCTAATAGCAACAAATCCAATCTCCTCATAGTCTAAATCATCATCATTAGAAATACCTTCACTAGCATAATAACATTCCTTATCTTTCTTAGACTTGAAAAACTTAGGCTTGTACTTAGGAACTCTTGTAGGACATCTAGATGCAAAATGACCAAACTTATTGCATGAAAAACATTTCAAAGGTAATTTGCCTTCAAATTTACCCTTACCTCTCTTTTATCTTCTAGAGATCAATGCAACAAGTTCATCCATCTTTCTTTCTTCATCCATTATCTATTCCCATTCCTCGTCATATTCTCCAAGCTCTTCCTTCAGACTCTCATTGCTGGTACTCGAAAGTGCAAACATTGTCTTCTTGTGTGTAGATGCCTTAAATGCATATTCAACTTTAGGTATAGAGTCTCCCATTTTCGCCACTTCAAAAGTAGTTATTTTTGCAATCAACATCTCTCTACTAAAGTTTGGAGTCAAAGGTATAGTCTCTTGAATTGATAGAGCCTTGAACTTGTAGGCAGGAGTCAATGATATAAGGATCTTTGCAACAACTTCTTCTTCATCATAAGTGCCTCCAAACTTTCTGATTCTGACCACAACTTCTGTAACCCTTTGAACATAAGCCCTAATGCTTTCATCATCCTTCATTTGTAGCTTCTCAATCTTTGTTTTCTATTTTTGTAACTTTTCTTTCTTGGTATACTTTTCTTCTTCATATAGTGCTTCTAATCTTTTCCAAATTTGGTGTTCCGAATCCAAGTCTTTAACTTCAGTAAATTCTCCTTCGGAGAGTGTGTTGATGAATGCTTCTCTTTCAACCATGTTGTGAGAGAATACCTTCTTCTCATCATCAAAAGTTGATGGCAAGTCATTCTCAGTCTTTATAGTCACCTTATTCTTTGTGATCAACCAATAGTCAATGCCCAAACATAGCAGATGAGTTCGCATCTTGTTCTTCCAACTATCAAAGTTTTCAGGATCAAATTTTGGACCATCCTTCCTATAGAATGCCATCTCCAAGATCACCTCAAGCTTTTAAGCTTTCTCTCTAAGGACCAATAGCTCTAATACCAATTGTTAGGAATAACAGTTCATAATACAATTGAGAGGGGGGGTGAATCAATTGTATGATAGAATATTAAACTTTAAACTTTGAATAGCAGTAATATCAGATCCATTGAACACAACACAATAACACAATATTTTGGTCTCAGGGAACCCTGTTAAAGGTAAAAAAAAAACTTGGTGGGAATTAGCACCCACAAATAATGTACTGAGAGTATAGTATCCTTGTTAGAAGATTTAGCTCTATTAGGAGCTTATTGAAACATTACAATACACAATCCTTGTTAGAGGATAGACCCTGTTAGGAGTCAAGAAAAGAAAGGGGGCTCACTGCTCAGGCTCACTACCCAAAGAAGGTTAAATCCACCTTTTAGAATTCACTATTCACAACAAGTGTATATGAATAAATACACAATCTTTTGAACTATCTAACAACAACTATCTTTGCTTGATCAGTTCCAATGAAGTTCACCAGTAATTCTCTGCTCTACATCTAGTAGACACAAGCTCGCATCTTTCACAATCTTCTTTACATCACATATATTCTCACCATATCTTTTCCAAAGAAAAGATCTTACATATATACCCTATTACACTCTACATGATCAAGTCGGCCCATTAGGATTTCCTATTTACATAAACTCTTGCTAAGATACACACGTTACCTAAAACAAGTATACAATGATTCCATTACATCAATTAAGGACTGACATCCTTAATTTACATTTGTCAAACAAAATGCACGCTACACCTCTGAGGTCAACTTCCAAATAAGTCTTCTCTAGATCATACTCGTAGCTAACATCATCTAGCATTCCATACCTTTCTCTGACCAATGAACATCCTTTAGTGCCTTTTCTTTCATCTCTTAAGCTCGCATACACCTAATCCATATCTTCTGTAAGATATACCAAAAACATAGAGACTCACTCTATCAGCTTCCACTATCACTATCCAATAACTAGTCTTCACCAAAACATTTGTAACTCTCCCAATATGCAACATTACATGATGCGATCTTGGATATAAGATCACAACATCTTCTTGTACTCTCATCTATCTTTGCACATTCTGAAACATCTGTATAGTGTCTGTACACTATCATAATCAACATGTACTCTTTACAGAAATATATGTTGACATTAGTGACAAACCACAAATGACAACAGTATGACTACCCATTTAGTAATGTAGTGATTAAACATATAAAATATATCAATCACTGCCCCATGCATTAGCAATATCCAACCATGCATTCTATATCTCTTTAGATTCTCATTTTGTATATTTCTTTGTGTGTCTACCACTTATTCCTACACACATAAAAAGGAAAAATGTTGGTTTGAAAGGGTCTTACCTATGTTAAACCTTGGTTTTGGAATTAACTGAGAATTTGAAATACAATAGAAATGGTGTTGATATGTTGATAAGGCTAATTCTAAGAATTGAAATGTATTATACCTTGTTGATGACATACCCTTTGAAAGTGATCATAAATGGTGATGCAATAAGATGACTCCATAATACCTAAAAGGAAAATCATGGATCCGTGCTTGCATGAAGGTTGTTTAATCTTGCCTCAATGATAAATCTCTTGAATATTTGAGCTTGATATGTGAATGGATCTTATGTATGTACAAATGAGGAGGTAACCTCTCTTTTATACCTCTCCCTATATTTTTGGGTGTGAATTTTAGAGAAAGTTGGCATGGGCTTATATTGTGTACTCTTGAAAGATAGCTATTGCATGTTTTGAATTTGGGCCCAAATTGTAGGGAGTGGGTCACCCAAGGTGACCTAATCTTAGGATAAATTCACCCAAGGTGACCTACTCCCCATAATATAGGCTTGAATTAGGACTTGGGGTCCATGATACAGAGAAGAAGATAGAGTTTTGGTTAGAATTGAGATGGAATCATGAGATCAAGTATGGGAGGCCATGCATGCTAAAGTATGACCTAGGTGAGAAAGAAATTATATAGAATACAATTTACAATTTTTCATGAAACCCCCACTTTAGCAAGAGAATTAATCTACACACATATTAATAATGAATTAGAAGAAAGAGAGAAACATTAAGACATCACTAATCTCAAGGGAACAAGACCCCAAACTCTAGGATCTCAACTCATCCAACCTACTAAAAAGTTGTATTATGATATGTAATTATGGAGGAGATAAAAAGGAAATCATGGATTCAATGGGCTAGAAATATGTGTAATCTTAGGTTATCCATGAGAAGAGAGGAGGAAGAACCAAAATAAAGTTGTATTATGCTAGTCAATTCATCCCAAGGGAGAGTTCAATACAAAGAGATTTGATGGGCTAACAAGTTGTTTTATTCTAGTAAACTTATCTTGAAAATCTATACAAAGGAGAGATCAAATAGTCTAGAAATTTGTGCTATACTAGTCAACCAATCCCAAGGATAACCAAGAAAAGTGTTGTATTCAAGAAAATCCACTAAAATTTAGTACAAAGGAGATTCATCTAGCCCTAGAGAGTTGTATTTACCTAGTAGACTTTGTACTTGGGGTAATTTTTTATAATTTGTATCTTGCAATAAGAGTTAATAGATCCAACCATAAAAGATCCTATCTTAGAGCATACCATGTCTATTATCTTAGTACAAAAAAAACACAAAGAGCATTTAAGCCCTCATACAATCTATTAGATTCCCCTAAAGTCTCATGAATTGAAGTATTAATAGATTGTGAAGCATAAATATGTTGTGGTCAAGGTTGTGAAATACTCGAAGTTCTATATCCTAAATTCACATGTCATTGCTTTGGTGCTAGATACAATCATTGATCCAATTCTTTCTCAATAGGAGTTAGGAATCAAAAGGGGTAACTAGATTCTAAAAATCGAGAAATATGACATGCATATTAATCCCAAAAAGTTGATTCATGGAAAAGGTTTTTGTCAACTAATGACTGAAAATAAAATAATTGAAGTTTTACTCAAAGAGGAAAGGGAATATTCTAGAAGTCTTCATATGGTGTTATTTTTTTAGTACTACTAGTGAATAATATTATATTATATCATACTTATTTACCTATGGATAATGTTTGGCTCATCTATCCAACAAGGAGAAGTGGAACATCAAGCTTAAGATAGAAAAATACAATATTTGGGACAACAGTTTATATAAGAGAAGTATAGATGGAATGTTCATATGTTGTATTGATAAAGCACAATAGGTGAAATTGTTGGAAACCTTCCACAACTTGGCTTGTGGAAAAATTGTTTTCTAGCACTAGTCAATACTCAAAAAACATTGAGAGCAAGGTATGTTGGCCTACATTATTTCAAAATGCGTATGATTGGGTATACAAATGTGATCTGTACCAACAATTTGTTGATAAGCACAAGTAAGAAACCCTACCTCTAAATCTAGTGGTGATTGAGGAACCATTTCAATAATGAGAATTTTATTTTATTGACATGATAAATTTATCATCTAGTGTGAGACATGCTTATGTCCTTACAACCACTAACTATTTCACCAAGTGGTTGGAAGTCATTCTTGTCAAGCATGTTACTTAAAAAGTGGTATGTAGATTTCTCAAGGAAAAAATTATTTCAAGTTTTGGTGTTCCTCATAAGGTAATAGAAGATAATGCTACTAATTTTTCTTCTTATGAGATAAAAAAATTATTCTTTGAGCACGATATCACCCTTGCTCATTTATCCAACTATTACCTGCAAGGTAATGGGGAAGTTGAATTGAGTAACAAAAACTTGGTGAGTCTAATAAGGAAGCTTGTGGATGAAAACCATATATCTTGGCATAAGGCTCTCTGTGATTCTTTATAGGCATATTATATTACTCCCAAATAGGCCCCTTGGCATTTCTCCCTTTTAGTTGTTGTATGGGCTTAGTATTAAAATTTCAATTACATTAGAGAAACCAACTTTGAAATTGGTGAAAGCCATTGGAAAAAACCTTTGAGAGTTTCATTGGTAAGTGCATTATGTTTCTTATCAAAATGGAGGATAAATGTATACTGGTGGTTAATCACAATGTAAATCATCAAAGGCAAGTTAAAATACTCTTTGACACGAAAATAAAGAAAATGGTTTTCAAGGTCAGATATCTTGTTCTACTTTGGGACAAGATGAGAGAACCAAAAGCTATGCACAAATAATTTGATTCTTTGTGGTGCGATCCTTTCACAATTCACCAAGTCTCTAGTGAAAATAGATTTCTTTTAGTGTACCAAGATGAGAAACCCTTTTTGCCTCATAGTAGACAACATCTAAAGCTTTACGCCCAATGAGGCTACAAATGAGTTTGTAAATATGAGTTTAATTTTTGCATCTTTGTCTTTTTGTATTATTGTCACTTGACTCCATATCCCAATGGATAGATGGAACTTAGAGGTTTGTATTCTAATTCTTTCAATTATTTCAAAGGATTATTAAAAGAAGCTCCTAATTTAGAGCCAACTATTATCCTTGTTTCTAACCTTATTAAAATGTGGGAGAACCCTTATGAAATTAGTCAAATTTATAACTCATGAACTCTAAGAATGTTTATTCAAGTGTTATATCAATACCCTTGAGTGTAATTGATCCCTTGAATCATCCCTTCAAGCATATTCATGTCATCCCTTGTCATTTATACAAATTTTCTAACTGTAGAGTTATAAAAAAATTGTTACTTGTAATGTTGGGGTTTAAGCCTAACAATACAAGTCTAGACACTGCACACTTGTAATTCAGGTTTTGAAATCTAAATTACATATCTCCCATGTATATAGTATTAAATGTCACTTAAGTGGTGAAGTCTTAATAGGTTTGAATCTCTTTTGCATTGGTTTAAATCACATTTTTAGCCTTTTGATTTCTATTTCACACGTGCTTCCTCTTGTCAACTACACCTGCCAATTAGGTTAAATTTTTCAAATATTTACACCCCCTTTCCAAGTGGATATTATATGATTTGTTGTAGGTATGATTTTTCCAAAGCTTTTTCATTTCATTTCTTTTTCTTTATGTTTCTTGAATGAGGGTTTCTATTTTCCTTTTACTGTGTCAAACTAGGGTTTTTTTGGTTTTTGTCATTTTAAATTCCTCCATTTCCTTTGCTATGCCATAGTATGTTAAGTATTGGTAGCATAACCATCCATATTAATAAGAAATTTAGTCATATGTAATTGTGATTTTAAACCCCAATTACGATTCAAGCTTTATTTCTAGCTCTTTTATCACAATTGGGGTTGCGAGCCTTGATAGCATGAAAACATACAACCTCACCTTGCAATCGGGTATTAAGACCCTGCTTACATGTCACTCTACAAAACACTCAAATGTGTGTTATTTGGGTTTTGAAACCCGAAAAACATACATCTTAGTGTGTTGCTTGAGTTTCAAATCCTAAACAACATAAAACACCCATCTACAAGTTAGTAGATGTTAGTTGGGGTTTAAACCTCAACCAACACATTTCAACCTATATTCACATGTAATTAGGATTTTAAACCCTAATTAAAACCTAGACATATATAATCCATATATATTGGTCAAGTTTTAAACCCCAATCAACATCATCCTATGCATGTACTAAGATATGTCAATCGATTTTTAAAACTCAATTGACATAAAATCATACTTCACCCAAGTTTGTCAATCATAGTTTAAAACCCAATTGATAGGATCATTCTTCACTTGTATGTAATTGGGTTTTAAACCCTAAATATAAGGTAGAAAATAACACAAATTTGGCAATTGGGTTTTGAACCTCGATTGACAAAACCATTCATTTACACACAAGCGAATTGGGTTTTCAAACCTAATTTGTAGGTGTTATCTCTATTGAGCATTAAAGGTTGTCATTAGTATCAAACGAAGTCAAAGATAGTGTTAAATTACTTATATGAACACAGTCAGTAACTATAAGAAATACAAGCCAATCGGTTAAGTCTTCATACCGAGCACCAGATAGTTTTACCGAGCATCAGTATAATCACCAAGTAGTTTATACAGTGTTTACCGAGGATCACAGGAAAATGACATAGTAATCAAGAATGGCACATTCTTCTATGCAAACAGTTACAATGGAATTAGAAAACATTTTACCAAGATCAAGGATAATTTATTGTTGAGATATGATAAAGATCTTTTGTAAATGTTAGATCTAGGTTATTTTTACACACTGTTGATCTTAGGGTTTTCTTTAAGATATTGTAACCAAATTTTGTTAAGTAGCATAAAGTAGTATGCTATATAATTGTATGTTTACACCATTTTGTTGTGAACTAATGTATGAGTGAAGAAGCACTTGAAGCACTAGCCAACCTTCAAGATTATCAGTTGACAGAGCAAATCAGTACTCAGAGGAAATCAAATTGAGCAAAAACAAAGCAGGATAACCGAGCAGTTCAGAGCAGAGATTCACACAATATGAGGTGATATATATTTAGTACTTTATTGATCTGTATCAAACAAGTTGAGTTGTCATTAGTAGATAGTTACCTATTTCTTTCTAATCATTGTAATAGAGTTTTGGTAAAATCTCCTAACAGAGTAGACTTGACAACCTTTTTGTAAATCTCTTAACCGAGTGCACACTCAAGTAGTGTTGCTAAAATCCTATCACTAGGTAGATCTAGCTAATCTAATATGTTATTCCTAATAGGGTAAGATCACCAGAAGTGATCAAAACTTGTAGCCCTAACAGGCAAACCTTTTCTATCTGCAGTAGTGAAGAATTTGTGGGTGTCATCCCCACCACAGTTTTTACCTTCTAACAAGGGTTTTTGCGTTACCAAAATACTTGTGTTATGGGACTGTTATATTGTTGATTTCATGTTATTTACTTTTACAAGTTTATTAGTTGAATGATACATGCATTTGATACAAGTTATTTTGCAAGGTTACTACCATTTACAGTTTTAGATCTAAAAGGTTTTTAAGTGAAAGTTTTTGTGGGCATTGATTCACCCCTCCCCTCTCAGTACCCTATCTCTCCTAATTCTAATAATTGGTATCAGAGCTCAGTTCTCTTATTGGATAGTTTAACCACTGAAGGGTAAAGATCTAATTCATGGAGAGGTATAAGTTAGATAAGACTATTGAGAATCAGAAGATTCAAATGCAGATGTTTGTTGAACAGTATAAGCAAGCCAAGGAAGGACTGAAGAAATTACTGGTTGAAAGGAAGAACCTAGCTATTCGGAAAAATGAGATTGGCTACCATGAAGAAGCAATTGATGATATATTTGACCACATTGGATCTAGTTCAGGGAGTATTTCTGATGGATCTAAAAGTATAATCTCTGACTTGTTTGGGAAGAATCGACATTTAACTGAACAAGTGAAAGCACTGCAAATTGGTCAAGAATCTCAGATGGTGAGAATGGTAGAAATAATGAACAATGCTAGACAAGCTGAGCAAGAAAGGAATCTAGCTATTGAAGACCAAAGATAGACAACTGAACAACTACAAGCTAAAGAGAGTGAGATACAAAGACTCACTGATCATCACTTTCAAGTATCTAATCAGATGATGACTGTGAATCAAGAAGTCAACCGAGTGAATGGAGAATTATCTAGAAGACTTGAAGATGTTGCAATACTCAGAGAAGAGAATGAAAAATTGAGAAATGAAATAAAGACACAAAAAAAACATAATGAGATGATGAGGCTGGCTAAGAATAATTCCAAGAAGATTGATGATTTTCTGATTAATCAAAGAAGATTTGGAAGCAAAGCTAGACTAGGCTATACTAGCGAAGGAGAATCATCACAATAAGTTGAACAGGTCAACAAAAATCAAAATCAGAGACCTAAAGTGTTGACATGTTATCATTGTGGCAAACCGAGACATACATCTAATGTGTGTAGAAGCAAAGCACAAGGTAAACCTCCTGTCACTCCTAAGTTCAATGGATATTGCTATTATTGTGGAAATTATGGTCATCAAGCTTATGAATGTAGAGCTAAACAAAATGCTAACAATAGTACTATGGAGAAGTTATGTTATACTTGTAATAAGCATGGACACACTGCACGAGAATATAAGGCAAAAATGAAGCAAGTATGGACTCCTAAGCAGAATACACAACACAAGCCTTATCAACCAAAGAGATGAGGTAATTCTTATGTTTGGGATTATAACACATGGGCTAATTGTGTTGCATGTGGTAGATATGGGCACATTGCGGCAAATTGTAACAGGAAAATATGGGTTGGACAATCAAGAAGTTGGACAAGCACTGGAATGACATGTTTGCATTGTCATAAGGTTAGTCATTTAAGAAAATATTGCAAAGACCAAGCACCAAAAGAAGGTCATGTATTGAGAGTGGAAAGACTATTGCAGATATCATGAGAATAAGGAACGACATGTGGAAGAAGGCATCTAATGAGAATGTTGAGTCAAGTAATGCTGTCAGTGAAACCTCGTCCACTGGGTTGGGTGACATCGGTACTTCCACCTAAGGTGAAATAGGTATGTATGGGACTGACATTTCAAAATGATCACATTTTACATACAATTCCTTATATATGTTGTGCACATACCAAATCTACATGAATAAAGATGCATTGTGGTTTATATGTTTTGAGCTAACAAAGTTACACAGTCAGTAAAAGTTAGACTAAGCATTGGTTACCCATCGGTAATCACTATTCAAGGTTAACCGAATAATAGTATCAATTGAGCAAAGAAGTCTTGTGTTAACCAAGCTGATGAAAGATTATAGCTGCCATCAAGCTGATAGTTGTCATAAATTGGAAAGTAGGTCAAGCATTTATTACATAAATTTTTGAGCGGGAATATAAAAATTCTATAAATACATGGAAGAAAAAGTTTATTTTTCACATTGAGATTTCATAGAGCTAAAATTTCACAAAGCGAGTTCGAGCAAGAATCTTTCAAGCTAATTCAAGCAGCTGTAGATCAAACTGAGCACACTCTTCGATACATTCTGAGTAAGTTGAAACCCTACTGAGCATATTTCTCATACTTATCAAAAAACCTAGTTTGTTGAAATGGCATCTACTACAAGTTCATCTAAAGTTGTGGAAGAAGAAGTTAATTTAATTGTGTCAACAAGCTACAAGGAACCACCTTATAAGTTACACCCTGAAGTTGCCTCGAAAATGGATTCAGCGGGCACTTTTTCAAGCATCCCACCTAGGTTTTTGTTAACTGAAGATATATGATCATACATATACTATAAAATTGGGGAAATAGGTGATTTTGATATGTATGTTGTGTATTAGGCACTTTGTGATGAGAAAATAGAACTAAAACCAAAGCACAAAATTATTGAATCACTTGGTCTTACCAATGCCCTAAATTTCCTAAAGAATTTTAAGAATGAATGGGTTAGGGTTATGTTGAGCCGCTATCATGAGGACACATTATGGCTAGACAAACCAATCAAGGTCACAAAAAGAATTATTAGCAGGGTTACTAGTTATCCTACTACCGATAAAGCCAAAGCATTCAAAAGCTCATCTCGAGCCGAGATTGAGAAAAATATTGGCGCAACATGGGATGGTAGAGCACTAAAAATTTCATCAATTGTGGATCCCAAAGTTAATTTCACAGTGCATGTAATTGGGTACAAAATATTTCAATCAAGTAGAGAAAATAATGTACCGTGTAGCACAGTCGACATGGCTCACAAATTGATAAAGAAGGGTCATCAGATAGACCTTACCGATCTGCTACTAAGACAGGTTGAAGAAAACATGAAAACAATTAGGACACAGAAGTCCAATACTTATAAGTTTGGATCATTACTTGTATGTTTATTTTTCTATCTCTAGAAATTCTTTCCCTCTATCGATCACACCGATTGGATAGATGACACACCAATCACTTTACAAATTTTTGAGATTATGAAAGGTCTGGGAGATAATGTTGGGAATGTTATAGATAGTTATTTTGAAGATTTTAAAGTAAAGATGAATTTAAGAAGTAGAATTCTGAGTTCATTGGTTGAAAAATATGAGATGGACATTTGTTTTAGTGAACACTGACCACACTATAATTAAAGTAGTTGAGCCGAGAATAAAATGGCTAGCACCTATGGGCTATGAAATGGATCATGATTTCGGTTTGAAATCTATTAAAGTACTATTAGCATTACCAAAGGACACAAAGGCCAAAAGGTTTGGAACCTTTGAAGAAGCTAAGTCTATAATTAAAATAGGTTTGGTCATCGGTAAAATGACAAGAAAAGCAAAGAAAATGAAGAAGTTTTTATCTGAGAAGTTTGGGAATGAATCTGACTCGTCTAAGGAGTCACTAGTTGAAACTACAACCAAAGGTCAGTTAATGTTGGCTGAAAAACCATATGACAGTGAAGAAACCAATTCCAAAGAAGAAAAAGAACCAATACTAGTTTCTCCCACTCAAGCTCCAAAGAAGAGGCAGTTGCCAATGCAAATAGGTGCACGCACAAGGTCATCAACTGCAGCTTCACCACCATAGAAGAAGGTAGCTATGAAGGTAGCAAAATGAAAGGCTGCTACACTGACAAAGACTTATGTAAAGAAAGGACCCAAGGCTGTAGAATAGGCACTGAAGAAAAGGAGAAAATTGATAAGAAATAGAGAAGACCTTGAGGATGATGAAGATGACAACAATCAATTCAAGGTTGTCAGTAATAAGAATAGGTCAATAGATGAGGTTGCTGAAGATATAATCGAGAATGGAAATCTTGCAGATCCAGAACTTAGTAAGTTTGACATCATGTCAAATGAAGACTAAAACAAAATTGAGGAAGCAGTCATCCAAATGATGATACACTTCAAACGAGTTCCATTAGAGTTTGAATTATCTTTTCCCAAGACATTAGAGGATCGAATAAATCAAAAGTGGTCATATGCCTTGGACACCAAGAAGAGGATGAGGGAACAAGCCCTTGTATCGATTACACCAGACTTATCTCTTGATGAGATTAAAGATCTTATGGATACTTATGTGTAGAGATTCAAAGTTAAGAACTGAGCTATGCAAATAATAGATGAGAATCTGGCAGATCTTAATGAGTCTAGTCAACTTATCTGGAGTTCACTTTTAGCTATCAAAGAGCAAAATGAGAAAATTGCATTTCAAAATTTGTCTAAAAAGAGATAGAATTCAAAAGGTAAAGGAATATTCATTGAGGATAATGTAACAAAGAAGATTAAAGAGTCAAAGGTATCATTTACCAAGGTAATTAATACAATAATTGGTCAAGAAATTAAGAAAAGTTCACAGGATGCACCGAATCCAGAAGTGATTCAAATTAAGGATATAAATGACAAGGATGTACTCATTGAAGATATCACAAATGGTGATCCTGATGACAGGGATGAAGATGATGATGTGAATAATGCACAAGACAACACATAGGATGAAGCACAAGTTACCGAGTCTGCATTTCCATCACTATCAGGTGAGCTTCATGTACTTGTTGAAGCTATAGAGATTCTATCTCAGGAACAACCCGATGGCTCATACCCTAAGCAACCTAAAGATACAATAGGGGAACAAAGCACCGAGACACCTGCAGAGACAAACAAGCCTGAAGGAAAAGAGGCTACTAAAATAGAAACATAGGCATAAGAAGAGCCCAAAGCAACTGAGGCTACCCCACATGACACAACATCAAAGGCCCCATCTCAGACAACTGACACATAGGTTATTGAGGAGCAGAAAAAGAATGATAATGTGTCAACCGAGCAGAACACTCCAAGGACAGAAGAAAAAGCTATTGTTCTAGTTGCCAAGAGTTCACCACAAGAACCAGAGAAGAAGAAGAAGAAGAAGAAGAAAATTAAAGGAAAAGGGGCAGTCACTCTAGATGAAGTAATTGTGATACCAGAGTGTGACCCGAGGACCCTTAGACCTGAAGAACTAAGAAAATATGGGGAGTTATGCAAAAGAAAAGTAGCACAGGAGAAGTTGAGACAAGAGAGCAAAAGCAAGGAGATATTAGAAAATGTCCAGGATATCTTACAAGTAGTACTTGAGATAAAAATAGATGAAGATACTTCGATTATGGAACAACTTGGTACTCTCGCTAAAGGAATAAATGCCCCAGATGTCGATGTCAGAAAGAGAATTAAAGAGAGGGTCGAGTCAAAGATACAAGATAAACTTGCCAAGAGACTCAGCCAAGAAGTGGCTATTAACAAGGTTAAACTTTCAAAGGTAATAACTGAGATTTAGTGTATTACTAATTCTATTTTCCAAATCTTGTTTAAGCTATGCACTGTCGAAACATTCACCGTAGAGATCAGTGAAAAGATTAAATAATTTGAGAATGAAATCATAGTCAGTGCAAATGCAACTACAACTGAGCCACGAGCTTTTTCAAAGCATATACTCAGAGTGCAAGAACTCAAGCGATTGATAGCAGATCTCAAGAAGTAAGAAGAACATATCACTAATCAGGTTACTAAGTTGCAGATAGAACTCCTTCCATATCTGAAATTTTTTGAGAAACATATTGTTAGGGCACAAATGCTTGTTGCAACACCAGAGATTTCTATGTTGGACAACATATTTGACATGCATGCACAAGTCGGTCTTGAGCACATTTCTCTCACCAACTTGAAAGAGGAATGGGAAAACCTCTTGGAGTCATTGAAGAAAACCCATCAACACATTTTTGACAAGTTGTAAGTATACATTTTTTTTGTATTTGACATTGCTATCAAAAAGGGGGAAAACATGTATATAGAAGATGAAGATAAAGGGGGATAACATGTTTATGCCAAATATGTAACTTTTTGCTAAGTATACTACACATTACCAGAGCATGCATCGAGGGGGAGTATATAGAAACTTTTTTGATAAGGATATATGTATATGGTGAAGATATAAGTTTTGAGACATAAGATCTATATACATTCAAGTTTTGATACTAATGCCAAAGGGGGAGATTGTTATCTCTATTGAGCATTAAAGGTTGTCATTAGTATCAAAGGAAGTCAAAGACATCGACCGATTACTTATATGAACCCGGTCGATAACTATAAGCAATACAAGCAAGTCGGTTAAGTCTTCATACTGAGCACCAGACAATTTTACCGAGCATCAGACACCGATACCAAGATATAGTAAACACCGAGCATTAGTATAATCACCGAGAAGTTTATACAATGTTTACCGAGGGTCATAGGAAAACAACATAGTAATCAGGAATGGCACATTCTTCTATGCAAACGGTTACAATGGAATCAAAAAATGTTTTACCAAGATTGAGGATAATTTATTATTGAGATACAATGAAGATCTTTTGTAAATGTTAGATCTAGGTTATTTTTACACACCATTGATCTTAGGGTTTTCTCTAAGATATTGTAACCCAATTTGTTAAGAGACACAAAGTAGTATGCTATATAATTGTATGTTTACACCATTTTGTTGTGAACTGGGTATGTGCAGGATCATGGTATGCCAAAAAGTGGCGATGTGAAAAAAACTTATTTTCACTCGTCCAAAAGTGCACAAATAGATTTGTTGACTTTTTGGTAGGCCTGGGTGTCAGTACACCTGGCCAAACCAAAAGCCAAACTTGAAGGCATTATTGGATATCCAATAATATTAGATAATATCAGATATATCGAATATCCGATATTAAACCGATATTATCGGATATCCAATATTTGCCAGTGAATATAAATCATTGTACCTAGTCACGTTCAATGTTTTTTCATTGCAAAAACATGAACGCAACTAGGCTTTCAGATATCTGGTCCCAAATCCCCTATCCGATTTTTCCCAAATTGCCCAGGTAAGTGAAGCTTCTATTTTTTATTGTTTTAATTATTTTTTGTTGTTTTTAAATATAAATATATAGTTTTTTATATAAAAATTAGGGTAGCAATGAGTTTTTGTATTGTTTTTTAAAATTCATTGTAATTATCTATTTTTTTTCATTGTTATCAGATATGGAATCAGAAAACCCTCCTAATGATCCTGCAAACAATCCAGACCCACCTCTCAACAATCCCCCACCTCTAGAAGATGTACCTGTCACAAACCCTCACCGTTTAGAAGATCTAATAAGAGATAATCTAAATGAACTTAGAGGATTTGAAACTGCATATGCCAATATCCCCACATTGTGCCCCATGTTTATGAAATTGAACACAATAATTGAAAACATGGAGAAACTGACACAACAACATAGTGTTGCACTTCTTTGGCGCGATTCCATGCACACCCAATTTGACGATGGGCTTGATTATGATCAAGTCATGAACCTAAATATAACAAAACATGACATAGCTAATCTTTTTGTGGATCCTAAAACCGGTCTAAAAGTAGACCCTAAAAAAACTAAGTTGTCAATTAAATGGTGCACAAATAGTGCAATACGTGACAACTTTTGGGACCGTTGGTGGATGGTTTTTGATAGACCACCTCACAACAATTTGGATGTCCCAATTTATTTTCTTAGAAAATTGTATGCTAAATTTGTGCTTGGTCACAAGGAGGATTATTGGAGTATGAGACAGAACCAGGGTGTAGGTTTAGGTGCTCCACAAGATAGGCCATCGGCACAATGGGTGAAATCCTGCACATATGTCCCCCCTCCTGAGATTTCACCACCTCCCATAGTGCAACATCCAGACATTATTGTTGAGGCTGGCTCATAGACTATTCGAGCCATTTGCACATTGAGTGATCTACTGGTTATGTAGAGCACAACATTGTTGCCTCCTCATCCTGATGCTTCCACGAGCTCACATGTTTGTGTGGCCCACACTTGCGTTATATGCAAGAATATTTGCCTTGGTCCCCTGACTGATAATGATACATATAGTTTTGGCTTCGATGGAGATGATTCTACACAACACACTACAAGCACTGAAGCAGCTCATGGAGATGTGCATCAGGAGCCTACAGTGCCATGGACTCCCACTATTATGGTAAGGGTAAACAGTTCACTTTTTACATTGTTTTTAAATTTTATTGTTCGTATTTTTAGTAGAATTTCCTTATAATAATTTCTCGCTTGTGTCTTTTTATGTGTTACATTTATGTTCAGTTGATGACAAAGGAGGAAATGGCACAAGTGGAGGGGTCCATGCTTTCAACCATATCATTTGGTCTTGACTCTTCCATGATACATATGTTTTAATGTACTCATTGGTTTCCTTTTAAATTATGATAACAGTATATGTACATTGTTTTCTAATTTTTATGATCATCTTTTACATACTGATGCAGGTGTCACCAATTGCCACCGGTGGGCAATGTGAGGGGATGCAGGTGTCAGCTGTTGATAAAGGAAAGTTAATTAAGTAATTTAGTTTGTTTATGCATACATGTATACTTGTCAATTGTGCATACTCATTTTTAATTTACATGGTTTATTTGATAGAGAGTGGCATGTGATGATGTTGTGAGACCCTATCGTCATGATAGAGTCACAAGCATATCCATTTGGAGTGATATCCCCATGGTACATATATTTCTAAAGTTATTTGTGTGTATTTTTCTATTAAGTATATATAATATGGTCAAGTTATGATAATATGAAGTATCTGTTTGACTTTTGTAGGTCACTCCTAGTTTGAGGGAGCCAGAACGACAAGGGTTTGTATCGCTGATGACTCAGCCAACAATCCCTAAAGAAAGTTCAACAAAGGTAAGTTTTAATGTTAATTCAGTTATTTTGTAAACATATATTTTCTACCAAGTTTTTAACATTAAATAGTATAACTCGTAGATCAATCTCATGTTCGTAAACATATACAGGTGGGAGTCGTCATTGGTGGCACTATTCCTACGCTACCTAGGACATATATTAGGTCTCCTGCCCATGGGAGGAGACAGAGAGGTGAGGTATATGAGAGTTCGATTTTAGTTTAAATTTTATTTATTATTGTTGACTATAATTCTAAATTTTAATCTAACTTGGGGTTTCACTTTTGTGTTTGAATGCAGGATCCATTAGAGCTGAAGAGTAATTCAAAGAGGCTCCATTTTGATGATCCACCAGTAGAATAGGATGTCCTAGAAATATTTGTAGTTGAACTTCTTATTTTGAGATGTCATATGACATATTTTGAGATGGCGTATGCCACATTGTATCTAGACATGTTGACATATAATCATGAAGATAGAATTATTGTTCATTTTGATATATATATGAAACTTGATATTCGATCCAATTTGTTAATTGTGTGTTCATTTATTCATTATTAGTATGTAAATATGCTTGTGTGTATATACTCATGTGTACAATTTATGCCTTAAGTATATTCATGTATATTCAAGTACAATATTCATAACCTAAATTCACGTGTATGGGCTACGTGCATGACTTAAGTGAATTCATATTGTATGCTTTATAATTATGTGCTACATGTATGCTTCATGACTTAAGAAATTTTATGTGTATGCTTTATGTGCTACGTGTGTTCACACGTGTAATTTATCATTTGAGGTATATAAGGATATCTATTAAAGTGGTTTCAAGGTTTGTAGACTTACCTTTTACTCCCAATGGCTAAAAGACTTCAAACTGGCCTAATTACATAATCAAACACCCTTTTGGCAATAATCAATCAAACACCCTTTTGGCCATATCAAAACATATTGGTCTTTTGGACAAAATATCAATACTCTATCTGTACCCCTACACATAGACTAGGAATGCCTAAGAAACATGGTCTTGTAGCATCTCATGGATTGTCAATACCTCTCATGGGGTCCAAATTACGAGGCTTGATAGTTTGTTGACCAATCATGCTTAGTGCAACTTTCAACTGACCTTCACTGCAAGTTTTGGCATCGAGCGAGACTAGCGTGCCAAATTCAAACAAATTTGAATCTCCCAGAATGGAGAGAGGTTATTGTAGGCCTTGGAAATTCCATCCTGTAGCATCTCATGGATCTCTAATACCTCTCACAGGGTCTGAGTTACGAGCCTCAAAATTTCACTACCTAATTGTGCTTAGTGCACCTTGGGGACACTTTGGTCCGACGTGGTCCGGAACATTCTGTTGACTCAATGGTCAAAATAGGGTTGTGCCTAGCATTTACCCGACCAACTGGATCTAATGGCATTGTCCATTCGGTGCCAGGATGAACATTTGGAAGTAATCCATTGGTGCAACTTTCAACTGACCCCCATTGCAAGTTTTGGCATCGAGCGAGACTGGCGTGCCAAATTCAAACAAATTTGAATCTCCCAGAATGGAGAGAGGTTATTATAGGCCTCAGAAACATCATTTTGTAGCATCTCATAGATCTTTGATACCTCTCAAGGGGTCCAATTTACAAGCCTCAGAATTTTGCTACCCAATTGTGCTTAGTGCACCTTAGGGACACTTTGGTTCAGTGTGGTCCGGAACATTCTGCTAACTCAGTGGTTGAAATAGGGTTGTGCCTAGAATTTACTCACCCAACTAGAGCTAATGGAGTAGTCCATTCAGTGCCAGGATGAATAGTTTGGAAGTAATCCATTGGTGCAACTTTCAACTGACCCTCACTGCAAGTTTTAGCATCGAGCGAGACTGGCGTGCCAAATTCAAACAAATTTGAATCTCCTAGAATGGGGAGAGGTTATTATAGGCCTTGGAAACACCATCTTGTAGCATCTCATGGATCTTTGATACCTCTCATGGAGTTTGAGTTACGAGCCTCGAAAATTCACTACCCAATTGTGCTTAGTGCACCTTAGGGACACTTTGGTCTGGCATGGTCTAGAATGTTTTGCTGACTCAGTGGTCAAAATGGGGTTGTGCCTAGCATTTAACCACCTAACCAAAGCTAATGGTGCAGTCCATTCGGTGCCGGGATGAACTATTTGGAAGTAATCCATTGGTGCAACTTTCAACTGACCCTCACTACAAGTTTTGGCATCGAGCAAGACTGGCGTGCCAAATTCAAACAAATTTGAATCTCCCAGAATGGAGAGAGCTTATTGTAGGCATTAGAAACATCATCCTATAGCATCTCATAGATCTTTGATACCTCTCATGGGATCTGAGTTACGAGGCTCGAAAGTTCGTTGTCCAATCATGCTTAATGCACCTTGGGGACACTTTGGTCCTGTGTGGTCCGGAACATTCTGCTAACTCAGTGGTCAAAATGGGGTTTTATCTAGTGTTTACCCACCCAACCAAAGCTAATGGCATAGTCCATTTGGTGCTGGGATGAACGGTTTGGAAGTAATCCATTGGTGCAACTTTCAACTGACCCTCACTGCAAGTTTTGGCATCCAGAAAGACTGGCGTGCCAAATTCAAATAAATTTGAATCTCCTAGAATGGAGAGAGGTTATTGTAGGCTTTGAAAACATCATCTTGTAGCATCTCATAGATCTCTAATACCTCTCACAGGGTCCAAGTTATGAGGCTCAAAAATTCACTGCTCAATCATGCTTAGTGCACCTTGGGAACACTTTGGTCTGGCATGGTCCGGAATGTTCTATTGATTCAATGGTCAAAATGGGGTCGTGCCTAGCATTTACCTACCCAATCAGAACTAATGGCATAGTCCATTCAGTGTTGGGATGAACGGTTTGGAAGTAATCCATTGGTGCAACTTTCAACTGACCCTCACTGCAAGTTTTGGCATCAAGTGAGACTAGCGTGCCAAATTCAAACAAATTTGAATCTTCCAGAATGGAGAGAGGTTATTGTAGGCCTTGGAAATTTCATCCTATAGCATCTCATAGATCTTTGATACCTCTCACGAGGTCTGAGTTACGAGGCTCGAAAGTTTGCTGCCCAATCGTGCTTAGTGCACTTTGGGGACACTTTGGTCCGGCGTGGTTCGGAATGTTCTACTGACTTAGTGGTCAAAATAGGGTTGTGCCTAAAATTTACCCACCCAACCAAAGCTAATGGCACAGTCCATTCGATGCCGGGATGAATAGTTTAGAAGTAATCCATTGGTGCAACTTTCAACTGACCCTCACTGCAAGTTTTGGCATCGAGCGAGATTGATGTGTCAAATTCAAACAAATTTGAATCTCCCAGAATAGACAGAGGTTATTGTAGGCCTCAGAAATGTCATCTTGTAGCATCTCATGAATCTCTGATACCTCTCACAGGGCCTGAGTTATGAGCCTCGAAAGTTTGCTGCCCAATCGTACTTAATGCACCTTGGGGACACTTTGGTCCGGCGTGGTCTGAAATGTTTTGTTGACTCAGTAGTCGAAATGGGGTTGTTCCTAGTGTTTACTTGCCCAACTAGAGTTAATGGCCCAATCCATTTGATGCCCGGATGAACGGTTTGGATGTAATCCATTGGCGCAACTTTCAACTAACCCTCACTGCAAGTTTTGGCATCGAGCGAGACTGGTGTGCCAAATTCAAACAAATTTGAATCTCCCAGAATAGAGAGAGGTTATTGTAGGCCTCAAAAATGTCATCTTGTAGCATCTCACAGATCTCTAATACCTTTCATGGGGTCTAAGTTATGAGCCTAGAAAGTTCGTTGCCCAATCGTGCTTAGTGCACCTTGGGGACACTTTGGTTCAGCGTGGTCTGGAATGTTCTATTGACTTAGTGGTCAAAATGGGGTTGTTCCTAGCATTTACCTACCCAACTGGAGCTAATGGCACAAACCATTTGGTGCCAGGATGCAATCCTTGAACACTATCCCTTCACCTAGGGAATCATCATTTTACTTTGGACACATTTGACCAATTTTGACTCAATGACTCCAACTATTACATCATTTGATGATACAAATGTAATGGAATTAAGATAATAGAAATGTAAGGATACAAAATTAAGATGATACAAATTATATAAGGATACAACATTCATAGTAAGGAAACACATTTTTTGCACTTTACATGGCATTAAGACGATACAAATGTGGGCTTTTAATATTTGCAAATCAACCCCATGGGATCTTTTATATTTCCAATTTTGCATCAAATTTTTTATATACAAAATTTGTCATCTAAATATGCACATTACATTTGATTGTTGTTTTTATATACAAAATTTGGCATCTAAATATGCACATTACATTCGATTGTTGTTTTTTATACAAAATTTGGCATCTAACTATGCACATTACATTCAATTGTTGGTTTTATATACAAAATTTGGCATCTAAATATACAAATTACACAACTATATATAAAAAATAGGTGTCCTTTCCACTCCAATTTGCATTCAGAAGGCAGAAGAAAAGTTAATAGAGAATATAAGAAGTTCCCTTTTGGCATCTAAATATGCAAATTACAAAACTATATTTTAACTTGAGTTGAACTTACCTATTGAAGTGTGCCTGAAGGGTCATCTCTTTGCTTGAGAGTATTCAGTATTGCTTCATGATTAGCAGTACTAATAGTCCAAAGTTCCTTTGTCTTTAGTTTCCCTTGATGTTTCAACAACTTAACATTGGCTGCTATAACAAGGTGTGAATACATGAGAATGGTTTTGTGCTTCTCATAGTCTTGCAATGCAAGAATGTCATTATTTCTAATCATATATGTGTGCAGCCATGTTCCTACAACAACATGTGATCCTATTGGATATGTGAACATATCATCATCTGTCGTCGGTTGTGCAAGTTTCTGCTTTCCTCGTACACAACGTGCTAACCAGTAATCTGATCTCTCATCATTCCCGTCTGGTGCAACCAATGCAAAAACATGTCCTAGCTGTAGAAGATCTAAAAGATGGTCGTAGTCAAGTGAACAATCCATGTCATCATTTATTACAGAGACTGTGAGAGATAAAGGAGTAAGATAATGTGGAACCCATGTATCAACCCACTCACTTGACTCACACTGATCCCAATCACACTGAAGATAACTCGGACAATAACAAGCCAACTATCATGTCCAAATTGTCCATGTACCAGCATCTAAGCTTCAAAATGAATGCATTTTTGAAGAATCTTTCACAATTTGACAATCCAACCTATCTCCTATTATTCCCAACTCAACCAACCAAAAGAATCTGTGCACCACTGAATCAAGAGTCCCCCCCTGTGACAATGTTGAAGTACACCAATCAACAATAGAATGGGCATCAATGAGTTATGCACCTGAAATCCTTAGTTGCTCCTTAACTAGAGCTCTCTTTACGCATGCACCTGCACCATCATGCTCCCCTTTTCCATGACCAGCCTAAAAAAAACTCCAAATATGAGGTACACCTCTCTCTACATGCAGTCTACATAACCAATAAAACATACGAGCATTTTTTAATTGACCTGTGCAATTATCTAACCAAATGAGATGTCTATCCATAGCAATATTATTTTCCTGCACCCACTCAAAATAATTCTCAAAGCAATGTTGTACAAACTCGGATGAGTGTGATCTATCATCACTCATATAAAAATGGTACTCTCTGATTATCTTCCGATCATCTTTTGTACTATCAGGGGAATGTCTATATGTTATGTGCACAAAAATAGAAACCTGAATAGAATTGTAATATTGAGCTTGCAACTCATTTTGGGGCTGCAATGTATAGTTCTTTACAAAGTCAACAACCGATATAATAGTTCCAATTAGGAAAGTGTCCTTACACATCCTAAATTACTGATCCAACCACTAAGACCTGTGACTATGCCTTGCATACTTGTAAAAAAGATTCTTCCTGAAATCTAAAATAAAATCAGCTACCTTGCATTCTTTAGTAACCAACTCACATCTAGAGCCTTCACCCCCACTTTTTAATGTATATTTAATGATTTAATATACCTTTTTGTGGATAATTGTCTTTCCAAAATCATGTTCATAGCCCCCATGAAAACATTCAACAAATTTCACTAGCCCACCACACTCTAAGCACTTGTCATTTAAGCAATCTTTTCTATAAAAGAAACATCCATCATCTCTAGGACATAAAAAATGATCTAGCAAGTCTCTTGATGATTTTGGAAGAGCACTTGCACCACACTCCTCCAACATTTCACTACTATGCAAAGTAGAATGAATGGATCATAACAATTCATGGTGCATTGAAAACTCCACATGATATTTGCAACAAGTATTTTGAATCTTAAGAGGCACACAAAAAAAAGGCTTCAGGGCTTCAAAAGCTCTTTGTGGTATTTGCAATGTTGGATGTGTCTCACAAATTTTTTTGAACAACATTGTTTGACTCACCTCCAAATAATGTTTGGGATGCGGGGTGTGGTTTCAAATGCCAATTCTCAACTTCAAGACATCCTTCACATTTGGTGACACTCTTGAGTTAGATTGCCAAAATAGTTGAATTTGATCCTTCACAACATCGGTAAGCTTCTTATCACAATGTGAAAGTCTCCCACCATAAGCCCATGTATCATTTTGAAGAGGATCATCAAGTCTTTCTCTTCTTGCAAGTGCTCTATCCAAAGTTTTACGATTTAGATTCAAGTCAACACAAGTTTGTCTCATAAAACGAGCCTTTCTCAAATGATGACTTACCAAGGAGGTTGTAATAACCCTCCTAGCAGCTCTCTTATCTTTTTCCTTGGTAGTCTTCCCAATGGAATTGAGAGAACTAAAAAGATTTCTCACAATAAAGCATTCCGCTCCTTTTTCTTGTTCACACTAATCTTCAATTTGACTAGTATATGTCTCATCTTCTGTATCTTTAACAATTGCACAAACATTTGACATTGCTCAACCAACATCTTGTGCCTAAAAAATTGATCAATTTTTTTTTAAACCCACAACCGAATGGTTCTTTTTGATCTCTTGCCATTAAAATTGCTCATTACGTTCTCATCAATTTAAAGTAACCATTTAGTTCTTCTTGAAGGTCTCAATTTTCAAGTTTGTCTTTCTTCCTCCGAAGGGACTTCATTTCTCATATAATTTGGAGATGTGTAACGTTGATTTGGTTCTTCTACACCATTATCATTGTCAATCCATTCATATTCAATCGGTGGATTTTCATTGGCAATGTCCACACTTCCATTGGCCACATCTACATGTTCATTTTCAAAACCTACATTTTCATCTTCAAAACCTAAATCCTCATTTTCAAAACCTACATTTTCATCTTCATATTCATGTGCTTCACTTGAAACCACATTCAAATGTGGGTCTATGCCAACATCTTCATTCATATTTAACATTCCTTGTCTCTTATTCTGATGGGCAACCCTATCCATTTCTCTATACACTTCAACATCTTCATTTGTGAGTCTCCTCTTCCATTTATGCTTTCAACGACTACTACTCCCCATAGTTGAACCAAAAAGTAGATAAAAATACCTTTCGTAATAGAGAAAATCTCCCCAAAAAAAGATGAAATACCTTTGGTAATCGAGAAAATCACCCCACAAAAAAGATGAAATACCTTTGCTGATAGAGAAAATCACCCCAAAAAAAAATGAAATACCCTTGGTAATCAAGAAAATCACCCCAAAAAAAGATGAAATACCTTTGGTAATAGAGAAAATCACCCCAAAAAGTGGTTTTTTGTCTTCTCGCTGCAACTTGAATCCCATAATTTAGGAAAAACACGTGACTCTTTGGAGGGACCAATAGAATCTTATTTTTTTTAACACCAGTGAAAATAATCAGATATCTAATAATATCATATATCTTACTCTTTCTCACTCTCACCTTTCTCTCTGCTCTCTTTCTCTCCTCTCTCTCTCTCTCTCTCTCTCTCTCTCTCTCTCTCTCTCTCTCTCTCTCTCTCTCTCTCTCTCTCTCTCTCTCCTTCCTCTCTCCTTCCTCTCTCCTCTCTCCTCTCTTTCTCTCTCTCACCGAGAGAGAGAGAGAGGTCTTGAGGACTTCCTAGGGGTCCTAACGTGTGATAAGGCATACTAGGACCCCTAGGACACACTTGAGGGTTCTAATACATTGAAAGGTGTCATGAGGACTTCCTAGGGGTCCTAACGCATGATAAGGCATACTAGGACCCTTAGGAAGTCCTCATGGCCCCTTTCGACACATTTGAATGCTCAAGTGTGTCCTAAGGGGTCATTTGAATGCTCAAGTGTGTCCTAAGGGGTCATAAGACCCCTTAGGACACACTTGAGGGTTCAAATATGTCGAATGGGGTCATGGGGACTTCCTAGGGGTCCTAACATGTGATAAGGCGTACTAGGAAATGGGGTCATGAGGACTTCCTAGGGGTCCTAACATGTGATAAGGCGTACTAGGACCCCTAGGAATTCCTCATTACCCCTTTCGACACATTTGAATGCTCAAGTGTGTCCTAAGGGGTTGTGGGACCCCTTAGGATACACTTGAGGGTTCTAATGTGTTGAATGGGGTCATGAGGATTTCCTAGGGGTCCTAACATGTGATAAGGCATACTAGGACCCCTAGGAAGTCCTCATGACCCCTTTCGACACATTTGAATGCTCAAGTGTGTCCTGAGGGATCGTAGGACCCCTTAGGACACACTTGAGGGTTCTAATGTGTCGAATGGGGTCATGAGGACTTCCTAGGGGTCCTAACGCATGATAAGGCATACTAGGACCCCTAGGAAGTCCTCATGACCCCTTTCGACACATTTGAATGCTCAAGTGTGTCCTAAGGGGTCGTAGGACCCCTTAGGACACACTTGAGGGTTCTGATGTATCGAATGGGGTCATGAGGACTTCCTAGGGGTCCTAATGTGTGATAAGGCATACTAGGACCCCTAGGAAGTCCTCGTGACCTCTTTCAACACATTGGAATGCTCAAATGTGTCCTAAAGAGTCGTAGGACCCCTTAGGACACACTTGAGTGTCAAATGTGTCGAATGGGGTCATGGGGACTCCCTAGGGGTCCTAATGCGTGATAAGGCGTACTAGGACCCCTAGGAAGTCCTCATGACCCCTTTCGACGCATTGGAATGCTCAAGTGTGTCCTAAAGAGTCGTAGGACCCCTTAGGACACACTTGACCATTCAAATGTGTTGAATGGGGTTATGTGGACTTCCTAGGGGTCCTAACATGTGATAAGGCATACTAGGACCCCTAGGAATTCCTCATGACCCCTTTCGACTCATTTGAATGCTCAAGTGTGTCTTAAGGGGTCATAGGACCCCTTAGGACACACTTGAGAGTTATAATGTGTCGAATGGGGTCATGAGGACTTCCTAGGGGTCCTAACAAGTGATAAGGCATACTAGGACCCCTAGGAAGTCCTCATGACCCCTTTCGACACATTTAAATGCTCAAGTGTGTCCTAAGGGGTCATAGGACCCCTTAGGACACACTTGAGGGTTTTGATGTATTGAATGGGGTCATGAGGAATTCCTAGGGATCCTAACATGTGATAAGGCATACTAGGACCTCTAGGAAGTCCTCATGACCCCTTTTAACACATTGGAATGCTCAAGTATGTCCTAAAGAGTCGTAGGACCCCTTAGGACACACTTGAGCATTCAAATGTGTCAAATGGGGTCATGGGGACTTCCTAGGGGTCCTAACATGTGATAAGGCATACTAGGACCCCTAGGAAGTCCTCATGACCCTTTCAACACATTGGAATGTTCAAGTGTGTCCTAAACAGTCGTAGGACCCCTTAGGACACACTTGACCATTCAAATGTGTCAAATGGGGTCATGGGGACTTCCTAGGGGTCCTAACGCGTGATAAGGCATACTAGGACCCCTAGAAAGTCCTCATGACCCTTTTCGACACATTTGAATTCTCAAGTGTGTCCTAAGGGGTCGTAGGACCCCCCAGGACACACTTGAGGGTTCTAATGTGTTGAATGGGGTCATGAGGACTTCCTAAGGGTCCTAACACATGATAAGGCATATTGGGACCCCTAGGAAGTCCTCATGACCCCATTTGATGCATTTGAATGCTTGAGTGTGTCCTAAGGGGTCCTACTCAAGTGTGTCCTAAGGGGTCGCAGGACCCCTCAGGACACACTTGAGGGTTCTAATGTGTCAAATGGGGTCATGAGGACTTCCTAAGGGTCCTAACGTGTGATAAGGCGTATTAGAACCCCTAGGAAGTCCTCATGACCCCTTTCAACACATTGGAATGCTCAAGTGTGTCCTAAGGGATCGTAGGACCCCTTAGGACACACTTGAGGGTTCTAATGTGTCGAATGGGGTCATGAGGACTTCCTAGGGGTCCGAATGCATGATAAGGCGTACTAGGACCACTAAGAAGTCCTCATGATGCCTTTCAACTCATTTTCATGCTCAAGTGTATCCTAAGGGGTCATAGGACCCCTTAGGACACACTTGAGGGTTCTAATGTGTCAAATGGGGTCATGAGGACTTCCTAGGGGTCCTAACACGTGATAATGCATACTAGGACCCCTAGGAAGTCCTCACGACCCCTTTAGACACATTTGAATGCTCAAGTGTGTCCTAAGGGGTCATAGGACCCCTTAGGACACAGTTGAGGGTTCTAATGTGTCAAATGGGGTCATGAGTAGGACCCCTTAGGACACACTTGAGGGTTCTAATGTGTTGAATGGGGTCATGAGGACTTCCTAGGGGTCCTAACACATGATAAGACATACTAGGACCCCTAAGAAGTCCTCATGACCCCATTTGACACATTTGAATGCTTAAGTGTGTCCTAAGGGGTCGTATGACCCCTTAGGACACACTTGAGGGTTCTAATGTGTCGAATAGGGTCATGAGGACTTCCTATTATGACCCCTTAGGACACACTTGAGCATTCAAATGTGTCAAAAGGGTTCATGAGGACTTCCTAGGGGTCCTAACGCATGATAAGGCATCCTAGGACCCCTAGGAAGTCCTCATGACCCATTTCGACACATTGGAATGCTTAAGTGTGTCCTAAGGGGTCCTACGACCCCTTAGGACACACTTGAGCATTCCAATGTGTCGAAAGGGGTCATGAGGACTTCCTAGGGGTCCTAACATGTGATAAGGCATACTAGGACCCCTAGGAAGTCCTCATGACCCCTTTCGACACATTGGAATGCTCAAGTGTGTCCTAAAGAGTTATAAGACCCCTTAGGACACACTTGACCATTCAAATGTGTTGAATGGGGTAATGGGGACTTCCTAGGAGTCCTAACACATGATAAGGTGTACTAGGACCCCTAGGAAGTCCTCATGACCCCTTTTGACATATTTGAATGCTCAAGTGTGTCGTAAGGGGTTGTAGGACCCCTTAGGACACACTTGAGGGTTCTAATGTGTCGAATGGGGTCATGAAGACTTCCTAGGGGTCCTAACATGTGATAAGACATACTAGGACCCCTAGGAAGTCCTCATGACCCATTTTGACACATTCAAATGCTCAAGTGTGTCCTAAGGGGTCGTAGGACCCCTTAGGACACACTTGAGGGTTCTAATGTGTCGAATGGGGTCATGAGGAATTCATAGGGGTCCTAACACATGATAAGGTGTACTAGGACCCCTAGGAAGTCCTCATGACCCCTTTTGACACATTTGAATGCTCAAGTGTGTCCTAAGGGGTCGTAGAACCCCTTAGGACACACTTGAGCATTCAAATGTGTCGAAAGGGGCTACGACCCCTTAGGACACACTTGAGCATTCAAATGTGTCAAAAGGGGTCATGAGGACTTCCTAGGGGTCCTAACGCATGATAAGGCATACTAGGACCCCTAAGAATTCCTCATGACCCCTTTCAACACATTTGAATGCTCAAGTGTGTAGGACACACTTGAGGGTTCTAATGTGTCGAATGGGGTCATGAGGACTTCCTAGGGGTCCTAACACATGATAAGGCATACTAGGACCCCTAAGAAGTCCTCATGACCCATTTTGACACATTTGAATG
Source organism: Chamaecyparis obtusa (assembly GCA_027943335.1). Classification (NCBI taxonomy): domain Eukaryota; kingdom Viridiplantae; phylum Streptophyta; class Pinopsida; order Cupressales; family Cupressaceae; genus Chamaecyparis; species Chamaecyparis obtusa. Next base: position 238,213 of record BSBK01005868.1, on the reverse strand, counting down.
CTCAAGCATGTCCTACAACCCCTCCGGACATACTTAAGCATTCAAATGTGTCAAAAGGGGTCATGAGGACTTCCTAGGGGTCCTAGTACATCTTATCACATGTTAGGACCCCTAGGAAGTCCTCATGACCCCATTCAACACATTAGGACCCCTTAGGACACACTTGAGGGTTCTAATGTGCCGAATGGGGTCATGAGGACTTCCTAGGGGTCCTAACATGTGATAAGGGGTACTAGGACACCTAGGAAGTCCCAATGACCTCTTCTGACACAATTGAATGATCAAGTGTGTCCTGAGGGGTCCTACAACCCCTGAGGACACATTTGAGGGTTTTCATATGTCGAAAGAGGTCATGGGGACTTCCTAGGTGTCCTAGTACCCCTTATCACGCATTAGGACCCCTAGGAAGTCCTCATGACCTCTCTCTCTCTCTCTCTCTCTCTCTCTCTCACACACACACACACACGCACACACACACACACACACACACACACATCTAGAGCCTTCACCTCCACTTTTTAATGTATATTTAAAGGTTTCATATACCTTTTTGTGGATAATGTACCTTAAATGTTCTTACATCAATTTTTATGCCACTATTTGTTTCTAGAATAGATGATGAGCGTATGGTGGTTCTTCAACTGTCTAAAATTTCTTTTCGAGAGTTAAAAAATCAATTGATTGTATTCAATCGAGGGGAAGTCTGTTGACATCTACTTATTCAGTATAGTCAGACCGTCGAAATTACAAGGAGTCTGTAGAAAAATCCTGTGCTAGATATTTTCAAGAGGATTTGGGCTGAAACTGTCTGTCCTCAAATCAATTGTGCAGGTATTTTTTTGAAATCATTTTGTATATCAAATAATATAATACATACTAATATAAATATTTATATTATAATATTTATGCTATGCTATTATTATTTAATATTAATATTTAAAATGAAATTAATATTAACATAACAAAAATATAGTTTAATATGAAACTTGAATTAATATTAACATAAAAAGAATACAACTTAATTTATAAGACAATTAATATTACTATTAAAAAATAACATTTATTATGAAACTTGAATTTGGGAAAAGTGGGGTATTTGAAATTTCAAAATAGGCAGGCTTTATCGGATATCCGATATTATCAGATATCTGATTAGGCTTGGTATTTGCTTCGGCATTACCAAACGTGGGTGGTCAACCCTTTAGGCATGTTTCAGGAGATAGTTCTTGATACCGAGACTTCGACCATGTAGCTAACGACTATTTTTTCACCTGAAATTGATGAAACAAAAAGGGTTTCTTAAAGACATTATCAACTTTCCATCGATATAATTGCTATCAAATTTTGAGTTTTGCAAGTAATTATTACTTATTTTTCAATTGAGTTATCTTTAAAGTCATAACTGACATACTAATTGAAAAACAACTATAACTTTCAAACCGTTTAACCTTTTTGAAATCCAAAACATGTGTCACATTCTATGCTTTGACTACTATAAGAAAAAAAAAGTTTTGAATTTGGTAAAATTTTGAATTAGTTAAGGTGGTCAAACACGAGAGTTTTTTTATTCTAAAAAAGTTGTAGCAGAAAATTCATAATTAATTATTTATTTGACCAAAAATTACAAAAAAATATGTGTCACATTCGGGCATGAGTCTACTACTTATATCTAGAATCTTGAGAAAATATATCATCATTTGATTGTGATTAAGGTGGTCAGACATACACATACTTTTTATCTTTTCCCTAAAATTTTCATAGTACTGCATTGAAATCTAAAATTTTGAACAATTAGACAAAAAAAATTTCAAACAAGGGCTAGTAGTTTAGAAACTACATTCAATTTCTTACAGATTCTATTCTTACAACTTTTTCACATAAGGTTCATAAGATGTTCAACATTTTACGTCAAGTTGACTAACCCTGATTTTCTAATTTTTCATTGCCACTTAAGGCCATAGTTTGGTATACCATGATCATGCACATACCCAACTGATATATGAGCAAAGAAGCACTTGAAGCACTAGCCAACCTTCAAGATTATCAGTTGACAGAGCAGATTAGTACTCAGAGGAAATCAGATTGAGCAGAATCAAAGCAGGCTAACTAAGCAGTTCAGAGCAGAGATTCACACAGTATAAGGTGATATATATTTAGTACTTTATTGATCTGTATCAGACAAGTTGAGTTGTCATTAGCAGATAGTTACCTATTTCTTTCTAATCATTGTAATAGAGTTTTGGTAAAATCTCCTAACAGAGTAGACTTGACAGTCTTTTTGTAAATCTCTTAACCGAGTGCACACTCATGTAGTGTTGCTAAAATCCTATCACTAGGTAGATCTAGCTGATCTACTATGTTACTCCTAACGGGTAAGATCACTAGAAGTGATCAAAACTTGTAGCCCTAATAGGCAAACCTTTTCTATCTGCAGTAGTGAAGAATTTGTGGGTGTCATCTCCACCGCAGTTTTTACCTTCTAACAAGGGTTTATGCATTACCAAAATACTTGTGTTATGGGACTGTTATATTGTTGATTTCATGTTATTTAATTTTACAAGTTGATTAGATGAATGATACATGCATTTGATACAAGTTATTTTGCAAGGTTACTACCATTTACAGTTTTAGATCTGAAAGGTTTTTAAGTGAAAGTTTTTGTGGGCACTGATTCACCCCTCCCCTCTCAGTACCCCATCTCTCCTAATTCCAACAGTAGGAATATTGTCTAACACTTTCCATTTGGGGTTTAAAACCCAAATTTTAAGATTTACTACACTTGGCCATTTTTCTCCTCTTGTTCAAAATCAAGTCTTCTCCTGTCTTGCACACACATCCTTCAAATTTTGGTAAAGTAGGAAATTAGACTTGATTTTGTAACACATCCATTCAAAGGATATCACAATGAAGTTTCTAATACTAATGCAATATGTTCTAACATGTGATCCTTTCATCTCAAAAATACACACAATTTCCAATTGTTAGAAGCTACAACCACACTTGATAAAAAGATGAAATACAAATATTAAAAATATTATAACAAGATAAATTCACTTATTTGATCTAGGGAGAAGTTGATTTAGATAACTTCTCAATAATCTCCATCAATTTTTTTTAGGTATACAAGTAGCTCTATATGATCTTGAGTATATTTTGGGAATGTACACGAAGTCTTGCATCAACATGGAGGATACTACCATTCAAGTTAGAGCCATATTGAGTCATACACCTAGGATAGATGATGCTAAGATACAAGTTTCTTTGAGGAAGTTCAAGGAGATCATGGCTAAAAGTGGACATGAAGAAGAAATGTCATTGGACACTTTAATATTTTCTATGCATTATAAGACTTGTGTTTTGCATTTTTGCTTTGACATATCACATTTGAAGTTAGAAAATGTAATTACATGTGATCATAATACAAGTCAAAGTAAACTAAGACTCTAGTATTGAATAAGTTAATAGTTAGTTGTTGATTTTCCACTTTTGTCTCACAACCCCTCTACTATATGTATGAGGTTTCTCATTGTAAACATTTATCTTGATGCATAGGAATAAAATTTTGTCAAATTGGAGAGCATGCAAAACTTGGTTTTTATTGTGCAAACTTATTTCAAGTCAATAAAGGAGACAATGTTGCTTTCAAACTTTGCATTGAAACATCTTTTTCATATGATCACAAAAATCTTATATCATTGAGATTCTATAACCTGAAGCTGCTTTGGAGTACTTGAGTATTATTGTTTTGTTTTAAAGAGGTTTTGAATTTGATTTTTTGTAGACTTTGAGCCACACTATTTGATTTGAGAAGTTATATTACTATTTAAACTAGAGAAAGTGAGAAGTCTTTGAGCTACTACTTTTTACAAGTTTGCGTGTTTTAAGCAACAATATATCTTTGAGTCTTTGAGATACAATATATTTCTTCCTAGTTATGTATTCATTTTGAGAAGTTATCTAAGTCTTTGAGAGCTTGTGCGTGAACTTCTTAGTTGCCCATCACAAATATACACTTTGTTTTTCTTTTGTTTAGCCATTGTATATTGGAATTATTGCTCTAGATGATAATTTGTAGTATAATCATAAAATTACAATCTTGTATTGAAATTTGTACAAGTAAGAACACATCATTCCTTAAAAAAGGTAGAAGATGAATATAACACCCTCATGCTATTTTAGTGTACATATTCCTAGTTAGGCATTTGATTATTTATTGCAACAATAGGAAGGACACCTCCCCTTTCTAAAGGATAAATTCAATATCACACACTAATAATGAAATCCTTATTTTATAATTGATTTCTTATGTCAATTATAAAATATTCAACCAACAAGTGATTAGAGACTTTCATTCACATAAGTTTTGAATTGTAATAAAATAAATCATTATGCAAGAGAATGTTGATGAAAATGTCATGTCAAAGCTTGTGAAATTTCTTATTAGAGTGTTTCCACTCATAAGATGTAGAATGTTGCCTTGGTTCACTTTTACACAACCTTTCCTAAACCTTTGGATGAGTCTCATCTTGATCCACCTTTTGAACAGTTGAATTTTTCTAATCATAATGATTATTCTTCATATCCTATTATGATTAATTTGGATAATAATGTTGGTAGTAATGATTTTGATGATATGTGTGATGTTATTTAGATTAGTTAGGAGTTATATTCATTGTTTTCAAAATCTTTGAGCAAAACTCCTAGTAGCACACATAGTGATTCAACATTAGAGTGTGGTCCCTATGGTGACACTTGTTGTGGCTATATATACTAAACTTTTTGTGGCTCCTTTAGCATCTTATCAACATTCTCAAAAAGTTTTAGAGCGAGATTGGGAGGTTGATGCTATGGTAGACTAGCTCTCTTGTGCAATAGATTCTTTTGTATGTTTGCTTGTAAGTAATGTGTTCCCTTTGATGTGATGATTATACCATCTATGTTTTTTAAGATCTCTTTGGATGACCCTTTTTGATCCATTGACACGTAGAAATAAACATACCAACCATGTGATATTCATTTATTTTTCTTTACTCTTATACGAGTTGCATACATGTTGTGTTGTAAATGTGCTTTATTGTACGTGTACTCTTCTATTATCTAGTTGGGGATGATGCAAGACATTGCGATATATTATTTTTCTTCTCTTCCAAGTTGACTCAAAAAGAATTATGTTATTCTACTCATGAATGCTTCTTCCAGTATGCTCTTAGTTCCAATACATTCAGTGCATGAGGTTAATTTATACAATCATAATTGATATGCACGATTGATATTATGTCCATGTTGACCCTAGATAATGGATCCCTTATATGATCTTTTATATGTTATGACTATCACTCTTTTATTTATCTATGTATAGGGGCATTTCACTATTGCAACGTGCTTGTTGTTTGGATGTATGTGTGCTACCTTACAACAATTTATCTTGATAAGGTGTGTGTAATCACTTTAATGTAGAGGTATACTCTCCACACAATGTTTACACATTGTGCATACACCATGAAGTTTTTGTAAACTATGATCACACACCATGATATGTTGGAAGATGAGTTTTCAAATTAATTTGCAAGTTGAGGCTTTTTTTTGTAACCTTTGTGTTTGGTGCATGCTCCAACACCCATTTGACGGTCACTTTTTTTTAGAGTTTATTTGGCAAATCGAGGTTTTGTTTTGTAATCTCTAGGGTCAACTAGCATAAAGAATCCTCGCTAGACCAATTTTACTCATGTTGTGTACATAAATCATAGTAAGGATCACCTTACTAGCCCAAGAAGCCATGTGACCTTTTCTTTCCTCTTGTAAATTTTGTGCGTTTGTAACATGTGTTGATCACATTGCTCCTTTTATCATGGCATCTTATTTAGATGCAATCCTAAGTCCTTGGAGGCTTAGTGTTTTATTGTCTCTTGTATATTGGTGAAATTATTTTATTTCTATTCTATACTTTCCTGAGAGTATGAGCATGAGGTCATACTCTTGCCAAAGTAGGGGCTAAATACAGTCTCGCAAACTATATCCTCATGAAATTATATGCTCACTTAGTCCCCATTTGGTGCTCTTATTTCCATTCTTGAATATATTTGACTAATATTGCTCAACTCAAGGTTTGATATTATAATAATAATAACTTTCTGGCTCCCTCAACCTATCTCTAGCCCTCCAAGACTACACCAGAGCACCCAACATCCTAGTCTAGCAAAAAAGGGCCCAAATTTGGATAAACTGAATAATAAAAAGTGATGAACATGAAAACATTATCCATGTCAACCTACTTTAAAGTTCAACATGTTTCATGAAGTTCACTATAAAAGAAGACCTCATCCCCTCATCTAAACAACACACTACAAGGAGTTTGTCTCTAATCAAGCAAGTACTCCAGTCATTTCAAGGCAAAAAAGGAGGAGATTTAACATTGATGATGACATCCATGATCAAGTTCATATTTTTCCTCCATGAGTCGACATACATGAGTTCCCTTCCTAGTATCATCAACCTTTCATGAAGGCTTCAAGACAAGGAGAATTCATTGGAGAAGATATATCATTGTGATTTAGCTTTCCTAACTTCAGATTTAAGGTTCATTTCAAACATTATTGTTGTAAGGAAGGTAGAATCCTCCCAGATCTTGAATTGGGAAAGCTCCTATAAAAAAAAAAAAACACCAAAATGTTTCCTCTTATGTGTAGTTTTCTAGATCTAAGAGAATTTTTTTATAGATCTAGAGTGTGGACCAAGATAACAAGATTCAAATCTTGAAGAAGTGATTGGAATGTTGTCAATTATTGACAAAGTTCATGGTTAGAAAAATAGTCTGACACATTTTTAGAATTTTTTAGGGGAAATATTAGAGAGACATCCTAATTATAGATTCGTAAGTGATATAATATTCAACCTTCAATGAGACCGTGTCACCTACTAAATTAGTCTTTCCATTTTGAGTCAATATTTTAGTGACAAGTTCCTCTCTAATTCTCCTTTTTAAGATTTGTATTTTGTATTGTTTTATTAGACACATAACTCTTTATTCATGTTGATTAGTGTGCAATTTCGTATCTTGGACCTAGTCCTTTTTGCACCAAATCAATTCAAACAATCAATACAAAAGGGGAGAAAATCATCCAAATTATTTTGTGCCCAACTCTTATGCACCCCAATTGGTTTGAGGTTGGGTCAAGTGATCATCTCCCCTAATGAAATGATTGATGAGAGTGGATTTTTTCTCTAGTTTGTATGTTTAGAATAGCATCCCCATTATCCTTGCATTTTGGAACCTAAGAGACATAACCAACACACCACAACCTCTAGTTTTGAGTAAGTGCAATCTCTTTATTGATCATAGTTTTGTTGCTATAGATTTTGACTAGGTAATTTGTGATCTTTATAATTGGTTTCTCCTCACACAATGTAGTTGGAAACTCAACTTTTAGGGTATCAACCATTCCTCTTTCACACTAAGATGGTGTGAGCTAGTGCTTAATTGGGCTATTATCTAGACCTCTATATAATATTTTGGCTTGTGGTTGCATGTAGGATTGAAATGCTTTACATGATATTCTCTTTTTACTTGAGATACTTTTTCCACATCATCGCTTTGACTTTTTCTCTCACATTCTTTTTGTTTTTTACATATACATTTGGCCATTATTGTATGTTAAATCCCTATTTATTTATTTATCCATTTGATATTTTGTTTCATCAAGTGTTTTTTCTTCTATTTATCTTTTTCCCTGTAATAACTTTGAGCCAATAGTGACCTTCCATATTCTCTATTCACTTCAAATATCCTAGCAACAAAATCATTAGAGTTGCTTCAATAGAGAAGGCACTGATTGATCCAAACTAGTATGATGTTGTTTTGGAGACATTTGGGGATGATATAGAGCAGGTCGAAGGTGGTTCAAAAGAGTAGTCCAGGGGTGATCCAAAAGAGTAGTTTGAGAACAATCTAGAGTAGTTCAGGTGTCATCCAAAGCCATCTGGATTTGACAAAATGAACAATGATGACACAAATTAAAAATATATTTTTTAGTAATTTTTATGTTTTATTAATTACCATTTTTGAGGTTGAAAGTGTCGATGGTCCCTTTAACGAATAGCTAAAGGCATGGTTTTAAGGGATTGAAATTAGTTCTCTTGGAGACCTTTTCAATGATGTAAACAACAGTTTTACATTTTGTGCAACAAATAAAATGTTATGGCCTTGTCAAGTTGGGGCATCTAAATTCCTAATTTTGGACATTTATATAGTTGTTTGTTTGTCTTATTCAACAAGACTATTCATTTTGAATTCACATGACTCTGGAGACTCTCGTTATTCCAAATAATAGTATATATCCACTTTTGGAGTGAATAATAGATGACTTTTGATGATGTATACAACTTTTCTTACAAGTTTTACTATTGTCCATTTTTATCAACAATACTTGCAAGTTTTCGCATACCTAGTATTGTAATTGAATTTACTATTGAATTTAGATCGTTGATCTAGACTAGGATGATTTCATATGGGATTGTGAATTTAATTTTGAAATTGCTTGTAATAAAATATACTTATAATCTTTTTATTTGCCTCCATCTTGATTAATGACGTGTTATTGGCCCATGCTTCATAATCAAACAACACCGCCGATGTAACAAACAAGTCAAATGATGTCTTCTTTGTCTTCCACTCCCATAGCTTAATTGATGTACATTTGTTTTACAACATGCATAAAGCTTTCTAATCACTTTGTATTCATTTTACTCCCCAAGCCTCCCAACTAAGGTTGCTATGAAAATCCACGCCCAAATATTTGTATCAATTTGCCACTCGCAAGGGGCTTCCTTCAAACTCAAACTTTAGTTATTTCTTTTTTTTTCAAGGTAAAGATCACGACTTTGATTTTTCTAATGTTCACATGCATTCCCACCTCTTGACAAAATAGCTCTAGGGTTCTTAGATGTTCATATAGAATATGTTGTTTTAGCTAACAATATGAAGTCACCAACCTATATTATTGTATTTATCACAAAGATGACAGGGTCATCTTCACCATGTCTATCTAGTGTGTCTATCTTGTCCTCTAACTTGTGTATGAAACATAGGCTAGACATACTTGTGGGAAAGAGATTAATTGTGGAGTTGGTATATGCTTGCGTAAATAAAAATTGCTAATTAATTGCAAAATCATAGCAATAGCAGCGGGACGAGCAGGAGCAGCAGCATCAACGACAATACAACAATAACACCCCCAATCTATTCCCCCGCTTGAATGTAAATAACACTTATTATCAGGCTGAAACCCGTGTTCGAACCGTAGGACGCCATAGATTAAAATTGCAGCTCCTCTGCTTGGGAAAAATGGAATCTGAGGATGACATGCACGATGCCTACGATGGAGAATACCCAGAAGAAGACAGCGACGGAGTTGCAGAAGATTTCGACGGCGATGGCGATGACGACGATTATGGCTTTGTCGACACCGCTGCCGACGATCTTGACGATCCCGATTTTTCTCTTCACCGTCCCCAGGTATTCTCCATTTAGCTCAGGGGTTAAGAATCCGTGCTTTTAACAAAGCTAATTCTATGCAACTATTGTTTTGTTGTTAGCATGGCAATTGTAGGGCAGAAATACGAAACCCTAGCTGTATACTGTGCACTGAAATCCTGTGGCAGGTTCTTGCTCGCATTCTGTTTTTGCTGAAATCAGCTAAAATATAGTTCTTTTTAGGATCGACCATTTAGGACTGGAACCCTATTCTGGGGCGATTATCTCCTTGATGTCGGAGAGTGGATTGTTCTTCCAAACATTATAGTGGCTGTCAATATAAGAAAGCTAATCCGATTTGACATGACATTGCATTTCTCAGCACATTGTTTTTGAAAAAACTTTATACAAGCTTACATGTGAGTTTACTGCTAAAATTAACACTTTTTACGGCGAGGCCAGCGGAAAATGAAAGGACTGGATTTAGTCTTACAGGAAATTGATGTCCGGAGAATTGAACTTTTTATTTCCCAAAGGCCAGTTGAAACTTATTTACTATGGAGCATTGCAAGGATTCAAACAAATTTTCTATCCAATTTTTTTGCAGTTTATACAGAGATTGGTGTCCATTCACGTCGTCAAACAGTTTATGAGCATGTGATTGTGAGGGATTTCCGATCATAACATATTTTCCTTCACAAAATTCAACTTGGCATTCATAGATTTTAGAGGACATTGCAACAAACAGTTTGTAATAATTCAACGGAACTATGTATTTTAAAATTATTATGACTGTATGCTGTTTCAGATTACAACTATAAGCATAAACATTGTGCACACCTGACTACATAACAGATTGAAACATTTGGACCAGTCCTAGCAAGAGTTGACTTATGTATAATGGTTGGTTACTACTCCAAATCCAACGCTCCCCCCCCTTGCAGCTCAAAAATGACGGCGCCTAACTTCTGGTAGTCCTCAATCCCTTATGCCTTGCCTTCAGTCTGCTACAAACTCCTTCAATCCCCTCATGTCAGCCCAGGAATAGCTATCTACCAGCAAGAAACATCTAATGCCCACAATATATAACCATTCAACCACCAATAACAGCTACCCAGCAACCTGTGATTTCAAATGCCTAGCAATGTCTGCCTGATGCATGATGGAGGAAGCAGCCAGAATGCAGTGTCAGAGCCCACAACCTGCCTTATGATAACTCACGCCCAGCTTGTCTCCAAAATGGCGGCCAGTAATAGGTATTATCCATCGCCCAACACAGAGAAAAGTGCTATCACCCAGCCAATATATATTTTCTTTGTTAGTCTTTGAAATCTTCAAATGTGGCATCCCTTTATTTAACCTATAAATCTCTTTTAATCCTGCAAATATTCAAGATAATTTTATCATTCAGCACCTGCATGAAGTCCATGTGATTCCACTTGCAAACAGGCCAGGGTAGATGTCTCACCACTAAAATCAATTCTCTTAGGGTTTTTGTCCTAGGGTTAGTTGTCCCTGAAAGATGCAAGTCTCGACGTTGAAAAGTAGAATCGGGTATATGCAAATGAGCTTCTAATTTACTTTTATATTTTCCCATAGAACATTCCCGAAGGTAATTTTTAGTTCCTGCCTTCAAAATAAATCAATTAAGCACTTTTATAAAGTGACTTTATAATATTTGTCCCTTTTAAACCTCTTAAGTCACTAATTTAAAATAAATTCATCTGGAAATATTGCTTTATTGGAGAGCTTTATTTAATTAATTAAATTCTTCCCTCACAGAGCCCAAATTTAGCCTACAGGAATTATATAGGCTAAAAGGATCACTTCCATCTACTTAGCTCAAGGGGACATTACAAGCATTGTTATTTGTATGTCAATTTTGGTTTTTGTAAAGCTACTCATGTTGTAACTGAAATAGAGCCCGAGAATTTTGCATGTTCTTAGTGTTTTTTCCCAGATTTATCATTGGCAGTTTCCCATTGGCCTATGCTGACCTGTGGGGTATTAAGCTCCCTTCTACCCTGCCATTGTTTTTGGTCATTGTCATCTACTTATAACCACTAGTATATCATACGATCACTATAGACTTTGAACTATCATTGTTGGACCGAGTTTAAAGATTTCTTCTTAGAACTTCAAATCTCTTTGAATAGAATACATCCATTGTTTTATCTTTACCCTGCAGGCTGGCAGGATCAAAGCTCTAATACCAATTGTAATGTCCCCTTTTGGGGCTATACCTGATTTTGCTCAAAATAACAATTCGAACAATATAAGTTATTTACAAATAGTATTCTAGTATATATTTGCAGTTCAATTTAGAGAAGATTGAGAAAATTGTAATGAATTAGGATATATGATCACATTTAAATAATTCCTATAACATAATATCCTAAATGCATTGGATCCGATTTGGAGCATATTTCCAACCTAAGTCACAAGGTTCGAGTTCGAGTTCGAGTTGAACAACTATGAAGTTCGGATGAAGTTTGACAAGGTCTAAAAAATTAAAAAAAAAATTCGAAATTAAATTTGCCTTATATAATTTTCAAAAAACTATAAGTATATGATCTTATTTATAGGAAGGTTTGTGGAGATGATTTTCATATTATTTTCATATAATTTTTATATGTTTATGAGTTTCAAGCAAAGAACTTTTCAATCCAAACCTACAAAACAAAACATCTCTCCAAGTTCCAACTGTATAGCCAATAAACTATCAAAATAGTTTGACATTACAAAATAGATTTGAAATCATTTCAAAAAGATATCACATTTATAAGATAAAAACCATAAGAAACATGTGAAATCACAATCACAAAGATGTTTTTTTGTCAAAAAGATACGATCAGTGTTTTAGACTTTAGAACTTCAAAACAGCTCCAAATCACCAAGAGTACGAAGATGGTGTTTTGTCAAAAAGTTACAATCAAAAGTCAAGACTATAAAACTTCAAAAAAGCTCCAAGTCATCAAGAGAACTTGGCTGATCTGCTGTAGAATCATCATCAGTATCACTACTCAGTTCATCATCCAAGAAGTCAGGCTCCTCTACAACTCCAATTGCTATGTCTTCTGAAATTCTTTGTTGTGAAGAAGATGTGGAGTCATTTGCTGATTTGTTCATGAGCAATTTCAAATTGCTGCGAACATAGACAAGATCTCCCAACTTTCCGGACAGCAACTTGTTCCTCTTTTTGGAATGGATGTGGTCAAAGCAACTCCAGTTCCTCTCACAAGCTGATGAACTTGCTCCTTGACTCAATAGTCGAATGGCAAAGTGTTGTAGTTCAGGAGTTTGTGCTCCATAGCTCATCCACCATCTATAGCCAGTTACCTCAGCTCTTGTCAAATCATATTGTGCTGCTTCTATTCCAAACATCCCTTCTACTTTCTTGTATCTCCAACATTGGTCTCTGATTAGAGCTGCAGTGTCTCAATTTGGCTCATACTTGCTAATGGCATCATAAAGCCCTGCCATAATTTCACAATCACCTTGTCTATCAATGCGGAATAACTTAGGCTCCAAATAGCAAGATGCTGCATGTAAAGGTGTGTGCATCATTTTCCATCTGGAATCAACTACCTCCCATATCTCCATGTACTCTGCTTCTACATTTTTTAGTGCTCTCTGAATAGACTCTTTACAACGGTCCATGCTTTCATAAAGCATGCCAAGGCAAGGAGTGTCACCATCCACCATACGAAGAACATCAACAATTGACCCACATATGTTCAAAACCTTTCCTCCACTTTCCCAAAAATTGCTGTTCAAAATGATTTGCTCTATGTTTTCCCCTTAGCACTTTTAGAAAGTGTTGAGTTTTCCCACTCATTAGAACAAATCACAGATCTCGAAGCTGCTTTCTCTTCAATCACTTTTTCCAAAGTGATATAAAATGAGGCAAACCTTGTCTCACATGGCCTCAACAACTCCCTGGATGCATGTTTCCTGTAAAGACTCAAGGTGAGACGATGATTTCTAATGAAATTTGCAACTGCTCTCGCTCTATGAATTGCTTCATGTATCCATGGGAACTTTGCCAAGTCATGAAGCAATAAATCTAAACAATGTGCTACACATGGGCTATAATAAATCTGTGGGTACTTCTCTACAATCAGCTTCCCAGTGCCCACACAATTTGCTGCACTATCAGTAACCACCTAAACCATATTTTCCACCCCTACCTCAAGAATGGCTTCTTCTAATATCTGAAAAATATACTCTGAAGTTTTCTTTTGGTTCATCGTGTCAATCACTTTCAAGAACACAACACCTTCAGGGGAAGCCACTAAAACATTAATCAATGGCCTCTGACATATATCTGACCATCCATCACTCAATATAGTGCAACCTGTTACCTTCCAAGAGGCTTTGATCTCAGCTAATTTTCTTGTCACTCTATCTTTGGACCTCTCTAAAAGAGTTGTCCTGAAAGCCTCTGAAGATGGAGCTGTGTACCCTTTGCCAAACTCTGCAACTTTCAGAATTGCATTACTGAAATGAGGATTTCTTGCTGTATTGAATGGAACATCACTTGTATAAAAATAATCAGCCAATGCATCATCCACTTGTTGTCTCTCCAGCGGTTTCCAAAAGCTGTTTAGTGTTCCACTTTGTTTTGTTTCACCTGTAGGCTTGGATAAACTAGATGAAGACATCATAGATGTGAACCTGGACACATCCTCTTCAATTCTTTGTTTTTCTGTCTTTTTCTGCTTTCCTGCATCCAAAAGGGCTAGTTCTCTCTCTATATCACCTCTCATTTCTTCAGTCACTTGTGGACATGCTTTAACACCTCCTCCTTCACCCCCAACAATACCAAGCAAGTGGTCTCTTGCCCTTGTTAAACTTCCTGTAAAATCCTTCTTACATTTGGTACAATAAAGACTAGCAACTTGTTTTGTCACATATTTCCATACTTCAGAATTTGATCTTTTCGGAGCCATTCAATTACGACCTGCATGATGCAAATGAAAATTAATATTTTTATTTTAAATCATTCAATGTCTATTTTAAAAACATTAAAACAAAATATAGGAAATAATTATTTTAAATAACAAATTCTATTTTAATAAACCAGATGCAAAAATGACCTTTTTTTAGACTCTTAAAAAAATAAAAAATTATTCCTATTTTATAGAACATTAAACTTTAAAAAGAAAATAAAACCATTAAATTATATGTTTTAAAACTTAACAAAATAAAACCACTAAACTATATGTTTTAGAACATAAAATAAAAGTATAATAATTTTTTATTTTTTCTTTACTAATAAACATAATTAAAATAAAAATATAATATTTTTTCTATTATTTTACTAAGGAAATATACGAATTAAAAATAATATATAATAAATTAATTAATAATACTAAATAAACATATAAAATATTAATTTTTTGTAGTTTACAAATTAAAAAATACATAATTAAAAATATAATATTTACAGTTTACAAAAATAAATATAATATTTTAATATAAATAATTACAGTTTAAAAACGTATATAATGTTTTAATATAAAACAAAAGTATAATGTTCAATAGTTATTTACAGTTTAAAACCGTATGTAATGTTTTAAATTTAATATAAATTAAACTATAATTAAAATATTTAATAAACTACATTCAAACCTAAAAAACGAAACAATAAAAATTTTTAAACATAAAAACGAAACATACACATACGTTTTTAAATTTAATATAAATTAAACTATATTTAAAATATTTAATAAACTATTTCAAACCTAAAAAACGAAACAGAAAAACTTATTAAACATAAAAACGAAACCTACCTCTGAGTCTGGAGTCGCAGAGTGACCGTCTTTGCTGGAGTCGTCTTTGATGGAGTCACAGAGTGCCTATCACTCTTTCAAATTCCTTTGCTGGAGTCGCTGACTGTCTTATTGGAGTTGCAGACTTTGCCGTGAGTGACTGTCTTGCCGCGACTTTGCCCTAGCCGTCTATGCGGAAAAGTGAAAACCCTATGTGTTTTTTTGGTTGATGTATTCTAAACAACTAGACGCCTTTATTTATAATTTTTTTGGCTGAAAACCCTAAAAAACGAGGAATAATTTTTTTTTTTTTTTCAAAATGACAGCCGTACGAATTTAGGCCGAATTTCAACAAATTTTTTTAATTTTTTTTGAGTTTGCCGAATTTCGAACCTGAAGTCGAAAATTCGGCGAACCTTGTGACTTAGTTTCCAACAGCCAACCGTATTAGGAATTTAATGGGAAGGCTCGGTAGGATTCCCTAAGATTGTTCTGCACCATGAACCCAAAAGTGCTAAATGATCAATCAAGTCAATTTGACCCGTTGGCCCACAAGCTAACAAACTTGAGGTTGGCTACTTGATTGAAGGATGCCCGGATATTGGTTCCTCACAATTAAGCCCAAGAGTGGAAATGACCAACCAAGTCAATTTGACCCCTTGGTCCACAAGCTAACCAACTTGGGGGGGCTACTTAATTGAAGGACACTCAGATACTGGTTCCTTACAACTAAGCCCAAGAGTGCAGAACGACCAACCAAGTCAATTCAACCCCTTGGCCCAAAAGCTAACTAACTTGGGGTGGGCTACTTAATTGAAGGACACCTAGATATCAGTTCCTCACAACTAAGCCCAAGAGTGTGAAACTACAAACCAAGTCAATTCGACCTCTTGGTCCACTAGCTAACCAGCTTGGGGTGGGCTACTTAATTGGGGAAAACAGGTACTGCTGCACCTCCCTAGCAGATTTATAAATAAATAGTAAATACAATAATATTGCATACCAACCACTTTCCTTAATATTTTAGATTGTTGTACTTTTTCTGAGTTCTATTTGAATCAGACTTGATGATTTGATTGTTGTTGAATGATTGATATTTGTATGAATGATTGATTGATTGAATGAATTCCTTCGATTGTATGATTTGAGGCATTGGTGAGTGATGATTAAGTGATTGTTGATTAGATGATTGATGAGTGATGATGTAATGAATGCTGGTTATATTGGTGAATGATGATTGAATGAATGCTAATTTGATAGAGTAGTTTGTTGATTGATTGTTTGCCCGTTTTTATAAGTGATCATTGTTTTTGTGGATTCATGAGTGATGATTGGTAAGTCATCCTTGAATGATTGGAATCATCTCTTTTACAGTTCATTGGTTAAAGGGTCACCACTTTTCATAAGACTCGAGTCACCACCCTCCATTTCTGCCCTTTGAGATTAATAAATTATTTTCCAAATTTATCTTTCTTGGATATCCTCCTCAAATGAAACCTTCCGCCCTTTATATCTTCCAATGTGAGGGAGAGTCACACCTCTTCATTATGTTTGTCCTTTGCACGGGTCACAACCTTCCACAATTATCATCCTTCGAAAGAGTACAACCCTTCATAATTTCCACACTCTTAAAGTCACAACCTTTGACAGTTACAACCCTTTGAAAGAGTTACAACCCTTCATCATTACTGCCCTTTGAAGACTCACAGCCTTTCACAATTACTGCCCTTTGAAAGAGTTATAACCCTCCATCATTTCTGCTCTTTGAAAGAGTCGCTTCCTTTATTTCTTCCCATTCCTTTCTTCTTCCATTAATCCATCCTTGATTCCCACACACTCATTCTTTCTATCTTCCTCCATCCATACCCTTTCAAATGAACTATTCTCCCTTTTATATCTTATGTTTGAGGGAGTCTGAGCTCTTCATTTCATGCCTTTTGACAATTCATTACATTTAATAAATTCTAACTATATTATATTATATTTTAAATCTTATTATTATTTATTAAGTATTAATATATCCTATTTTAACAAGGGGACATTACAAAAATAGCCTAGTTGAGATATTACACAGCCAGGGGTTTTCAGATGGTAAGATCCCAACCTTAAATTATTAGAATAATATTTATTTTATTAATGGTCAATAATGTAATATTAAGTCTAGTTAGATTCTTTCTAAATCAGTTCTCAGTTATCGATTGTTTCTTTAGGAAACATTGTTTTTGTAATTGCCTATAAATGTACATTTCATTCTTTGAATAAAGTCATGCAATTACCGTAACATAAATATCATCACTAAGGCTGATAGTATAGAAACACCATTATCAAAGCTTATATACTGGTCTTGTTATGTATATTTCGTGTTGGTGGCACAAACATCCACGTCCTCCTGCTTAGTGTTCTCAAAAGACTTCTATATCTGGCAGCATATTTATATGGTCGCCAGCTCAGTGTTATAAATAGTTGCAATGACAATAAGTATAGCAACTATGGTGATGGGCTGCTCATTAGGGTACATATGGCCAGTAACATGACCCTTCAACCTAATTGGCGACCTTGAATTTTAATGGATAATTGAATTGTAGAAATGGCCTTAAATTGGCTGCCTTTTTTCTTCTTCCAAAAATTGGTGCCTTATATCCTAGAATTGTACCATCTTCCATCAATGATTTCCTCCTAATCATAAAATAGTAAATTCCCTTTCTTAATCAAGCCAAGATTTAATTTTAACAATCAACAATATTTGCTGTCAGAGATTAAAATGTTCTCTTTCACCAGGTTTCTTGCTTTTGGAATAATTTAATGAATATTTGGCATTTCATGTTTATCTCTAAAATAGAGGAAGTCTGCTTTATGTTCTTCTACATTTTAGAAATTAATAGTACGAATGGAGAGCATATTAACTATAAGAGATTGGCTATTGAATTTGTAAATAAGTTTATGCTCAATGTTCATTCTAGCTGTGTTGCACTATTTACCATTGCACTCATAGTCATATTAATGTCTATGTGAAGGTTTAAGAAGGTTGTGGTGATTTTGAATCTGGCTTCGTAGAAAGGGGGCAGAATTGCAGCCCAGGAATGATATGTATGAAGTTACTCTACGCTACAAATTAATGAGATTAACTCATCACAAGAAACAATGATGTGTTAGGATTGAGTAATACTAAGAGGGGGGGTGAATCAGTATTACAACACTTTAAATTAAACTTAAACCAATTCCAAATAAACCATATGAATGCTGAAATGAAAAGAAGATAAACACATAACACATAACTCATAACACTATTATTTGTAAACCCTGGCCAAGTGAAAACCCCGGTGGGGATGGTACCCACAACTATGCACTAAAATATAGTATCCCTGTTAGGAGATCTAGCCCTGTTAGGAGCTGAGTATTAAATAGTACATTTCCTTGTTAGAGGAATATAAACCCTGTTAAAGGTATACAAAAACCCTATTAAAGGTATAGTGAGCTTACAGCTCTTACAATTAATAATTCAGTTACAAAAGTGTTCTTCAAGGATGAACAATACAAGCATTTGCTATTCTTTGATAGTTCCAGTTATGGCTCTCAATAGTCTCTGTCAATCTCTGATCTCACATTTGCTATCAACCATTACTGATATCCTAAATTCGCATCCATATCTCATACATATCTTCTTCATCTATCCATTTCACAAAACACTCTTTATTTATATCTATTTTGCCATCCAGTTAGCTCTCAAATACAATACAAAACATAATAATTACTTATGTAAATAATAAATACTGAGTTGGCGATCTTATATTACCCAAGTGTCTGCAATATACAATCTTTATCTGAGTTAGCACGTTACCATTCCATCTAGCATTCCCTTAATCATCGCGACTGTTCATATGCCCTATTTCATTGTTCCTCTGCCTTCGCATGCCTTCATATCACTGCAACTTGCTGATATCAATACCAAAACACATGCAACCTTAACTGAAGCTCATACATATCCCAAATTGTCTTCCTCTAAGCTCGCAAACCATCATATAGCATATATTGTCTTCGCTGACCAAAACTATACTACAATATACTGTAAATCTGATTCTGTACTTAGTCATTTTCCATAAATGACAACCCTCAAGTGATCCATAATGCTCCCAAAACATCACTTGCCAACAATCTCTCCCTTTGGCATTGATGTCAACACTTAGCGAAAAATGACTAAGTGTCCAAAGCACTATCTGTACTCTTCCTTCTACTTTTCTTATATACATATACATATTCTCCTTACTATTTTCTTTTTCATTTTCTCTTCTTTGACAGCAATGGCAAAGGTACTCACAAAACTTCAAAATTTCAAACATGTAGGACTTGGTGCTTACTTACCAGATTCAGAATATCTTGGAAGGAATCTTCCAAGGTCTTCACTTCATCATTCAAAGACTTAATCGACAATTCACTGACATGAATCAGTCCATTCAGTGCATAAGATGTAGTCTTTGCTGCCTTTAGCTCAGTGGGTACAGAGTTTGTCATTGATTCCACAATCTTTTCCATCTCAGTGAGATGAGCTTTATGAATTGATAGCTTAAGAGTGATTAAACTCTTTAGTAAACCAAATCTTGTCACTACTCTCCCTTTCTCTATATCCAAAACATTTACCTTATCCAAGATTTTGGATGTCTGCTTATCCATTTCCAATATAGATTGTGAGGAAGTCTCACAACTGTCCATCATGCTGTCCAAGGTAGCTCTGTCCTTAGCTATAATGTCCTCAATGTTTTTGATGTGTCTGATAGGATTGATGCAATAACTATACATCTTTCTTCCTTGTGCAACACAGTTTTTGGCCTTAATTTTAGTTGCTTTCAGAATGCCCAAGTCCCATGAGATGGACTGGAAAACTTCCTTCAACTTCTTCTCTAGGTACCTCTTCTCTGCCTTTTCCAATGCGATTTTCACAAGTGACTCATAATGGCTGTCGAAGTTGTCTAGTGCCATGTGTGCCATGTTTAGGTTCTTTGCATCATCTTTTCCTTGAAATATAAGAGGTATAGGGAATATTTTATTCACAGTATCTATTGCCCTAGTGATCACCTTAACCTTCTTATCTCCTTTTTGTTCTGATCTCTCTTTTGCCTTAGCAAATGCCATGAAGGATAATCTCGTTAATTCATCCTCATCCATACTCTCCACATCAGTGCTCACAGGCTTTGCCATACTTGCCAACAATAAGGTGGAAGAAGTATCAGGTTCTTGTTTGATCTCAACTCTTACCTCTTCTTCTTTGTCTGTCCCTATCTCTTGTTTCTGTTCTTCCTCTCGCTGTCCTTCCTTTTCCTGTCCTTTCTCTTCCTGTATTTCTTCTTTCTGTCCTTCCTCTTCTTCTGTCACCGCACTATCCAAGTTTCCTTGAAAAGGATCATTTTCATCAAGTGTGGTGTCAAGTGTCACAGGCACACCATCAACAAAGAAGTTTGGTTGCTTGTCAACTTTGCTTCCTTCCCTACTCTCCTCAGCTGTCTTAGAGCTTTCTCCCATTCCTAGGGGTGTAGGCTTTGTAGCTTTGGGAGGTGAAGTCTTCTTAGATATGTCGCCCACATGTCGCCCATCAGAATTTGATCCAATGCCTTATGTGTGTCCTCAATTACCTCATCATATTTCCTAGCCATTATTTTTACAAGTCTGGCCTTGGTTCTCAATAGGGGTTTTAGTTCCTTAATTGTTCTCTCCCTTTCCTGTATGGAAACTATAGGCAACATATCTTCAATGGCTTTGTTCCTTATTGTTTCATCCTCTGATTGTGCTAATTGTTTTATAATTTCTAGCTTCTCATACAGATCTTTTGGAATACTGCCTTCAATCTCCAATAAGTTCTTTTTATAAACTAGCAAGTGCTCAATCACTATATCTTCAATCACTGATTGATTATCAGAATCATACCTTTCATAGTATCTATTTAATGTCTTCAAATTTCCATCTCTTATTATTCTTTTCTGCAAATTTTTTATGTCAGGCTTCCATAGGTTCTCTGTTTTCTTTTGTTCTACTTTCTCTTCTTTCTTCTTAGTCACCTTCTCCTCGTTTCTCTTTGTTTCTACTTCAATCTTTTGTCTCTTAGGGCTGCTAGGTCTGTTTGATCTTGTAGATTTCATAGGAGTGCTTGCAGGTGTATCCTCTTGTGCTATCTTCTTAGGGGTGATTGATAAATCAATTACATCAGAAGTCGTACTTACTATCTTTTCTGCTTCAGAAGGTGGAGGGGCTTCAATCCTCATGCTAGAAGATCCTTCTGTCATCTTAGTTCTTACTTCCTTTAGCTCTTCTTTTGTGATTCCAACCTTCGCTGCCATTTCATCAACTATCTTTTCTATCTTCCTCTTCCTTGTTCCTTTATCTTGTTCCTCTCTAACCTTTGCTGACTTTTCTTGATATGTTCCCCATCTATCTTCAGATGTGTCAATTTCTGATGCTAGTACATGTTCAATCTGCATTATAAGTACTTCAAAACTTACCTCATATCCCATAGGATAACACCATTTCTTCCTAGGCTCAACTGCTTCAAAGCATACACAATCAGTTTCAACCATGAAATAGATTGTATCCTTATATCTTTCAACTAGTTCCTCATGAATTCTATACCTTTCCTTCATTTGCCTTTGCAGAATCTTGATCATAGCAAACAACTCACCATCTACCCAGTCTTTGTTCTATCTTTTGTAGCTCTCTGATATTTGTATACCAGTAGGTATGCTGTCCTTCCATGCTCTAGGGTGCATTCTGGGAAATTTATGCTCAATATGAATGTACATATGTATCAAAAGTAAACCAATTCTGAATGCTTTTGACTTGTCCTTCTTAACAATCCTCACATTCTCCAAGAATTGTTGTGCTAGAATCTCACATAGGTTGTACTTGGTGTTCTCTTTCACCGTTCTATAAGCCATCATTATGACTCTTGCCGATACAAAATTAGGTCTGCTACTGTAGTATAGCTTGTATCCTAGTAGCATTGCTACCAATCTCACATCTTGTTGAAATATATCATTGACAGACATCGCTCGCTTATCCCATTTGGAATGTGTTAGGGTTTCTACTTGCTTCTTAATATTTTTCTCTGCCACAGGGATGGCTCCAGTGTTGTCCAGTTCAGTTATATCACGAGTTAGTTGATTACATATCTTTACAGGCTTCTCTCCTATCCAAATAAACTGATCATGCACTTTGCTTAGTATAATCTTAAACCATTCAGTCTCGTTGAATTCATTCAGGAGGGTTAGCTTTATGATATATTGGTCTTCTAAGTGTTTGAATTCTTCCTTCATTTTCCCATCAGATTCTATCATCTCATCTATCTCCCTGTATATTTCAACATCCCCTATAGTCTCATACTTACAATGAATGTAAGCCCCTATAGTCTCATACTTACAATGAATGTAAGCCCTAATATCCTCTACGTGAAGGACGCCATATGGGGTTTGCGAAAACGCTCCTTTAGGATCATCCTCACAAGACTTAAAAGGGTGTCTTTTAAACTTATACCTTGGCCTATCAACAACATCATATATCACAGGTGCATCCATAGCTTCTTGATAGAGTATATGATCTAAATACCTTGAATACACTGAATTCCAAAATTTTTACTTCAATCGATCACACAATGTAGCTACTAGGTGATCGATATGCTTCTTAACTCTGCTCTCTTTGGTCGCTGCTTATCAAACGGTGAAGAAATGAGATGCCTTGAGGTCTTTTATCCATCGCTAAGGAGTAAGTGCATTTATCACAATTAGCTCAACTTCGCACACTGTCCAGTCAAACACAAATCTCGCGCTCATAGGATATGAATCTCCAAATGTTGCGATCACAGACATAGACTCCATTGTGTCTGTATACACCATATCTAAGCTCGCATGAGCTCATTCCACATAATCAGGGGCTGGATATAATCTGTTGTCTGCATCCAATGCTCCCCCTAAGGCCATGCTCGACCTTTTAGGTCGATGTAACAATGTTAACATCATGCAAAGACACAGTAGCATCTACTGTCTCTCCCTGAAGCAATGCCTTGTTGAAATCTTTTACCTTCCTTATCTTTCCATCATCTTCATCTGTTGGTTTCCTGAAATGATTTTTGAATTCATCCATGTATTCACCAAGACTTTTACCACTGTCACCAATATTTTTCTTTATAACCATAGGAGGTGGTCCTCTTCTTTTGTCCATTCCATTATACCTGCAAAACTTCGCTATATGTTCTAAGTTGTTGCATTTGTAACAAGTAGGTGGTCTTCTGTCCTGATTAACCTGCAGTTTACAAAACCTTGCAGTATGCCCAAGGTTATTGCAATTGTAGCATGTGATCTTCGCTATTGATTCTTCTCTGATGTAATGTTGCTTGTTTCTTGACTGATCAGGTTTCCTACATTTTGCTTTCTTATGTCCATATGCATAACAGTTGTAACAATAACCAGTAAAGGGTTTGAAAGGGCTTTTACCTCTACAATCTCTTTTCATGTGTCCAAATTTGTTGCATCCATAGCATCTACCTCTAAAAGGTCTGGTCTGATCTCTAGGTCTCTCAAGAGTAGGTCTTTCTTCAACCTTCGCTTCATGTGATTCTTCATGAGTTTTAGAACATTCTCCTTCATTGTATCCAACTCCAGTCATATCTCCTTTAGGTTTTTGTCTCTCTCTTTGTTCATTAATCTTATCACTGTTCATATGTAACTTCTCAATGTGTAATTTGGCTTGAGTGAGTTCACCTTTAATGATTTGATTGTATTTCTCCAATTCCAGACATTTATCCTTGTAGTGATCAAGTTCAATCTGCATTTCTCCTATCTGCATGTTCGCTCCTTTTAGAGTTTCTTCAACTTTGTATCTTGCATCCTTTTCATGTTGAATCTCTTTAATCATCAGAAGATTAATTTGTTCTTTTTCTTGCTCCAGCTTCTTTACTTGATCTGATGTATCATTATCTGAATCCTCCTTGATTTTTTCCATAAGGTCTTGTCTCTGACTTCTTGAAAGTTCAAGCTGTTCCTTTAGTTTCTTGATGAAACCTTCTGCTCTTATTAATTTGAATTTTAAACCGCCAATCTTAGCCTTTTCTTTGTCCAGATCATCAAGTGCTGCTTCAAAGTTCTCTTGCAAACTTTCTGAATCCATTTTGATCTCCCTTAAGCTGTTAGGCTTTCTCTCCAAGGGCCAATAACTCTGATACCAATTGTTAGGATTGAGTAATATTGAGAGGGGGGGTGAATCATTATTACAATACTTTAAATTAAACTTAAACCAATTTCAAATAAACCATATGAATGCTGAAATGAAAAGAATATAAACACACAACACATAACTCATAACACCATTATTTGTTTTCGAGGAAACCCTGGCCAAGGGAAAACCCCGGTGGAGATGGTACCCACAACTATGCACTAAAATATAGTATCCTTGTTAGGAGATCTAGCCCTGTTAGGAGCTGAGTATTGCATAGTACATTTCCTTGTTAGAGGAATATAAACTTTGTTAAAGGTATACAAAAACCCCGTTAAAGGTATAGTGAGCTTACAACTCTTGCAATCAATAATTCAGTTACAAAAGTGTTCTTCAAAGATGAACAATACAAGCATCTGCCATGCTTTGATAGTTCTAGTTATGGTTCTCAATAGTCTCTGTCAATCTCTGATCTCGCATCTGGTATGAACCATTACTGATATCCTAAATTCGCATCCATATCTCATACATATCTTCTTCATCTATTGCTTTCACAAAACACTCTTTATTTATATCTATTCTCCCATCTAGTCAACTCTCAAATACAATACAAAACATAATAATTACTTATGTAAATAATAAATATTGAGTCAACGATCTTATATTACCAAAGTGTTGGCAATATACAATCTTTATCTGACTTAGCGCGTTACCATTCCATCTAGCATTCCCTTAATCATTGCAATTGTTCATATGCCTTGTTTCACTGTTCCTTTGTTTTCGCATGCCTTCATATCACTGTAACTTGCTGATATCAATACCAAAACACATGCAGCCTTAACTGAAGCTTATGCATATCCCAAAATGTCTTCCTCTAAGCTCGCAAACCATCATATAACATATACGGTTGTCGTTGACCAAAACAATACTTCAGTATACTGTAAATCCGATTCTGTACTTAGTCATTTTCATGACTATGTCTCTAACACTCATACTTACTACATGCAATCACTAAAACATAAGTGTTGCCATAAATGACAACCCTCAAGTGATCCATAGTGCTCCCAAAACATCACTTGCCAACATGATGAATATCTTATAGAAGTTCTAGAATGGACAATACATGTGGTACTGTGACTATGTTACATTGCATGATAACCTGCTCTATAGTTGTTATCTTAGACTTCATGTATATTAGGGCCAAAGTTCCCAGACTCGTGTTGATATTTGTGGCCTTTTTCGGAAAGATCAAATCAATGACATGTATGTTGAGATGAATAATAAATAATATACCTATTATTTATTATTTATCTCAACGTACATCTCATTAATTGTTGTATTAAACTCTGAATGAAAGATAAGAAACATCTTTATATTGTCGTAGAGGGACGACTTCATATTGTCCAAAAGGGACGACTTGTGTTAATACTATGCGAAATATACTTAGCCGATTCAGGTCGGCCTTTACGATTGATGTTGAGGTGTGTCTTTTGAATGTCTTCACACACACACACACACACACACACATATAGATATGTAACCTATGGTCCGAATTATCAAAGACATAGAAGACATAACATGTCAAGGAAATTTGCTCTACAAGTAGATCCAAATTTGATTATTGCATTAGGCATACATTGAATAATAACTATTCATTTCTCATACTCATTATAAGAAGATATGCAGCTGAAGATGGAAGAACATTAGGCTCAAAGTGGAGGAATTATTTGCTACAAATCAGGTATTATCTTCTCCTTTCTTTGTTAATTTTTGTCATTATTATTTTCAGTCTTAAAAGCTATCTATAGATTGTATTTTTTCTTATATAAATCCGAATATATTAACATGCTATCAGAGCCAAGTTAGAATAGATCCATCTCAGATTTTAGGAAAACAATCTCAAACTTTTAGGCTTAGAAATTATGGATAATCTAGCCCTCTATTCTCCCCTATCAACTCAAACATCTAATCGATATTTTTGGGTTATTGATAGCGGGGCTTCTAGGCATATAACTGGATTCAAGGAGAATTTAGATTCATTTATAGAAACCTATAGAGAAGAAGTCACCATAGGAGATGATACCTCTTATCCTATCATAGGAATTGGGAATTGTCTTACCCAATTGAAATCCGGGATAACCCTTCAACTATCCGAAGTCTTATATATCCCAGGCATAAAACGAAATCTTGTCTTCATATCAGCCCTTGAGGATAAATGCTATAGAATCACCTTTATGGAAGGGAAAGTATTGGCATGGCCTAAAAACTCAAATCTAAAACAAGCCTATACTATAGGAATTCGTCATGAATGCTTATACAAGCTTGATACAACCTCTCTTCAAGCTCTCTCAGTTGCATCCACTGATCCTTGTGAACTATTGCATAGGAGATTAGGTCACCTAAATTTTCAGACATTATCATCTATGTTCAATCTAGTTTTAGGTCTTCCTAACCCACCCTTCAAGCATGAAGGTGTTTGTAAAGGTTGCGCTCTAGGAAAGAATATTAAGACTACCTTTAACAACAGTGAAAGTAAAACTAAAGAAATTCTAGAAATCATTCACATTGACCTTTGTGGGCCCATCTCTGTACCATCCATAGGAGGATGTCTATATTATATTATATTTGTGGACGATTTCTCTAGGAAAACATGGATATACTTTCTCAAAAGCAAAGAATCAATTGAAGTTCTCAAGAAATTTAAAGAGTTTAAATTTCTAATAGAAAATCTCACCAACAAAAGGATAAAAGTTCTTAGATCAGATAATGGAGGCGAGTACACTTCTGAGGTCTTCAGCACCCACTGTAAAGAAGTAGGAATTAAGAGGGAGTTTACAATTCCTTATAATCCCCAAGAAAATGGTGTTACAGAAAGGAAAAATAGAACCATTGTAGAAGCTACAAGAGCTATGCTTTACGACCAGGATCTTCTCACTCCACTTTGGGCTGAGGCATCTAACACTGCAGTCTATATTCAAAACAGATGTCCTCATTCATCCTTAGAAAATAAGACTCTTGCAGAAGCATTTACTGGGAACAAACCTGACATCAATCACCTAAGAATTTTTGGATGTCCTGTATACCTCCATATTCCTAAAGAAAAGAGATCTAAATTAGACCCATTAGGAAAGAAAGGTAGACTTGTAGGATACAGTGATTCAGCCAAAGCATATAGAATCTACGTTCTGGGTCAAAATCAAATCGAATTGAGTAGAGATGTAATATTTGAAGAAGACCTTGCCTTCTCAAAATCTAAGGATAATTCATATGAGTATAATAATTTATCTCAATCCATTGATAAAATTCAACCTTCTGAGATTTAGAGGGAGAGAAATGAGATCACTAAAGATGCTCCTGAACCTATAGATATCCCATGCATTCCTAGCTCTTCCACTATCAACAAGAAGAGGCCACTTTGGGCCACAAAGATGTTGAAAGATGCAAACAACTATGCAGCTCCTCCAGGAACATTTAGGGAAAGCAAAAGACCAAAGAGATATACTAACTATACTGCATTTATGAGTGAGATTATAGATTCAGAACCTTCCTCTTCTAAAGAGGCTTTCTCCCACTAGACATGGAAAGATGCTATGATAGAAGAATATAGATCTATTATTAAGAATGATGTTTGGGACATCATCCCTAGACCTAAAGACAAATCTGTAGTATCTTCTAAATTGATATTCAAAATAAAACATGCTGCAGATGCAAGCATAGAAAAATATAAAGCAAGATTTGTAGCTAGAGGTTTCTCCCAAAAGGAAGGAATTGACTATGAAGAAACCTTTGCACCTGTTGCACGTTATACATCTGTTAGAACTATAATTGCCATTGCAACATCCAAAGGATGGAAGATTCATCAAATGGATGTGAAAATTGCTTTTCTAAATGGAGAAATAGAAGAAGTTTATTTAGAACAACTTGAAGGATTCATTATTCATGATCAACAATCTCACGTATGTAAACTCAAGAAAGCACTATATGGGCTCAAACAATCTCCTCGAGCTTGGTATGAAAGGATAGATCGTTATCTTCTCGGATTAGGATTCTCTAAGAACGATGCAAACCCTAATTTATACCTTAAGATTACAAATGGTGATATGTTAATTTTAGTATTATATGTGGATGGTCTTCTAATTACAGGTGATGAATACCTCGTAGAAAAGTGCAAACTAGATCTTGCAAAGGAATTTGAAATGAAGGACCTAGGACTCCTTCGCTACTTTCTTGGTTTAGAAGTGTGACATCAATCTAATGGAATCATCTTAAATCAAGGTAACTACACAATTGATATATTAAAAAGATTTGGCATGATGGACTGCAAACCTATGTCAACTCCCATGGAAACAAATCTTCTCAAGTTGAGAGAAGCGATGTCTAGTTTAGAATTGACAGATCCTACTCTTTATAGACAAATTATTGGATCCTTAATATACTTAATTAACTCTAGACTTGACATATGTTATGCTGTAAATTCTCTAAGTCAATTTATTGTAGAACCAAAACAACTTCATATGAGTGCAGTCGAACACATTTTAAGATATCTTCGAGGAACCATAGAGTATGGCTTATTATATAAAAATGAGAAATTAGAATTTCAGGGCTTCTCGAATTTAGATTGGGCCGGATGCTCATCAGATCGTGAGAGTACTTCAGGATGTTGTTTTAGCTTAGGGTCAGCTATGATCTCTTGGTTTACAAAGAAACAAAATTCCGTTGCCCAAAGCTCTACTGAAGCTGAGTATATTGCTGCCTCCTTAGGAGCCTGAGAAGCAATTTGGTTAAGAAAACTCCTTTTGGGATTATTTGGTCAACCCATGGAACCTACAGTTATTCACTATGATAATCAAAGTTGTATTAAACTTACTATTAACCCCGTGTTCCACAACAGATCTAAACACATTGAAATTCCATATCACTATACTAGAGACGTGGTAGAAAGGAAAGCTATTAAATTAAAATATGCCTGTATTGAGGAACAAACTATAGATATTCTAACCAAACCCCTTGCTAAGAACAAAATTGAGCATTTTAGAAATAAACTTGGCATGGTAAAAATATGAGTATTTTGTTTATACTAACATATTCATACATTTGCTTTTGTAGGCTCTTGCATATTTGAGCATTGAGGCTCTTGGAGATTTGAGCATTAGAGCGTTGAGACTCTGTGATTATACTTTACATCATGAGATATTCTTGGGACATGATATGATTGATTACATCATCTAACTACATTATGTTAATTATGAGATTTATTTCGATCTTCCCTCAAGACCAAGAGGGAGTGTTGATATTTGTGGCCTTTTTCAGAAAGATCAAATCAATGACATGTATGCTGAGATGAATAATAAATAATATACCTATTATTTATCTCAACATACATCTCATTAATTGTTGTATTAAACTCTGAATGAAAGATAAGAAACATCTTTATATTGTCCTAGAGGGAAGACTTCATATTGTCCAAAAGGGACGACTTGTGTTAATACTATGCGAAATATACTTAGCCGATTCACGTCGGCCTTTACCATTGATGTTGAGGTGTGTCTTTTGAATGTCTTCACACACACACACACACACACACACATATGTGACCTATGGTGCAAATTATCAAAGACATAAAATGTCAAGGAAATTTGCTCTACAAGCAGATCCGAATTTGATTATTGCAGCAGTCATACATTGAATAATAATTATTCATTTCTCATACACATTAGAAGAAGATATGCAGCTGAAGATGGAAGAACATTAGGCTCAAAGTGAAGAGGAATTATTTACTACAAATCGGGTATTATCTTCTCCTTTCTTTGTTAATTTTTGTCATTGTTATTTTCAATCTTAAAAGCTATCTATAGATTGTATTTTTCCTTACATAAATTTGAATATATTAACAACTCGTACTTGGCAAGGTTGACTTGATTCGTGACTCGACAAAACTCAACAAAGTGAAAAAACCCAAGAAATTTAGAGATTTTTAAGAATTTAAAACTTGTTTCATGCACCCATTATTGAATAAAACTTAAATATGCAATAACATCATCAAATAGAAGCTATTTTGATCACATACATAAATATACATCGATCACATAAGTACAAACACAAATTGTAGCTGGAGGAAATAGCAAACTTAGATATATAAAATTATAAATATTGTCAAATGTATATAAAACTCATGGAATATGAAATCCAAACATCAAATGTTCCAAACATATGTGAAAACAAAATCAAGTTTATGGCTCTAGCTCAGCCTCAGCCTTAGAGGAGCCTGCATCCCTCCTACAAAGGCATTTAAGGTAGGTCCTAGATGATTGAACAACCATAGTCTATGTTTTAGAGACGTCACTTTGACCAACATCAGTTGTGCTTGTGCATGTGTTTGATCGTGCTCTATCCTCCTCCTCTGCCATGCCCACAACCTCAACCTCTCTATCCGCTTGGTCAATCCACTCAAGGTCCTCATTAATAGACATGATCGGTAGACTCAGTGACCCACTCGGATTCTGGATTGACCTCCTCTAGTGTGATCGGCCAAGAGTCACTGTCCAAAATTTGTCTTGTTCTAAGACAAACTTTGTAATGGACAAATACTAGATAATTCAACCTCTCCATAGACATTCTATTGCGCCTTTTCGAGTGAATGTGCTCGAACATGCTCAAGTTGCGCTCACAACCTGAAGTGCTGCATAGTTGGCTCAATATGCGGATGACAATTCTTTGAAGGTTTGGGGTTGTAGGCCCAAACATTTGCCACCATCTATCCGAAATAAGGAAAAGAAAAAATAATCAGTCTCATTTCCAACTTTAAGACTAAATTATAAAATCAAATTATGCCCTTAACATATATTTTTACCTGGCTACAATTCTGTGCAAGCGGCTTTGCACATTGTGACTACCAAACAGCTCCCCTGTTGCATTATCAAATGCTTCTTATCTCATGCAGTGTAGTTTTGGTATACCGGAGGACATTCGTTGTACCACTGAATAGAGCCTACTAAGAACCTCCTCATCCGCCTTGAAATCATGGCGGAAATGGTATGCCAGATTGAGGTAATAAGCGGCTGCATGGATGGGTTTGTGAAGTTGGAGGTGCCATCTCCTATCAATTATTGCCCAAATGGGACCATACTTATGCTCATCTCCTCTATATACAAATGTAATGGCCTCACTGGCCCTATCCATGCCCTCATATATGTAGCTCATAGAGGGCACTCATATATGTAGCCCATTGAGGGCTTCTCCTTATCAACAACTCGTAGGAGAACTACCAGGGGCTCAGTGACCTGCAAATATTGTTAAATAGTAACAGTTAAGTGTGAATGAAAATAAGCAAAATTGCAAAGTTGCAAACAAAAGAAAAATATACATATAAATTAAAAGTAAATACTAAATATTAAACTATAATACTAATTTCTAAAACATAATGTAGATTCTAGAATTTAGAAAAAAATTACTTGCATGATCTCTGCACAAGGGGTCTAAAAACCTGCTTTATCAAAATGCAATCTCCCACATCCATCCTTACAGTGGTCGTAGCATAGGATGAGGAAGTCCACTCCTCACCAACAAACATGTGCCTCAAAGCTGTCTTTGATTGCATCAAGGATTTTAATGTGATAAATTTTGAGGCGAATCTTGTGATGCTAGGACGAGCCAACTCCTCCTGCCTTGTATATTGCCTCATTATGCGAAGGACCAATTCATGATTGTAAATAAATTTGTAGATGTTTTTGGCCCCATCAACGCATGTTTTGACCCATTCAAGCTTGCCAATATCCTCCAATACGAGGTCAAAGCAATGGGCCACACATGAAGACCAAATTTTTTTCGGGTGCCTCTTCATCAAAAGTCTACCTTGCAACAACATAACTTGCTGCATTGTCTATCACCACTTGGACCACATTTTCTTCCCCCACCTCACGTATGACTTCCTTAGTAGCCTCACATAAGTATGTGGCATTTTTGATATGTGAGGAGACATCAATGGACTTTAAAAACATGGTGGATCCTGAAAATAAAGCAAAATAATGATCAATCAATAAATTATAAATTACAAAATTCAATGCATTTAGGGAAGTAGAATGATCAACCACCTCTGCAGGAAACAATAAAATTTAGGAGTGTCCTATTCCTATCGGTCCAATCATCTGTCATGATGGTGCAACCCTTTTTGCTCCAAGACACTTGCTGGTCTTCTAATTCAACTTTTATATCCACAACCATTTCTAACAAAAAGGGGGCACTTAACTCAGCATCAGTAGGGGCTTTAAACCCCGCCCCACAAATGGTTAGGGCATCTATCATGCCTTGCCAGTAAGGAGACCTGCCACAAATAGTTTAAAGAAGTATGTGTAATAAAATTATAACAACTAATTAGACAAAGCAAAGTTCAAACTATAAATTTTAATTTTAAAACAATCAAATAAAAAACAATTGCTTGGCTGCAACAAATGGAATGTTGCAAAAGTACCAAAACATGTAAATTGATTTTTTTGCACGATCATAGACCTCCTTATTCCAAGGCATGCTCTCAAGTGAGGGCTGTGAACCAGGAGTAGTGCGTGGTACAAAAAAGTTGCTTAACTTAGATTTCTGAACTCTAGGAGCAAAGCTATCAGTGCCACTAGGAGAAGAAGTAGAAGCACTAGCACTGACAGAAGCACTAGGACGAAATGGAGGCATGGAAGAACCCTCTCCAACACAACCTACGGATTTAGATGAACGGGAACCAATATTAGCGAACTCCTCCCCTTGCCTCTTCTTTGTTTCCTTTAATTCTTCAGATGTTTCTAGTTGCACATAACATGCACGAACAACCTCAGGATGTGCTTTAAGACACCACTCAATATCATGGCCACATATACCGGCAATATGGTATTTAAATCTGTCTATGCCACCATGATTAATTTCTTTACAAAATTTACATTTCACTTGCAATCTTGTTCTATCAAGAAACTCTTTAGTATATTACCAAGCCGCATTCCTTTGATCTCCTTTCTTAGGCTTAAGGTTTAGGTTGAGGATTAGGAGTAGACATTGGGGAAAAATATTATTTTGAAAACGTCAAGGCTGCTGCAATAAGACAATTTTACAAAAAAATACCATTTGTGCATTGTGTTTTATAAACTAATATAGAAAAATAGGGTTTGTCCAAAAAAAATGTAGGGTTTTTTAAACTTTTCAAAGTCAAACTTCAAAGTTTAAAGAAAGAAAAATCAGCAAACCTTACATTTTTTTAATAAAAATTTGTAAATATATATTTATAATTTTTTCTAAAAAAATGTAGGGTTTGCTATTGTTTTTTCATTGAAGTATGAAATTTGAAAAGAAAACATTCAACTTCAAGAATTGGAAAGTTAAAAAAATAGCAATATGGATTGTTTATTAGAAAATAATTTAAAAAAACCAAAAAAATCCATAAAATTTAACACTTACCTCTTTGAAACGAGATGAGAGCTCTTTGTAACTGCTGGTATGAACTCTTTGATGCTCTAAATGCAAGTATTACGCTGTCCCAATGTGATTTCTTAAAGACTTCTAGCTCTTCCTCTATGCTGGTTGCACACCTATGGACTCTTATTTTTCTTCTATTCTCACACTTCACCTCCTTTCTTCTCAATACGATGAAATAAAATGCTTTTTCGGGATACAATGAAGAAATAGAACAAATAAAACCAAGTTAAAACATTAATTTTAAAATGTTTTTTTTGCCTCTTAACTTTATGTTCATTGGCCGAGTCTTGTCATCGGGACTTAACAAATCACTCTGAGACTCACAACTCGCCATGAGTTGGTGAGTCATCTCCTAGACTCGACTGAGTCCGAGTCCTTGTGACTTGGCCAAGGCTACTCGTCTCGCGAATCCCTGAGTTTGGGCGAGTCTGGAACTTTGATTAGGGCACATGGGGGCAGATCATAACTCAATGAAAATTAGCTAATGGTGTGGTAGTATGGTCTTACTCAGTGTTACAAAACTCAGACTCACCTTGGACTCAGAATGCTTATTTTTGACTCAGACTTGAACTTGGTGTCTGAACTCGGCAAATTGAAAAACCCAAGAAATTCAAAGATTTTTAAGGATTTAAAACTTTTTTCATGCATCATTTAATAAACTAACATTAAAGATACAATAATTGAGATAAATAGAAGCTGCTTTGCACACATACACAAGCTTACATTGATCACATAAGTATAAATGTGAATTTTTGAAGGAAATAAGTTAAACTAAATAACACATTAGAAATATAAAGTGTAACTTGTTAGTATTATAAGGTCCAAGATTACGGGGGTGAATCAGTAATCTACTAAATCCAAACTTTTCATCAACCATTCAATAACATTCATCTACATATAACTTGTGCAGCAATAAACAATGAAACAAATAAAACCATCCAGGGTAAAACCACGGTGGGAATTAGCACCCACTAATAATTTGCACTCTTTTGAAGTACGTTTGGTTAAAGTCCCAGTCTTGTTAGGAGCTTACAATGATGCCTTGTTAGGAGTAGACCTTGTTAGGAGTCACCCACTTAAGAGATTTACCTCTAGCCCTCTTAGGAGCTTTACCCTTTTAGGAGTAACCTTGTTAAAGAATTTTAAACCCTAATTAAAGAGTCACCCGGTTAAAGGATTTATTGATCAAGACCTATTAGGATCAACCCGGTTAAGGGATTTTCTTGTAGAACCTATTAGGATTCAACAAGTACAATGATCTGGGTGTAGCACTTCTCCACTATTTGTTCAAATCCAATTAAGTACAACACTTCTGCTTCTTGCAAACAATCTTCGCTCTTTACTCGACCGCACCTTCGTATCCACGATCTACACTTTAATTTATCAATTTACATATAAATACATTACATGTTCATTAGGGCATTAGCCATCTTACAAAATGTATTACGTTTCAATTTCATTCATTACAATCTTTCCCGCTCGATCCTTGAACCCTAAAACGTATTACCAATCTAGAATATTCGATTACAAATTCAGGTCAGCCACAAGATTCATTGCATATTGATTTAAAACAACAACAATCAAACTTTATTTGACTTCCCCAACATGCTTCCAAAACTTGATAGATCCGATCACCTGAAACATTGAAATAGCAAATCAACATTACAAATCTTTTATGCCAAGTCACCATGTCACTTGGATCATGAAAACATCCACTGCAATCGATCGCATCATCACCGTTCATCGATCTAACACCAACTGCTCAAACCTATTCAAACATTTTTCTATCTTGCACAAAATGATCTTCTGTCAATTGAAACGATGCCTTGCAGTACTCCAAACCTGTAGCGATCATAGTATCAATAACATATCCTAGTCAAGATAATCATATCATGACCACAACACTTGGATCCATACTGATTTGATAGAACAATCAAATAATTCATTGTCTGTTCTTCTGTCTGCCTTGTTGCTCTTCAATCGATCATAACTCGCTGCATACTTATTGCTAGCCAGTGCGGTCATACATACAACATAAAACATCACCAAGTCTTCCTCTCTGACCACACACTACAATGCCTTCACATACCACACATTGGATTCAACAACTCATAAACTTATCAGCTCATTGTCAACCAACACAGTACTGAGTTGACATTAATGACAACACAATAGCTGATCTTCCTGTCATCAAACCTGTACCAATCAACACTTAATCAAGCTCTGCATCAGTTATGCCAACAATCTCCCCCTTTGGCATTGATGGCAAAACCACATTGATTTGATAACAATTGCTCCCTCTTAGCTTGATCTTCTCCCCCTTTGACAACAATGCCAAAGGTGCCACATTGGTCGCCCACTGTTGCAACATCTTTCTTTGCCTTTGACTGCTCCCCCTAAGGAGTAGTTCCCTTTAACATCAATCCAATAGTGAAAGATATTCAATGAGTCCACTGGATTGATGCTTACA
Source organism: Chamaecyparis obtusa (assembly GCA_027943335.1). NCBI lineage: Eukaryota > Viridiplantae > Streptophyta > Pinopsida > Cupressales > Cupressaceae > Chamaecyparis > Chamaecyparis obtusa. Next base: position 201,861 of record BSBK01005868.1, on the reverse strand, counting down.
ATAGCATCTTAGTGTCATTCAGGTAGGGAAATAACCCCTAACTTACCTCTCAGATACTCAAAAACATCTTTAGGTAATGGTTTAGTGAATATATCTGCTAGCTGCTCCTTGGTTGGCACATATTCCAACTTGACTTCTTTCTCCTGCACTTTTTCCCTCAAAAAGTGATACTTGATTGCCATATGTTTAGTTTTGGAATGCATCACTGGGTTCTTGGAAATGTTGATTCCACTTGTATTATCACAGAATATAGTCACTGGTTCAGTCACTTTTTCTTTGATACCTTCTAGGATCTGCTTCATCAATACAATTTGTGTACAATTGATAGCTGCTGCTACATACTCAGCTTCTGCAGTAGATTGGGAGATGCAATTTAGCTTCTTACTTGTCAATTACACAAGTCTTCCTCCTACAAAAAATGCTCCTCCACTTGTACTCTTTTTGTCATCAATGTTTCTTGCCCAATCTACATCGGTAAAAACTCTGAAAGAGAAATCACCTTTGTGAGCATACCAAACACCATAGTCTTTTGTCTCTTTCAAGAACCTGAATATCCTCTTCATTGCTACCATGTGAGATTCCTTAGGATTAGCTTGAAATCTGGCCACTGTTCCAACTGCTTATGCAATGTCTAGTCTACTATGAACAACATAATGCAACTTACCAATCATGGATCTGTATAGAGTTGCATCCATCGCACTTGACTCATCATTCTTAGATAGCTTGCATCCTGTCACCATGGGGGTACCAACTGGCTTGGAATCTTCCATTCCAAAGGTCTTCAGTACTTCCTTTATGACTGACTGATATAGATACCATCCTTTTGTTGTGAAATCTGCAATCCAATAAAGAACTTAATTTCTCCTATCATTGACATCTCAAACTCTTTTTTCATCTCTTCAGCAAATGCCAAACTCATCTCGTCATTTCCTCCAAAAATCATGTCATCCACAAACACTTCATCTAACAGTATCTTATCACCTTCAACCTTCAAGTACACATTGCTATCTTTTGTCATGCCTCAAATTTACTTTCATATATATTCACTAAGAAACAATTTTTACAATCCTTATTTGTTGAAAAGCATAGAAATAGATTCCTTTACGACACTTCTGAAATTACATAATAGCCATAAGGCTAGGAGCTCCAAATTGCACAAAATAGAGGAAATCCCTATAACTGCATCCAAAACTCCATCATCGGGTCCAAGCAAAGAACCTGCATATAAATTTGATGGACCATGGCGGCTCATCTCTCAACCTAAACCTTTACAAGGTTACCCCCAAGCTAGGGGAACAAAGAGCAAAAAGGGTACAAACAAACATACTCAAAATAACTTTTCAAAAGCAAGGACACTTAAAACTCCCAAACCCATGGCAAACACATAGGGCTTCAAAAGACCATTAAACAGGGGGTGAAAGTGGCCCAAACCCATTAGGAGAAACCAAGTTGATATAAATGATACAAAGGCCACATATGGGCTCAAAACAAAATCCTTTCCAAATCCATCTTCACAACAAAATCATGGCTTCAAGCCAAGAACACTCTTTATGGCCCCCAATTGCCCACGGGCAAAACCTGGCATCATGGAGAACAAGACATCCATGTCTATCCTTCCCACACACGGGGAGACTCTACACTAACAAGGCTGTCACTATTCCTTTCACCCTCCAAGGTTACTCTGCCCTCCCAAGGGTGAGCGTGTCTTGAAAACTCCCTTAAAATAACAAATAAAGCCCAACACTATAAGAAAAACGCATAAAAAGGAGTAATACAATACACAACAATACCATTAAGGCTCCATGAGAGCACATCCAAGCTTTCCATATTACATAGCACCAAAAACATGAGAATGAGCACCAACCTATTTACAAGCTTAAGGCAATGAAAGTTTGAGAAGAGCTTTATCCTTTTATCCTCCAAGAAGTCCTTCCAAACTAGTAAGTCTCTAAGGGTAGAGAGTGGGTGAACAACCTAAGAAGTCTCTTAAAGCCTCTCTAAATGGCCTCCTACCCAACCACTAACTTACAACCATAAATGAAGGAGTACCCTCACCATAACTTCTCCAAATGTCTCCCTCCCTTCATAAATGAGGTTTGAAGACTAAATGGAGTTTGAGAAGATGGCTTGCCCAAATTCTCAAAACTTTTAAACTCGGATCTTGACTTTTGGGCCACTTTTGATGGTTCATTTATGAGTCTTGGGCTTTCTAATGACCAAAATTTAACCATTATCCCTTAGTATACTTAGTGGGGTAGTTAAATTTAACTCTAACTGCCCTCTAGAAGCTTCTTAGACCTTCCAAAACCTCACTTGAAGTTAACTTATGAGTTTATCCATGCTTGCCCCATCTAGAAACTTCCTAAACCCTGGGTAAGCATGGGGACTCTACAAATTAACCCTCTAGTTGGTGTCATACTTATCCTAGTTAAAAGGGTTAGTCATACCAACACCTTATACACCCATGTGTCAAGTGACACTACATAAATTCCAACCCATTCACAATTAGCATGACTAACATAAATCAATTTATTCAATTAAATACAAACATTCAACAATATTTTTACAAATAAAAACACAAGACAACGAGGTTCATGTCTCTTCACGAGATAGAACCTTGACTTTACTTTCTAACATAGTTTCACTCTTTGTTCCCTGCATTTAGAACCATGCTCAATCTCTTGCACACTCACTGCAAACATTAGTAGTCCAAGAAATCACCAATGACATAACAAGTAAATGATATAAGCAAACACACATCATAGCACTGGTATTCTAATAATTCATTATAACATAATTCAATATCTGCATTTGATCCCTGTATGCATAAACATGTATTCCTGAATCAAATTGCATCATACACACCTAATATATCCATCATATTGCGTCATCAAATCATAATCTGAAACATAAGTGCATCTGAATAAACTATCATAAAGCATTAACTAAGCACAATAATCAACCAAATAAAGGTACAAAATAACATAGCATAGGATTTCTCAATCCTCAAATAATAACATATGTTTGGTAAGTCTAAATATCTCCAAAATCAAAATATCAACTGAAGAGTCTGAACTGGAAAATCAATGCTAAACTATGACGGGTTGGGGTAGGCCTCACATCCTCCCCCTCTAGGCATTAACGTCTTCTTGGAGTTCATCAAAGAGGTGGGGGTACTGAGATCTCATCTGAACTGCATCCTCCCATGAGGCTGTCACCTCGTCATAGCAAAATTCCATTGGACTGTAACCTGGTCAAGCTCTCTGCCACGAAGGGCCAGGGTCTGTTGTGCCAAGATAAGAATGAGCTCCAGAGCCAACTGTCTGCCTTACTCCACCTGCAAGGCATCCCAATCTATAACATGAGACTCATCATAAATGTACTTGCTCAAAACTGAAACATGAAACACATCGTGGATGCGTGACAAACTAGGTGGCAAGGCTAGATGGTAGGCAATTGGTCCTATCCTCTCTAGGATCCCAAAAGGTCCAACAAAACGAGGTGCAAGCTTAGAGCCCTTTCCAAAACGGATTGGACTCTTATGCGGCCACACTCTCAAAAAACCTTGTCTCCAACCATATAAGCTCGATCTATCCTCTTCGGATCTGCATACTTTTTTTGCCTATCTTGAGCCTCTCTGAGATGTTGCCTAATCAGGGTTACCTGTTGTTCCAGATCTCTAACTAGCTTTGGACCAATGAAAACTCAATCCTCAATCCTATCCCAACTCGATGGTGTCCAACATGCTCTACCATAAAGAGCTTGGTAAGGAGGCATAGCCAATGACGTATGATGCCCATTGTTATAGGCAAACTCAACTAGATGTAGGTATTCCTCCCATCGGGTTTGATGATCCATCACATACATGCGTAGCATATCTTCTAACACCTGGTTGACCCTTTCGGTTTGTCCATTTGTCTCAGGGTGATAGACTGTACTAAAATTGAGCCTAGTGCCCATAGCTGCCTACAACTCGCTCCAAAATGATGATGTGAAAAGAGAATCTCTATCAGAGATGATCTTACGAGGGACACTATGAAGTCTGACTATATCTTGCAAGAACACCTGTGCCACAACTGGTACGGTGAAGGTAGTACGCACGGGTGAGAAGTGAGCCACTTTGGTTAAATTGTTAGCTGTCACCATGATGGCATCATGGCGGCGAGATGACATAGGAAGACCAACAATAAAATCCATCGAAATGGTGTCCCACTTCCACTCGGGTACCTTATGAGGCTAAAGAAGATCACCTGGGTGGTGGCGCTTCGCCTTTACCCTCTAATACTCTAGGCACCTAGCTACCATCTCAGCAATCTACAATCTCATGCTTGGCCAATGATAAAGCTGCCTCAAATTGGCATGCATCTTCTTTACTCCGGGATGCGCTGCATAAGGGGTTCTATGGGCCTCTAGCATAATAATCTCACGCAATCCTCCGGAACAAGGTACATAAATGCGTCCCCTGTGATGTAAGAGTCCACCGAACTCCAATGTATACTCGGAGTACCTCCCCTCAAGGGGTCTCTGAGATGGAATCAACTCACAAATCTCTGCATACATCTCATCCTCATGTAAGTAATGAAGAATGCTATCCCTCAAATCCGCGCCAGTAGACACAGAAGAAAGCTCATGCGGTCTCCTACTCAAGGCGTCTGCGACAATGTTCTCCTTCCCCTTGATGTAATGAACATCGAAATCGTACTCGCACAAGGACTCCATCCATCTCTCTATCGTGCATTAAGGTTAGGCTACAAGAAGATATACTGCAAGCTTTGGTGATCTGAATGAAGCTCAAACCAATGTCCTAAGAGAAAATGTCGCCATCTCACTAAGGCATGTACCATTGCTGCAAGCTCAAGGTCATGGGTGGGGTAGTTAAGTTCGCGAGTCTTAAGTTTCTTGGACTCGTAGGCAATAGTTTGACCACCTTGCATAAGGAGTGCCCCTAGTCCATCCAAAGACACATGTGTGCAAACTACAAAGTCTGCTGAAGGATCTGGCACCACAAGGATAGGTATGCTGGTAAGTGCTTTCTTGAGCTCCTGAAAAGCTCTTTCATACTTCTCCGTCCATTTGAACTTCTTTCCCTTTTGTTGAAGAGAAGTGATAGGGTGTGCTACCCGAGAAAATCCCTCAACAAACCGCCTGTAGTAACCGGCTAGACCCATGAAACTCCTAACCTCGGTCACAGTGGTAGGTGCTGGTCAATTCATAATAGCCTCAATCTTTGATGGATCCACTAAGATTTCATCACTAGATATAACATGTCCAAGATACCTGACCTCTGGTCTCAAAAATGCACATTTCGACAAGCTGCCAAACAATTGATTATCTCTCAAGCACTGCAATACTTGTCTCAGGTGCTCTTCATGCTCCCTCTCATCCTTTAAATAAATCAATGTATCGTCAAGGAACACTACTACAAACTTGTCAAGGAAGGTACAAAATACTCCATTCATGAGGCTCATGAATACAACTGGAGTATTCGTAAGACCGAATGGAACCATAGTGAACTCATAGTGGCCATATCTAGTGCAAAATGTGGTCTTGTGAATATCACTATCCATAATCCTCCACTGATGGTACCCCGATTTAAGGTCTATCTTTGAGAACACACAGACACCCTGAAGTTGATCAAACAAATCATCGATCCTAGGAAGTGGATACCAATTCTTGATGGTGACTTTATTCAATTGGGGGCAATCCATGCACAACCTAAGAGATCCATCTTTCTTCTTCACGAAGATTATTGGTGCCCGCCAAGGCGACACACTAGGACAAATGTGTCCATTTGCCAACAGTTCTTCAAGCTGAATCTTGAGCTCATTAAGCTCATTTGTGGTCATCTTATAAGGTGCTTTGGAAACTAGTTCGGCTCCTGGCATAAGGTCTATATGAAAGTCAACTGCCCTATGAGGAAGCTTAACATTTGCGAACTCTTGCAGAATAGGATGGTCACCTAGTGAGGGTTCTTCCTCTCCCTCATGGTGATATCACTGATGGTGATATCATACAACTGACAGCCCTTCCGCATACACCGCTTAAGCTACAGAGCATAGATCATACAGAGAGATACAGGCCTCTGAATCCCTGTGATCATTGTTGCAGTGCCATCATCATCCAAACATTCCACCCTTTTCTGATAGCAGTTTAACTTGGCTCTGTGGGCATAAAACCAATCCATGCCAAGTAGTAAACCATAAGATCCAAGAGAGGTAATTCTGAGGTCTGCTATGGAGGTCATGCTACCCACCTATATCTGACAATCTTTAACCAAAGAGGTAATGACTACTCTAGATCCTGACCTCACATCTATCATCTTGCCTAATTGCCACTAGCCCGCAACGCTCCACCACTAGTGGAGTAAAAAAAGAGTCAGTGGCTCCCGAGTCAAATAGGATAGAAACACTACTACCTCTAATCATACCCGTGGCCTCAATGATTGTAGCCTGATGCACTGCCTGGCGGTTATCAACTGCTGCATATACTCTATGGGACTTGCCCATATCTTCAACTGTAGGCTCTAACATCACTACTCGCTGACTACCTCCTTGAGGACACTCTTGAGCAATGTGCCCCATGGCACCACAAGTGTAGCAAGGTCCACGTGACTGAATCTGCACTCCCTGAGGCCTAGAGTACTGTGAACCTCCTGTCCTATTGAACCCGCTGAACCACCCCTAGAGAATTTTTGAGTCCGTGTGGGAGGTTTATAAGGTGCTTGGGGTCTCTGGTCCTCGCTAGGACCCTACGACTACCACTGCTTGGGTTTAGAGCCCTGTTGTCCCTATGGTGGCCTTTGTTTCTGGTTCTGCTAAGGTTGCTGCTGTTGCTGAGGCTGGGGGTTCCTAAATGCCCCCATTGAGCTCCTCTGATTTCCCTTCCAAGGGGTTTTCTGATACCCTGATGACTGAGGTGTAGAATTACGGTTCTGCAACTTGTCATAAGATCCCCTCTATGTGTCTTCAACTATCACAACCCTCTCCACTGTATAGCGCAAGTCTCCTGGTGGTGTTATGTGCACCATGTCGGATATGGTATGGTTCAATCACTTGATAAAGCGATTGACCTGAAGCTTCTCATCCTTCATGTATTCTACATAAGGAAGGAGCTTGAGAAACTTACTCTCCTATTAGGCCACAGAGAGTCCTTGCTGCTGAAGATCATGAAACTCATCTATACGACACTGTTTGAACTGCCTTGATAGCTATTTGGCCCTAAACCTCTCCAAGAAAATCTCCCAAGAGAGGGTGTCGATGACTAGGTGGCCCTTGAACTCCTATCTCCACCATGTGGAGGCTGTCCCTCTCAAAAGATGAATGACAATACGTGCTTTAAGATTGCTCTCGTAGGGACGCAATCCAAAGCACCTTCCTAGGCTTAGAAGCCAAGTCTCGGCCTTAGTCCCATCGGTAGAACCTAGAAACGTGGGTGGGTTGAGTTGCAACAACTCTTTGATTAGATCCCCTATATCCTGGGATGCTCTCTCAACCACCTAAGCCACTAAACTTGGTGGAGGTTCTAGCCCATGTACAGACTCAACGTCATGCTATGCTTGCCTCTCTGCAAGTCTCGGAGGAGGATTCCTACTTCACTCTCTGGCTGGCGCTCTATGTCCCTTGACATCTTGGTGCTGTTCCTGCTGTGCTACAAAAAACATTCTATCTAGGATGATTCTGACTAAATTTTGCAAAGCCAACAAGATGGCTTGGTTTGGATTAGGAGTGGTTCGAGAGGGGGATTCTGATTCCGTCCAGGAACTTCTGCTTCCTGTCTAATCTCCTCATGAACTGAAGGGGTACGCCTTCTGTCTCGCCCACGTGCACGAGCTTGTCGTGTAACTGACGACATCCTACAAGTTTTAAAATGGTTTAATGTTAAGCATAGTGGTTTAGGTTTCCAATGTTTGAAACTTGGCTCCGATACCAAAATGTCATGCCCAAAATTTGCTTTCATATATATTCACTAAGAAACAACTTTTACAATCCTTATTTCTTGAAGAGCATAGAAATAGATTCCTTTACAACACTTCTGAAATTACAGAATAGCCACAAGGCTAGGAGCTTCAAATTGCACAAAATAGAGGAAATCCCTAAAACTGCATCCTAAACTCCATGTAGGGTCTAGGCAAAAAACTTGCATATAAATTTGATAGACCATGGAGGCTCACCTCCCAACCTAGACCTTTACAAGGTCACCCCTGAGCTAGGGGAACAAAGAGCAAACAGGGTATACAAATAGACATACTTAAAATAACTTTTCAAAAGCAAGGACACTTAAAACTCCCAAACCCATGGCAAGCACATAAGCCTTCAAAAGACCATTAAATAGGGGGTGAAAGTGGACCAAACCCATTAGGAAGAACCAAGTTGATATAAATGATACAAAGGCCACACATGGGCTGAAAACAAAATCCTTTCCAAATCCATCTTCACAACAAAACCATGGCTTCAAGCCAAGAACACTACTTATGGCCCCCAATCGCTTATAGCCAAAACCTGACATCATGGAGAACAAGGCATTCATGTTTATCCTTCCCACACACAGGGAGACTCTACACTAACAAGGTTGTCACTATTCCTTTCACCTTCCAAGGTTACTGGGCCCTCCCAAGGGTGAGTGTGTCTTGAAAACTCCCTTAAAATAACAAATAAAGCCCAACACTATAAGAAAAACGCATAGCAAAGAGTAATACAATACACAACAATACCATAAAGACTCCATGAGAGCACATCCAAGCTTTCCATATTACATAGCACCAAAAATATGAGAATGAGCACCAACCTACTTCCAAGCTTAAGGTAATGAAAGTTTGAGAAAAGCTTTATCCTTTTATCCTCCAAGAAGTCTTTCCAATCTAGTAAGTCTCTAAGGGTAGAGAGTGGGTGAACAACCTAAGAAGTCTCTTAAAGCCTCTCTAAATGGCCTCCTACTCAACCAATAACTTACAATCATAAATGGAGTACCCTCACCATAACTTCTCCAAATATCTCTCTTGTCTCATAAATGAGGTTTGAAAACTAAATGGAGTTGAGAAGATGACTTGCCCAAATTCTCAAAGCTCCTAAACTCGGATCTTGACTTTGGGGGTACTTTTGAGGGTTTGTTTACAAGTCTTGGGCTTCCTAATGACCAAAAGTTAACCCTTATCCGTTAGTATACCTAGTGGGGTAGTTAAATTTCACTCTAACTGCCTTCTAGAATATTCTTAGACCCTCCAAAACTTCACTTGAAGTTAACCTACGAGTTTATCCATCCTTGACCCATCTAGAAACTTCCTAAACCCTGAGTAAGCATAGTGACTCTACAAGTTAACCCTCTAGTTGGTGTCATACTTATCCTAATTAAAAGGGTTAGTCATACCAATACCTAATACACCCATGTGTCAAGTGATACTACATAAATTCCAACCCATTCACAATTAGCATGACTAACATAAATCAATTTACTCAATTAATTACAAACATTCAACAATACTTTTATGAATAAAAACAAAAGACAACGAGGTTCATGTTTCTTCACTAGACAGAACCTTGGCTTTACTTTTTAACATAGTTTCACTCTTTGTTCCCCGCATTTAGAACCATGGTCAATCTCCTGCATACTCACTGCAAACTTTAGTAGTCCAAGAAATCACCAATGACATAGCAAGTGAATGATATAATCAAACACACATCATAGCACTGGTATTCTAATAATTCATTATAGCATAATTCAATATTTGTATTTGATCCCCATATGCAGAAACATGTATTCCTGAATCAAATTGCATTATAAACACCTAATAATCCATCATACTGCATCATCAAATCATAATCCTAAACATAAGTGCATCCTAATGAACTATCATAAAGCATCAGCTAAGCACAATAATCAACCAAATAAAGGTACAAAATAACATAGCATAGGATTTCTCAATCGTCAAATAATAACATATGTTCGGTAAGTCTAAATATCTCCAAAATCAAAATATCAATTGAAGAATTTGAACTGGAAAATCAGTGCTAAACTATGACGAGCTGGGGTAGGCCTCACATCTTCACTTGTTCTTATGAAATCATTCTTGATGAGATAAGAGTGTAGCCTTTCATACCATGCTCTAGGTGCTTGTTTCAGTCCATACAATGCCTTTTGTAGCTTGGACACCATATCCTTGTCCTTTGTAAATGCAAACCCATCCGGTTGTTCTATGTAAACTTCTTCAAGAATTCCGTTTAGAAAAGCAAATTTGACATCCATTTGAAAAGCTTTAAACTTCTTATAGGCAACATAAGCAAGTAAAATTCTTACCCTTTGAAGTGTTGCCATAGGAGCAAATGTCTCTCCATAGTCCAGTCCTTCCTCTTGTGCATAGCCCTTACACACAAGTCTTGTCTTATTACGAACCACTTCTCCATCTTCATTCAGTTTGTTTCTGAAAACCCACTTTGTACCAATCACATTCTTGTCTGCTGGTCTAGGAACAAGTGTCCATGTGTCATTCTTCTCAATCTGATCAAGTTCCTCTTCCATGGCTTTTAACCAGTTTTCACTCTTTCAGGTTTCCTTCACAGTTTTAGGCTCAAAATTTGAAATTAGGCATGTACTTTTTTTGATCTTCCTTCTAGTTTGCACTCTTGCATGTTTGTCACCAATGATCTGATTAGTAGAATGATTCAATTTCACATACCTTGGAATAACCAGTTCAAGTCTAGTTGCTTCTTGTTCCACTGATTGAACCACTTCTTCGTCATTGTTTTGTTCAACAATTTCTTGCTCTTGTAGTTGCACATACACAAATTCCTGATCATTTTTTGGTTCTTGCTTGTTTTTTTCTTCAGATTTCTCTGGATATTCATCTATCTTTATATTTGCAATTTTAACCATCTTGTTTGCCCTTTTATTGAAACACTTATAGGGCTTGCTTTTAGTAGAATATCCCATGAAAATACCTTCATCACTCTTAGGATCAAACTTGCTAGTGAAATCATCTTTTGATATAGCATCTACTGCGGAATTTTTTGGAATATTGAACACTATGTGTGTGACCATACCATAATTCATAAGGTTCTTATCGGTTCCTTTCTTAACTTGTATCTGGTTCATTGTGTAGATTGCATTGCTAATGACTTCTCTCCAATATGACTTAGGTACAACACATTGAATCATCATTGTCCTGGCTGCATCCACTATGGTTTTGTTCCTCCTTTCAACAACACCATTTTGTTGTGGAGTTCTAGGTGCATACGTTTGCCTTTTGATTCCATTCTCCTCGTAGTATTGAACAAACTTTGATGAAGTAAACTCTCCTCCTTTGTCTATCCTTAAGCACATCAAGCTTTTGCTTGTTTCATTCTCAACAAGTGCTCTAAAAGCTTTGAACTTGTAGAAAGCTTCAGATCTATCCTTCAAGAAAGTCACCCATATCATTCTTGAGTAATCATCAGTAAACAATATAAAGTACTTATTACCATGGTAACTTCTTGTCCTCATAGGACCACACAGACCAGGATGCACTAAGTCCAATATACTCTTAGATGAAAAAGACTTGCTACTAAAAGTAGAACTAGTTAACTTACCCAACTGACATTGTTTACACATCATGTTGTTTGGTTTAGCTAATTGTGGCAATCCCCTAACTGCATTCAACTTACTAACTTTGACAAGACTATCAAAGTTCACATGACAAAACCTTCTATGCCACAACCAACTATCCTCAACTCTAGCAACCAAACAACTGTTAATAGTATTGTTCAGATGGAATAGATTACCTTTAGTCTGCTTACTGGTAGCAATCAAATCTCCTGAGCTTCCAAGTTTCCTACATACACTTCCTTTGAATTCTAGGCGATAGCCTTTGTCATTCAATTGACCCACACTCAATAAATTATGTGTTAGACCTTCTAGAAAGTAAACATCATCAACATTGCTTTGTCCATTCAAAGAAATTGTACCTTTTCCTTTTACCAAGTAGGGTGTGTTGTTACGAAACTTGACCACACCACCATCAAATTCTTCTAGCTTTATGAACTTACTTTTGTTACCGGTCATGTGATGTGAGCACCCACTATCAATAACCCACTCATTGATGTGTTCCATGTGAGAAACCATTGCCTTTTCTCCTTTTAAGGTATCCTCTTTCATTGCGACAAGCACTATCTCTTCTTCATTATTTTCTGACTCTTCATTAGTTACACCTTCATTTATTGCAACATAACATTGTTTCTTTCCTTTTTCTTTGAATCTTCTAATCTTTTCTTTCTGTTCACCATTAGGGCATCTAGCAGCAATATGTCCAATCTTATTGCATGAGAAACACATTAAAGGTAACTTGCCTTTGTACTTATTGGCACCTCTAGGCAGTCTCCTTGCAAGTAATGCTTCAAGTTCCTCTTGCTTTCTTTTTTCATCCAAAATGAAGTCAAATTCCTTGGGATAACTTGACATATTGGCTAATTCATGACTTATCTCTTTACCCTTCTTGACTGAAGCTATAGACAAAGAGGTCTTAATATTAAATTAATATTTATATGCTATTAATGGTTATCTATTATCTATTTGTAAATATCTTGTAAATATTAGAATGTTTCTAAATTTAGTTTTCTGTAGTTAGAATAGAAAGTTTCTATTCTTTACGATCGTTTCCCAAGGAAACATCGTCTATTCTTTTGTATATATAGATCATTCGATCTCTGTGAATATATCAAGTATTTTTACCAATTACTTGCTGTAATATGATATCAGAGCAATAATAGATTTCCCAGACTCTTTTTCAACTAGAGGTTTAAAAATCTGAAATATAGTAAACACATCCGATTTCTTTTTAAGAAAATATATGAAGTAATATGTTGTCAGATTTTGGATGTGCTGGCTTGAAAATTGAGGCACATTAATTGAGGCACCTAGAAAAAACGGACCACAACCTAGTTGAGCTCTCAAAAAACCCACAAGGAATTTGCAATCAAAAAAAAAATCTGACTTGAATTGAAGGGTTAAAATCCTAGTCGAAAATGCAGAAACCCTAGACGGGTGGGTGAGGAAAAATAAATGCAACTTTTGAAGACACTCGGGGCAAAAAAGCTTTGAAAATCTTGAACTAATAATTTCAAAAAAGAAATTAAAGATTTTCGAAAAGGCCAGGAATTTGCTCTGATACCATATTGTGGTAAAATAATGAATGTGTTATTAAACAATGATCATGAATGATCTATATATACAAGATACAAGAGAATGTTTCTATAACGAACAAGAGAGAGGAAATAGAAACATTCTTGTAGAGTGAAAGAGAAAGTTTCCATGACGAACAATAGGAGTTTATGGAAACATTACAAAAAGAGTGACGATTACAAATAGACGAAAGATAGATAAAATTAGAAACTATCTATTATCGTAATACTTTAATGCTGCTTCAACTCTAGGAATACTATGATCAAAGTTGCTCAACTCAAAAGTAGTAAGGTTACCAATTAAACCGTCAGTAGAGACATTATCTATTGTTCTCAACTCATGAATGGTAGAAACCCTAATGGCGTAAGAAAGTAGCGAAGTCCTCAACATTTTATTTACCACATCTTCTTCTTCAATGGTACCACCGATACTCTTGATAGCACCAACAACTTTTATCCTTTGATCATATTGAGCAATGTTTTCTCCTTCAACCATTTTCGTGTCATCATATTTGCCCTTCATATTATCTGCCTTGGCTTTTTGCACATGCTTTTCTCCACCATAGATTAGTTTAAGCTTTTACCAAACCTCATGAGTAGTTGCTAAACCATGTATATCAATATATTCAGTATTAGATAGAGTACCTACTATAGCCTCCAATGCTTGCATATTCTCTTACTGCTCCTTCAAGTGATCTGCAGTAAGAGTCCCAACAGGAACAACATATTCGGTCTCAACATGATTCCAGAATTGCTGCCCCATACGTTTTAGATAGATTTTCATCCGTTCTCTCCATATTGTGTAGTTATTTCTTGTGAACTTAGGACGTTCTTTCTTCATCATTGGATCTTTTCCCCAAGTTGTTAAGCTTATCACAAAGAGGACTGAGACTTTGATACCAATTGTTAGTATTATAAGGTCCAAGATTACTAAGAGGGGGGGTGAATTAGTAATCTACCAAATCCAAACTTTTCAACCACCATTCAATAACATTCATCAACATATAACTTGTGCAACAATAAACAATGAAATAAATGAAACCATCCAAACATGCAACACAAGAACACTAAGATTTTTTTATTGTGGAAACTCTTGGTCAGAGGAAAAAACTATGGTGAGAATTAACACCCACTAATAATTTGCACTTTTGAAGTACGCTCGGTTAAAGGCGTAGCCCTAATAGGAGCTTACAATAACACCCTGTTAGAAGCAGACCCTATTAGGAGCATAACTTGTTAGGAGTCTTTTGGTTAAGAGATTTACCTCTAGCCCTGTTAGGAGCTTAGCCTTGTTAGGAGTAACCTTGTTAAAGGATTTCAAACCCTAATTAAAGAGCCACCAAGTTAAAGGATTTACTGATCAAGACCTGTTAAGATCTACCCGGTTAAGGGATTTTCTTGCAGACTCTATTAGGATTCAGTAAGTACAATGATTTGGGTGTAGCACTTCTCCTCTGCTTGTTCAGATCCAATTAAGCACAACACTTCTGCTTCTTGCAGACAATCTTCGCTCTTCACTTGACCGCACCTTTGCATTCGCGATCTACACTTGCATAATTCATCGATTTACATATAAATACATTACATGTTCATTAGGGCATTAGCCGTCTTACAAAACATATTACATTTGAATTTCATTCATTACAATCATTCCCGCTCAATCCTTTAACCCTAAAATGTATTACCAATCTAGAATATTCGATTACAAATTTAGGTCGGCCACAAGATTCATTACACATTGATTTAAAACAAGAACAATCAAACTTTATTTGACTTCCCCACCATGCTTCCAAAACTTGATAGATTCGATCACCTCGAACATTGAAATAGAAAATCATCATTACAAATCTTTTATGCCATGTCACCTTGTCACCTGGATCATGAAAACATGCATTGCAATTGATTGCATCATCATCGCTCACTAATCTAACACCAATTGCTCAAACTTGTTCAAACATTTTGCTATCTTGCACAAAATGAACTTCTGTCAACTGAAAGAATGCCTTGCAGTACTCCAAACTTGTAGCGATCATTGTATCAATAACATATCCTAGTTAAGATAATCATATCATGACCCCAACACTTGGATCCATACTGATTTGATAGAACAATCAAATCATTCACTGTTTGTCATTTTCTGTTCTTCAGCTTGCTCTGTTGCTCTTCAATCGATCATAACTCTCTTCGTACTTATTGCCAGCCACTACGGTCATACATACAATAACAAGAAACATCACCGAGTCTTCCTCTCCGACTGCACTCTAATGCCTTCACATACTAACGGCACATTGGATTCAGCAACTCAATCACTTATCAGCTCATTGTCAACCAACACAGTACTTAGTTGGCATCAATGACAACACAATAACTGATCTTCCTATCATCAAACCTATTCCAATTAACTCTTAATCAAACTCTACATCTGTTATGCCAACATAACTGTCAAATGTCCACAAGATTCATGGAATATGAAATCTATGGAATCGAAAGTTCAAAACATATATCAAAATAAAAGCTAGAGCCTAGAAGACTAAGGCTTAGAGTAGCCTATAGCAATGACCAGCCGACCCTACAACCTTCCTATGTGTATGCCTAAGATAGCTCCTGGAAGATTTTGCAGCGATAATCTCTGCTTGTGTCTGAGGCTCAGCCTTAGTGACATCCACATCATCTTCCTCATCATCCTTAGATTCCTCACTCTCAACCTCAGGGTCCTCCAATGGGTCTCCTTGCGCTCTAGCCTCCTCTGTTATCGCTACTACCTTTGCCTCTCAATCCCCCTGATCAACCCATTCCAAGTCTTCATCATTGAAGACAGAATCATCAACCTCAGTGTTCCACTCTACCTATGGATCAACCTCCTCTAAAATGATAGATCTGTCAGTGCCTAAGATTTGTCTGTGACAGAGGCATTGTAACAAACACAAGATTATTCAATCTTTTCATTGACAACTTGTTGCGCTTTTTCAAGTGTATATGCTCAAACTTGCTCTAGTTGTCCTCGCATCTTGAAACACTACATGGCTGGCTCAAGATACGAATTGCAATCCTCTGTAGATTTGGCACCTAAGTACAAAACATCTCCCACCATGCATCTGAAACAAGAAAAAGTAAAAATCCATTCTATAATCTATTTTATAATTTTGACTTTATTAATGTAAAATAGTAATAAAATTAGAATCACAGATAAAAAAGTTTAAGTTTTAAATTTTAAATTATGCGTTGAATAAATTTTTACTAGGCATTAGTAGTGTTTGATTTTTCTTGCAAAAGTCTTGTGAGAAGAAGTCTCCTTGTGAATTCCTATACATTTCTATCTCACGGACTACTTTTTTTTTAATTGATGAATTAGGTGACATTATCTCTACAACATCGTAGAGCCCACTCCACACCTCATTATTGGTCTTGAAATTTGAGCGAAATTGGAATGCTGGATTAAGGTAGTGCGCAGCTGCATGTAGGCCTTTGAAGTACATTGTGTCATCGTCGATCAATAACCTCCCATATGGGATCATATTTAGCTCGATATCTTGTGTGAAAAGATTTAATGGCCTCTTTCACCTTGTCATGCCCTCATAAATATATCCCATTGCAGGCTTCTCTCCATCAACAATTCATAGGAGAACAATAAGAGGCTCTATGAATTGCAATCATTGTGAAAGTTGAAACATTAAGCTTTAAGCTTTAAATCTTACTTTAAAAATGAATAATGAACATAAACAAGTGTGAATAAAAATGATGGAATGAAACAAAAAGAGAACAAAAAGGAAAATTACTTGTACAATCTTCTTGGCTGGTTGCCAAAAGCCGTTCTCATAAAAAACCGGATCAGCTGTCTCAATCCCTTCATTGCTCTTCGCATATGATGATGTGGTCCACTCCTCACTTACAAACATGCATTTCAAACTGACCTTGGACTGAAGCAAGGATTGCAATGTGATAAAACTTGTTGCAAATTGGATGATCCCTTAACGAGCCAACTCTTTCTTATTTGTGAAATTTCTAATAAGGTTGAGGACCCAAGTATTATTATATATGAATTTACAACTACTTTTTGCGTGTTCTACACATGTTTTTATGTAGGGAAGTTTGCCAAGATCCTCCAACACGGGGTCAAGACAATGAGCAACACAAGGGGTCCAAAACAAGATGGGATGCCTTTCATTAAGAATTTTACCTACAACAACATAATTTGCTGCATTATCCGTGACTATCAATACCACATTCTTCTCATCCACCTTCAACACTTCCTCCTAGACCTTACAAAGATACTCAACATTTTTTGTTTTTCCCAAAGCATCAACTGATTTCAAAAACATTGTGCCACCTAAGAAAAACAAGCAATTAAATACAATCAAAATTTAAAAACATAATCACTAAATCAATATTGATTCTTGAATATAGTTTACAAAGTAGTAAGTACAAGTTCTAGAATTACTTGATGAGGAGACAAGAAAATTCAGCAGTGTTTTACTTTTGTAGGTCCAACCTTCAATCATGATGGTGCGACTCTTCATCCCTCATAGCTCACGCTGTTCGACAATTGTGACTTTGACATCAACCACCTTTTGAATCAAAATAGGAGCTTTGAACCCCACACTACAAATAGTAATAGGATCTATTGTAGTTTGCCAATAAGGAGACCTAAAACAAAATAAATAGAATAAGTATACTATTGAGTTTTACTTTCAACTTTAAAAATTAAAATAATCAATGTGGCACACTCTTGAGTCTTGAAAGAAAGAAAATCAAGACATAAAAACTAAAATAATAACAAGTACCTTGCTACATGAAATGGAAGGTTGTTGTAGAATAAAAAATCTCCAATTGTCATTTTTGCAGCTGCATGCTTCTTATTCCAACCCATGCTTTCAAGCAATGGTTGGGCACCCGGAGTTGTGCGTGGAACAATAAAGGAAACTAATGTGGATTTCTTCTTAGGAATTCGAGGCCCAATGCTCACACTCACAAGACCATTACTTGTAGATGGAGGTAATAGAGGACGAAGATTTGAAGGGGCCTCTCCACCAAAGTTTGCCATTTCTTCCATATGCTTAAGTTTTAATTCTTTTTTTTCTTCAAATTCCTCTAAATGAGTTTGCATTTCATGTATAACGTCTTGGGGTGTTGTTTTGCATGCTTTGGCATCATGTCCTGATATACATGCAACACGATATTTTAATCGATTAATACCTCCCCCACTATATTTAACATTGCAATGCCAATATATAACTTCCTTTTTTGATTTGGGGATGGCATGTTTCCAAGCCTTATCCCTTTGGCATCTAACAAGGTTTGCATTTGGGTTACACTTAAGCTTAGATGCACTATTCCTAGGCTTAGACATTATGCTGCTGCTGCAATATATCATAAATGAAAAAATAAGCATCTACAAATTCTACGCATTCTAATTAAATTGAAATAAATAAAATAAAGGAAAAACAAAACTAGAGTTTCTTAGTTTTTCATCAACATAAAATGAAACAAAACTAAAACAAATGTAAACAAAATGGAAATATGAATGTAAAAAATTTAGAAAACAACAAATGTAACTGACCTTTTCAAATTTGCTTTAAAAATGAAGAAATGTAATTGAAATTTGTAGAGGCCTCTGAATACTTCTTTTAACTCCTCTCAATGCGTGAATGCAAGCTGTTAACTTGCACAAACAATCCACAATCAATATCCAAGATCCAATCGATCTGTTGGTCTATGCTGTAAAACCCCAATTTTTTTTTCCAATCCCTTCTTTCCTCTCTCCCTTGTGTTTGCAAATGAAAGAATCTTGTTTTTTGTCTTTAAGAGAAAGCAATAAACCTAAGAAGTCAAATACTTTGCATTAAATTAATGTTTTTTAATTTTTGTGTTGCTGCCTCCGACTGAGTCTTGAGCTCAGGACTCAGCGAGTCAGCCCAGATTCGGTCGAGAACGAAGCTAGTGTTAGTTTGACCCGTTTTTATGGACTCACCTTTGGACGTGCAAAGTCCTGTAACTATAGTCTTACTCTTCCATATATTCAAGACAAGGTACAACCATGTGAGATTGGATAAAATCTACCCCATTTTGAATACTGTTTAGGTTATTTCCTCAACCACAAACACAATTGAAGCTTATTTTACATCAATTAGTGGTCTTGTAAGAGAAAAATGCATTAGAAGCTCATAGATATTTTTGAAAGTAGGACACATGCACATGACTTGTATAGGAAATATTAGCAAAATTGCAATAACAACAATAAGAATGATGATATAGATATGGCATTTTTATTTGAATATGTGGATGCAACTTGAACATATTTACAGGCAAATTGCATAGGAAGGAGTCTCAAAATGAAGTGTTTAGCCATGTACTGTGATTGATATGATTGGAAAAGAACATACAGGTTTGATTTACTGGTATATGTGGAGCTGCATCAACTTGTCAACTTTGTATAATTGAAGTTAAGTGTTACTCCAGTTATACACGAGCAATGACTTATAAGATAGAAGTTTATAAAATTGGACTTGCATCCACATGTCAACATTGTATAGTTGATGTTTAGTGAACCACACAATTGATGTTACATTCATGTTCATTAGAGGCTTTACAAGAAGAAAATACCCTGGTAGGTGATAAATATGTAGAGGAAATATTAGCAAACATGCAATAGAGATAAATATTAAAAAGAAGGATGTCGTTGATACATGGATGACATTTTCTTTGAAGTTGGAGATTCACTTTGGTCATATTTGTGTTAATATATTCAGATTTGTAAGGAAAAATTACAATCTATACATGACTTTTATGATTGGAAATAAAATTGAGAAAAGTAGACAAGGAGAAGATAATACCTGGGTTAGATTTCCTTCATCTTGAGCCTCACGTTCCTTTATTTCCAACTGCAAATACTTATCAGAAGTATGAGATAACAACAGATATAATGCTGCTGCAAAACATCAAATATAAGTGCTGCTGTAGGTACTGCTGAAGGTGCAAATTGTCCTTCATATGTTATGTCTTCGATATATTAGACAATCCGCACCTAATGTCTCATTTATATGAGAGAAGAAGACATAAACTGAATGCAAAGAGGAGCTGACCCAGATTTCGGCATGAATAATATTTCAAGGACACTTCTCACAAGTCGTCCCTTGAGGTGATATGAATTATAATGTAAATAGGAAGTCGTCCCAAGCTGAGATCATTATTTAGTAATTTAATAACATAATCTATGAAGTATATGTTAAGGTGAATACTAAATAAGATTATTTATTATTGACCTTAGCATATACATCATTGATCTTTCCGAAAAGACCATAAAATATCAACATTCCCTCTTGCTCTCGAGGGAAGATCAAATAATATGTCTCATAATGTAATCTCAATGAAAGGAAACATAGTGCATAAAAATGTAATCATACCTGATGAACCATCCTCAAGATGTTCAAGAGCCTTAATGCTTGATTGTATAAGAGCCTCATTGCTCAAGTATCAGCGAGCCTCAATGCTCAAAGGTTCAAGAGCCTCAATGGTCAAATGTGCAGGAGCCTCAATGCTCAAAGGTGCACGAGCCTCAACGCTCAATAGGTGCATGAGTCTCAACTCTCAAAGGTGCACGAGCAATTCTATCCACAAGCTCTCAGGTGGATTGCCTCCATCGACGATTCTATCCACAAGCTCTTAGGTGAATTGCCTCTATCGACGATTCTATCCACAAGCTCATAGGTGGATTGCCTCCATCGGCGATTCTATCCACAAGCTCTCAGGTGGATTGCCTCCATCGGCAATTCTATTCACGAGCTCTCAAGTGGATTGTCTCCATCGGCGATTCTATCCACAAGCTCTCAAGTGGATTGCCTCCATCAGCGATTCTATCCACAAGTAACAAATACTCATATTTTCACCATGCTAAGTGTTAATTATGGAATACTCAAGTTTATTCTTAGCAAGGGGTTTGGTTAGAATATCTGCAATTTGTTCCTCAGTACAGACATATTTTAATTTAATAGCTTTTCTTTCTACCATGTCTCTAATATAGTGATATGGAATTTCAATATGTTTGGATCTGTTGTGGAACACGGGGTTAATAGCCAGTTTGATGCAGCTTTGATTGTCATAGTGAATAACTGTAGGTTCCATGGGTTGACCAAATAATCCCACAAGGAGTTTTCTTAACCACATTGCTTCTCGGGCTCCTAAAGAGGCAACAATATACTTGGCTTCAGTAGAGCTTTGGGCAACGAAGTTATGTTTCTTTGTAAACCAAGAGATCATAGCTGACCCTAAGCTAAAACAACATCCAGAAGTACTCTTACGATCTGATGAACATCTGGCCCAATTTGAATCTGAGAAGCCATGAAGTTCTAGATTCTCATTTTTATATAATAAGCCATACTCAATGGTTCCTCGAAGATATCTTAAGATGTGCTAGACTGCACTCATATGAAGTTGTTTTGGCTCAACCATAAATTGACTCAAAGTATTTACAACATAACATATGTCAGGTCTAGAGTTAATTAAGTACATTAAGGATCCAATAATTTGTCTATAAAGAGTAGGGTTTGCCAATTCTGAACTAGACATAGCTTCTCTTAACTTGAGAAGATTAGTTTCCATGGGAGTTGACATAGGTTTGCAGTCCATCATGCCAAATCTTTTTAATAAATCAATTGTGTATTTCCCTTGACTTAAGATGATTCCATTAGATTGTTGCCACACTTCTAGGCCAAGGAAGTAGTGTAGAAGGCCTAGGTCCTCCATCTCAAATTCCTTTGCAAGATCTAGTTTGCATTTTTCTATGAGATATTCTTCACTCGTGATTAGGAGATCATCTCATATAATACTAAGATTAACATGTCATCATTTGTAATCTTAAAATATAAATTAGGGTTTGCATCGTTCTTAGAGAATCCTAACTCGAGAAGATATCGATCTATCCTTTCATACCAAACTCGAGGAGCTTGTTTGAGCCCATATAGAGCTTTCTTAAGTTTACATATGTGAGATTGTTGATCATAAATAATGAATCCTTCAGGTTGCTTCAAGTAAACTTCTTCTTCTATTTCTCTATTTAGAAAGACAGTTCTCACATCCATTTGATGAATTTTCCATCCTTTGCATGTTGCAATGGCAATTATAGTTCTAACAGATGTATAAAGACCTACATGCACAAAGGTTTCTTCATAGTTAATTCCTTCCTTTTGGGAAAAACCTCTAGCTACAAATCTTGCTTTATGTTTTTCTATACTTCCATCTACAACATGTTTTATTTTGAATATCCATTTAGAAGATACTACAGATTTGTCTTTAGGCACAGGGACGATGTCCCAAATATCATTCTTAATAATGGATCTATATTCTTCTGTCATAGCATCTTTCCATGCCTGGTGGGAGAGAGCCTCTTTAGAAGAGGAAGGTTCTGAATCTATAATTTCACTCATAAATGTAGTATAGTTAGTATATCTCTTTGGTCTTTTGCTTTCACTAAATGTTCCTGGAGGAGCTGCATAGTTGTTTGCATCTTCCAACATCTTTGTGGCCCAAAGTGGCCTCTTCTTGATAGTGGAAGAGCTAGGAATGGAAGGGGTATCTATAGGTTCAGGAGCTTCTTCAGAGATCTCATTGCTTTCCCTTTGAATCTCGGAAGATTGAGTTTTATCAATGGATTGAGATGAATTATTATACTCACGTGAATTATCCTTAGATTTTGAGAAGGCAAGGTCTTCTTCAAATATTACATCTCTACTTAATTTGATATGATTTTGACCCAAAACATAGATTCTATATGCTTTGGCTGAGTCACTATATCCTACAAATATACCTTTCTTCCCTGATGGTTGTAGTTTAGATCTTTTTTCTTTAGGGATATAGAAGTATACAGGACATCCAAATGTCCTTAGGTGATTGATATCAGGTTTGTTCTCGAAAAAAGCTTCTTTTGGAGTCTTATTTTCGAAGGATGAGTGAGGGCATCTGTTTTGAATATAGACTGCAGTGTTAGATGCTTTAGCCCAAAGTGGAGTGAGAAGGGGTTGATTGTGAAGCATAGCTTTTGTAGCTTCTATAATGGTCCTATTTTTCCTTTCCACAACGCCATTTTGTTGGGGATTGTAAGGAACTGTAAACTCCCTCTTAATGCCCGTTTCTTTACAGTAGGTGCTAAAGATCTCAGAGGTGTACTCACCTCCATTATCTGATCTAAGAACTTTTATTCTTTTGTTGGTGAGATTTTCTATTAGAGATTTAAACTCTTTAAATTTCTTGAGGACTTCAATTGATTCTTTGCTTTTAAGAAAGTATATCCATGTTTTCCTAGAGAAATCATCCACAAATATGATATAATATAGACATCCTCCTATGGATGGCACAGACATGGGCCCACAAAGGTCAGTGTGAATGATTTCTAGAATTTCTTTAGTTTTACTTTCACTGTTGTTGAAGGTAGTTTTAATATTCTTTCATAGAGCACAACCTTTATAGACACCTTCATGTTTTAAGGGTAGGTTAGAAAGACCTACAACTATTTTGAACATAGATGATAATGTTTGAAAATTTAGGTGATCTAGTCTCTTATGCCATAGTTCACAAGGATCAGTGGATGCAACTGAGAGAGCTTCGAGAGACAACTGGGGGTATACTGTAAAGGGCCAGGTGTTAGGTTGACCCATAGCACCAACCTTAACGAGCCCTGGATACACTGCCTTGGCGGCCAACAAGTACATGCTATATGAGGTCATGTAGAAGTGAGGATCATTTTTCATGGAGGTAAGTTGCCTATCTAGATTGTCGCTGAGGATTTTAGCCCAATCAAACCTCTCTTTCCTCCCCTTTATTGTCTCAATCAATAGGATCATCCAAGGCTCGAGTTGAATAGACTTTTGAAGGCCATACACCTTGTTGATCATTGTCATGACGACTTGGATGTTCTCTTTTAGATATCCTCTCCTCATGTCTATTTTGTCCCAACTTGTTCTTGGGGAGGGGTTGCATCAAGTAATTGTTATTGACGATCTCATAGGACAATTGAATTGAAGAAACGCATGCTCTTATCCATAGAGAATGCATAGAACCTGTCTATCGTCTTGGGCAAGTGGAAAACATCTTCAATGTTGTCGGGCCTCAGGTTGTGGACCACCTCCCCCATTGTGTTCTTAACCAGCCTCTCATCTAGTACGTAATGTTGCGCTAGGGTGACAATTAGATCTGAAGAGAGGATAGACACAGGATGTTCCGTTGCATTCAACAGACTGGAATACACTAATGAAGTGTAGTCCTCTGATCTGCCCGTTGGTTGGGCGCATTTCACTAGGCACTTGTTCTAGCTGACATTGCCTATGTCAATATCCGTGATCTCGCTATGGAGATTCCCCACCTTTGAAGGTGCACGGTACCCTTTGAATTGGTACTTCATGGCTGATGATTTAATCTTCTCAGACAAATAACTTCCTTAAATATTCCTAAACTATTGTCCATCTTAGCTGCTTGGATTACAATAGCTTTATTTCCTAGAAATAGGTTTGAGATAATTTCTCAACTGACAAAATAAGTCTTTTTTTATTAAATGATCCAAACAGAATATAGGCTCTCCTTCACTAGATTTCCTCCTGAGTGTAATGGTTCGTGTTTGACTTGCTCAATGATAGCCTGATACATCTATGATAGTCAACAAACCACTTCCTTTGGCGGTTGTTAAACTGGTCCAGACTCCTTCGTGTTGTCGGCTTCTTTAATACCCGAATAACTTAGTCCTGCAAACGAGGTTAGTAGCACATGCCATATTTATAACATATGATTATCTCATCATCCTATTCTGAATTAAAACATCTACATATTAATTCATTCTTGTAGGAAAGGATTACTTGGCTGCAAAAACATATTTACATTTCAACCATCCATTTAAAGATTATGAATAATATAGTTGTATCAAGTTTGTATAAGCATTCATGACGAATCCCTATGGTATAGACCTGTTTTAGGTTTGAGTTTTTAAGCCATGCCAAAACCTTTCCTTCCATTCCATAAAGGTGATTCTGTAGCCTTTATCCTCAAGGGCAGATATGGATACAAGGTTACGTTTTATGCTTGGGACATATAAGACATCGGAAAGTTGGAGAGTTATCCCAAATTTCAAATGGATAAGACAATTTCCAATGCCCATGATAGGATAAGAGGTATCATCTCCCATGGTGACTTCTTCTCTACAAGTTTCTATCAATGAGTCTAAGTTCTCTTTGAATCCAGTTATATGCCTAGAAGCCCCGCTATCAATGATCCAAGAGTATCGATTTGATGTTTGAGTTGATAGGGCAGAATAGAGGGCTAGACTATCCATTGTTTTCTTGAAAATCTGATATGGATCTATTCTACCTTGGCTTTGATACCATGTTAATATATTCAGATTTGTAAGGAAAAATTACAATCTATAAATGACTTTTATGACTGGAAATAAAATTGAGAAAAGTAGACAAGGAGAAGATAATACCTGGGTTAGATTTCCTTCATCTTGAGCCTCACGTTCCTTTATTTCCAACTGCAAATACTTATCAGAAGTATGAGATAACAACAGATATAATGCTGCTGCAAAACATCAAATATAAGTGCTGCTGTAGGTACTGCTGAAGGTGCGAATTGTCCTTCATATGTTATGTCTTCGATATGTTAGACAATCCGCACCTAATGTCTCATTTATATGAGAGAAAAAGACGTAAACTGAATGCAAATAGGAGCCGACCCAGATTTCGGCATGAATAATATTTCAAGTTCACTTCTCACAAGTCATCCCTTGAGGTGATATGAATTATAATGTAAATAGGAAGTCGTCCCAAGCTGAGATCATTATTTAGTAATTTAATAACATAATCTATGAAGTATATGTTAAGGTGAATACTAAATAAGATTATTTATTATTCACCTTATCATATACATAATTGATCTTTCCGAAAAGACCATAAAATATCAACAATTTTGAGACAGAAATTCGTAGAAAAGAATCTTTAAATCCAGTCTGCATTGTCAGCCATATACCATTATTAAGGTTATTGGCAAAAAATATACAGCTTTGATTTACCACTATATGTGGAGTTTTATCAACTTGTCAACATTATGAGGTTGAAGTTCAGTGATGCCCTAAATCTATGAGAACAATCAATAGTTTGGGAGTGTTGTCATCAAAGAACAAAAATGTATACTTGATGAGCAAAATGCCAAATTTAGGATTAGCATAGAAGTAATAATCTGCAAAAAATCCCAATTATACCCGATTAATCCTTAATCCTAGAGCCAGCTGATTTTTTCTTTGAAAGAATTGCGATTCATGAAAAATTGTTGACCAATCGTTGACCTGATTTTCGATGACCTTTTTGCATTTAAAGCGCATTAAAATCATATTAAAGTCCCTAAAAATGGCAAAAAACGTAAAAAAAATCATTGCAAAAACCTATGAAACCCTAAAAAAAAACCATGGAATTGACGAATCACTCACAAATAGGGTTGATTCTAGGACGGAAGCGAAGTCAATGCTGAATGGGTGTGAAAATATTTTGTTTTTTTGTCCCTTTAATTTTCTTTCCGACTTCTAGAAAATCCTAAATAGAGGAGTGGGAGGAGCAATGGCGGTCATCAACCAAATTTTGAAGGGCCTCAATTATCCTAAATTTTGGGGGGCATGTGAGATAGTGTCAAAGCAGCAAATGAATTTTCTCTAAATCGTGGTTTCAGTATGACCCAAGCTCTTTGTACGCCTCACCCCATGGATTCTGATGCGATCAAATATATAATTAATATTATACATTAATTTTAAAATTATAACTATTATGCACTATTATAGATTACCCTTTAATGGGGAAGCAACAAACCGTTATAGTTTATAATTAAGAGCTTTCTCAAATATTGAACTACCCCTACAAAACTCCTTGCCTCAATCACAATGAAAGTCTTGGATCACTTCAAAATGGTTCCCACTTTTAATAAATTCCACTTTTGATAAATTCCTAACAGTAGCTAGAGTGATCTCTGATCTCAGTTACTTCATAGACTTAGCTTATAATTGATCTCAGATTTAGACAACTACTTGGTGATTGTGCTCTTTAAAAGTCTCTCTTAAGTTTTGTTCTCAGTTACTTCATAGACTTAGCTAATATTTGATCTCAGACTTAGACAGCTATTTGGTGACTGCCCTCTTAAAAGTTAACTGAATATTTGCCTATGTAATCAGCAATATGAATTTAAACAAAAAAATCTATTTTTTACAATTCATTTTGATCTCAGGTACTTCATAGACTTGGCTAATATTTGATCTGATGCTTAGGCAGCTATTTGGTGACTGCTCTTTTAAAAAGTTAACTGAATATTTTGCCTATGCAATCAACAATATGAATATAAATGGCAAAATCTATTTTTCTACAAGTCATGAGTTCAATTTTATTTTATTTGCTCTCTATATTTCTATGCTATGGAAATGCCCTTAGGTTTTTGAAAAAGTTGTTTTTCTCTTTTTCGATAAATTTTCACGTTTTTTTTTGAAAATCCAAAATTTTCCTGATTTTTACAAAAAATCTTTTATACTTTTGGTTTGCCGATTATTTCCCCAAACTATTTTTGCTCCTATGAGGATTAATAGTGTTTGTAGTACAGAAGACTAGGAGCTATCATAGATTAAATTAAAAGGGATACATTTAAATTTAAAATGTGAGATGAGAGAATGAGGCGTCTCGAGAGAATACAGATACTGATTAAATTGTCGCGAATAAAGAGCCTATTAAAGGCAATTATGAAAACTGCGTTAGACAGTTTGTTAGTAATTTTGAGGTAGATTGAGCCATTGATAGAAAAAAACAATATTGTTGTGAATCAAATGTAGTTTGGTCACTGACGTTTTGTAAGTTAACTCCATGGGAATTGTGGTGGTTTTACTTTTTGCATACAGAGAAAATCAATGAGTAAAATACATTTGAGGATCTGTTTTATATGCATGTGGTTGTGGAGATCTTTTCCTTTCTCTTCCCATTAGTTCTCCTGTATTAGGTGTTCAATGATTTATGCATGTATGGCAGTTCTCAATTTTTTTTACTTCCGTATTCATTTGCTCAGATGACTAACAATGTTTCAAATTAGTTTTATGTGTTACTATTGGGCTTATTTTTTAGTCAATGTATTTTATTGCTCTCATTGTTCTCGAGGAATCCTGATTCCTGCAGCTTTCTTTGCATCTGCATCTGTGAGAGTTTGTGCTCCCAGATTTCTGATTTTTGTGGTAAATAAGCACTCTACAGTAACCTTATCTATTTGCAACAAAGTTGGTGCCAGTTTGCATTATAATGTTTTATCTCCTCGTTTATGTTTTGGGTGGCCTTTATTATACAATATATATGCTTTCCATCTAGCTATAGTTTAATTTTTCTGTAGGCAGGTCTTTGATTATCAAATATGAAGTCTAAAATTACAGTCCTGTTTGAGACAATACAGAACTTTTGCATGTAGTGCCTTTGGAAGGAGATCCTCATCTAAGCAGGAATTGAAATCAACCACTGGTTGGAAAATTTAATCAAAGGATTACTGAACATTATTTTTATCCTTTGCCTTTAAGACATTCCCCTTTGTTATCTATTTGACACCAAAATCTTACTTTGTGTCATTTGGTGGTTTCCAGCTGAACTATACAATTTTAAGTGAAGAAGATATTCGACGTTGCCAAGAGGAGGCAATAACAAGCATTTCTACAGTTCTTTCAATATCAAGGGTTAAATCTGGAATCCTTCTGCGGCATTTTAAGTGGTACAATTTCTCTCTTCATATTCCATCACTTGTGTGAAGTTGCATGAATTGTATTTTAAGAAGTTGCTAATTATGTTGCTTGTACATTCCTGTTCTTGGTGTATATCTGTTATCTTTGTCTTTTACATAGATGTGTTTGTATTCATCCCTTTTTATGGATCTGTTCACATATATTTAAATTTTGTATCTCAGTAAGTTGTCATGGCTAATATAATTGTTGGAAGAGGAAATTAAAGGAAGAAATTGAAATCAATAAACACCCACATAATCCCATCACAGATGAAAGGTAGAATCTCACCTTCTGCTGCCCTCAAACCCCTGCTCTATTTTAATCCCAAATAATTGAATTCATTTATACTTTTGGTTGCCAAATGAATCTTGATTCTGAGTAATGCCACAATGATTAAGTGCATTTGTTATATATAATTAAGTTATATATATGAGACTTATATATATATTAATGATGACAATTCTTAATATTAATTGAGTTATCGACCGATGATCAAATATTCATTTGGAGATCACGATATTCATCGTGGGACATGTATTATGGTATTGTCTCACCTAGAGACATGTCTCTACGGTTGTAGAGGCATGTCTCTCCATGAGACATGTCCTCTTCATTTGGATATTTATAATGGAAGAAATCTGCATTTGGAAAACACAGAAATAAACAGTAGTATTTTTCCAAGTGCAGATTTATATATTCAGTACAATATATATATAATAAAGTTCACAGTCTGATTTAAAATAGAAATTAAATATCAATCACATTATAATAGGAATCTTAACATGGTATCAGAGCCACGTTTGGAATAAGATCCAGATCAGATTCTTATATTGATATATATATTTATATACCAAATATTATATAAATATCTTGAGATAAATTTAGACCTTTCAAAATGGTGAACAGAGTTAGACTTAAGGATAGAGTTGAAGGCGCCTCAAATTTTGTAGCTTGGAAATTCCGAATGTTACTTACATTAAAGAGAACGAACTAATCACAGTGGTGAAAGAAAAGGAACCCGAACAAAGTGAGAAAGATGAAAAGATTCAATGGGAAAATAATAATACAAAAGCAATGAAATTACTAGTAGATTGAGTAAAGGATCATCTAGTACCTATAATTATCAGACTAGATTCCACATATGCTATGTTCAAAGCCCTTGAAGAAATGTTCAAGATAAACAATTCTATTAGAGTCCTTACTCTCAAAAATCAACTCATTCAAATGAAGATGAACCAAGGAGAGACTATTACTTCATATTTTATGAGAATAACTGATTTGAGAAATCAACTCTCGGCAATTGGTCATGACTATGATAGTAAGGAATTATCAATGATAGCCCTAAACGGACTACCTATCTCCTTTGAATCGTTCATTAAAGGCATCAGTGCTTGACCTAAACTTCCTAAATTCGAAAGAGTGAAAACAGATTGTATGCAAGAAGAATCCGGGTTGATATCTAGAGGGATCAACACGAATGCTCCAAAAGAGGAAATTCAAATCCTTCACACTCAATCTCACACAAAAGGAAACAAGTTCAATAAAAGGAAAATAGGTAAAAACACAACGCGAAACACACATCTAAGAAAACAAGAGACCTATCTAAAGTTCAATGCTTTAGATGTGATAAATATGGTCATCTTGCGATGAAGTGCCCTGATGGAACAAAACCTCAAGCCTCCTTCGCTGAGGTTAAAGCTATGGATACAAATTCAAAGAAACTTGTATTTTACTCCGCCCTATCTAGTCAAGTTACAAACTACAAGAATACCTGGGTGATAGACAGTGGGGCATCCAGACACATAACAAGATTCAGTGATCACTTAGAAACCCTTGAGGAAACTATTGATGAGGAAGTAACTATTGGAGATAATACTGACTATCCAGTTAAAGGAATTGGGTCTTGTACAATTCAACTCAAATCTGGTGTATCTCTCCAACTCACTGGAATTCTATATGTACCTAGTATCAAAAGAAACCTAGTTTCTATCTCAGCTCTTGAAGACAAAGGTTACATGATCACATTTATGGAAGGAAAAGTATTAGCTTGGCCCAAGAACTCTACAATTAAAAATGCTCATATTATTGGTATAAGACAGGGGTGTCTTTATAAACTATCTACTTCCTCTCAAGCCCTAATTCATGAATCAACAAATGAGAATGAAATTTGGCATAGAAGACTAGGGCATTATCACTTTCGCGGTTTACTCAATTTAGAGAAAATGGTCACCAGTCTACCAAAACTCAGAATTGAACATGTAGGGACTTGCAAAGGTTGTGCATTAGGGAAGAATATCAAAAGCACTTTTCATAATAGTGAAAGCAAATCTAAAGAAGTATTAGAACTTATTCACTCTGATTTGTGTGGACCTATGTCAGTTCCTTCCATTGGAGGATTCCTGTATTACATCATCTTTGTAGATGACTACTCTAGGAAAACATGGATATATTTTCTTCAGTGTAAAGAGTTTGAGGAAATTCTCTTAAAGTTTAAAGCATTTAAAGCTCTAGTAGAAAATGTATCTGGAAAGAGTATTAAAACATTGAGAACTGACAATGGGAAGGAATACATTTCAGAAACCTTTCAGAATTTTTGTAAAACTACTGGGATTAAGAGGGAGTATACTGTTCCTTACAACCCTCAACAAAACAGAGTTGCAGAAAGAAAGAACAAAACTATTGTTGAATGTGCTAAAGGTATGATGCATGATCGAAATCTAGAAACTCATCTCTGGGCAAAAGCTTCTAATATTGTTCTATATATTCAAAATAGATGTCCTCTTTCTCATTTAGAAAATAAGACTCCTGAAGAAGTATTCACTGGAACTAAACCTAAAATTAGTCATCTTAGGATATTTGGATGTCCTGTCTATATTCATATTCTTAAAGAGAAAAGAATCAAGTTAGAACCCTCTGGGAAGAAAGGGATCCTAGTTGGATATAGTGAAACATCCAAAGCATATAGAATTTACATTCTAGGGCAAAGAAATATTGAACTAAGCAGGGATGTGATCTTCGAGGAAGATATTGCATTAAAAAGATCCAAAGATGAAATTGAGATGAATGACGACAATCAAGAAGATCTCTCTCCTGATATTTAGAGGGAGATACAAGAAATCACCGAGGACAATGATTTCAGTGATCACATGGATACTACTGAAGAAATCAAAACAAACAAGAAAAGACCACTATGGGCCAGAAAGATGATTGAGGAAGCAGGGAAATATGCAACTCCTTCTGGTACATCCAGGGAAAGCAAAATACCAAATATATTTTCTAGCTATGTTGCACTAATGAGTGAATTAATAAAATCAAAACCTTCTAATGTTGAGGAAGCTCTTCAACATCTTACTTGGAAGGATGACATGATAGAAGAATACAATTTTATGATTAAGAATGATGTCTGGGATATTGTGCCCAGGCCCAAAAATAAATCAGTGGTTTCTTCCAAGTGGTTATTCAAAATCAAACATGCAGCAAATGGAAGTATAGAAAAAATGCAAAGCAAGGTTTGTTGCCAGAGGCTTCTCTCAGAAAGAAGGTATTGACTATGAAGAAACATTTGCTCCAGTTGCCAGATATACCTCTATCCGAACTGTAATTGCCATTGCAGCATCTTAAGGATGGAAAATACATTAGATGGATGTAAAGACTGCTTTCTTGAATGGGGTCATTGAAGAGGAAGTATATTTAGAGCAATTTGAAGGATTCATAATTCACCATAAACAGTCAAATGTCTGCAAACTAAAGAAAGCATTATATGATCTCAAACAAGCTCCCAAAGCTTGGTATGAAAGGATTGACTAGTACCTATCAAAAGTCAACTTCTCGAAAAATGATGCAGACCCAAATCCCTACAAAATAATAGATGGAGACATGTCGATTTTGATTCTTTATGTTGATGATTTATTGATCACAGGAGAAGAGCACCTCATCATAAAAGGCAAACAAGACTTGGCATCCGAATTTGATATGAAAGTCTTGGGAATTCTTCATTACTTTCACGAATTAGAAGTGTGGCAACATAAGAATAACATATTTTTGAATCAAGGAAAGTACATGGTGGACATCCTTAAGAGATTCATAATGATGGACTATAAGACTATGTCTACTCCAATGGAGACAAACCTCCTCAAACTCAAGGAAGCAGCTAAGGACTCGGAGTCGGCAGACCCTACTCTTTACAGACAGATAATTGGGTCCTTGATGTACTTAGTAAATACTAGACCTGATATTTGCTATGCAGTGAATGCACTTAGCCAGTTCATGAGTAAACCAAAGCAAATACACCTAGTAGCAGCTAAGCACATCCTCAGATATCTTCGAGGCACAATTAGATATGGGCTAAGATACAAAGATGTGGACCTGAACTTGCATGTTTACATTGATTCAGATTGGGCCAAAAACATAATAGATCGAAAAAGCACCTTTGTATGTTGCTTCAGTTTAGGTTTAGCTATGATCTTTTGGTTCAGTCGAAAGCAATCCTCAGTAGCTCAGAGTTCCATTGAAACAGAATATATTGCAGCATTGATGGGAGCACGAGAAGCAGTTTGGTTGAGAAAACTTCTAGTAGGATTGTTTGGACAATCACTAAAGCCAACCATTATTCATTGTGACAATCAGAGTTGCATCAAACTATCCTTGAATCCAATGTTCCATAATAGGTCCAAACATATTGAGATACCTTATCACTATGTTAGAGACATGGTAGAAAAGAATGTGGCGGAGTTGAAATATGTTAGTACAAATGAATAGTCAGCAGATATTCTCACCAAACCTCCTGCGAAGAATAAGGTAGAATACTTCAGAGGTAAACTTGGTATGATTGTAATTTCTGAGGATGAGTCTCAGTATCTTTGATCATTGTACTAATCAAATATTTCTTTTCTATCATGAGTGTTATTTCATGAATGATATATGTGATTTGTATGCATCATCAAGAAGTGACGACTCAATAATTGCATTTGTATATTTCACAATTATCGAAAGGTGACGATCTTATGATAACTTGTTTTTATCATGATGGATATCATATTGATACCTAAGCAGATCATGATAATAATATCTCTATGAAAGGTGTACATTTACTTTCATTAAGAGATATGAGTACTTGGTGAATATCATGTGACTTGATGTTAGTAGGCCATTACTTTGAGTACTTGGTGAATATCATGGACTTGATATTAGCAGGCCATTACTCTTGATATTACAAGATAATATTTTCATGACCCTAATGAGTACTTGGTGAACATCATGAAACTTGATGTTAGAAGGCCATTACTCTGAGTACTTGGTGAATATCATTGAGTTGATATTAGCAGGCCATTACTACAATATTATGAGATAATATCATAATATTACTTTGAGGTAATAACTTATTCATATTGTGTATGAATCTTTTCATAGAACATCTTCCCTAGCTAAGAGGGAGTGTTAATGTTATAGGGTCGGTCAGTAAATTAATCAATTAAGTTTCATCTCTAAATAAATGATTAAGTGCATTTGTTATATATAATTAAGATATATATATGAGACATATATATATATATATATATATATATATATATATATATATATATATATATATATATATATATATTAATGATGACAATTCTTAATATTAATTGAGTTATCGACCGATGATCAAATATTCATTTGGAGATCACGGTATTCATCGTGCGGCATGTATTATGGTATTGTAACACAGTGTTACAATACATAATATGGACTGTAACACTGTTGTGTTACAATATGTAATACGTACCGTAACACTTGGGTGTTACGATATGTATTACGTATCGTAACATAGTTATTATCACTGCAAACAAACTTTGGTGATTATCATTTGCCACCAAGTATCAACAGTGTCTTTTGTTAATACGAAAGGGCATGTCTCATGTAGAGACATGTCTCTACAGTTGTAGAGGCATGTCTCCATGAGACATGTCCTCTTCATTTGGATATTTATAATGGAAGAAATCTGCATTTGGAAAACACAGAAATAAACAGTAGTGTTTTTCCAAGTGCAGATTTATATATTCAGTACAATATATATATATATATATATATAATAAAGTTCACAGTCAGATTTAAAATAGAAATAAAATATCAATCACATTACAATAGGAGTCTTAACAAAAATGATGGCTTGTGAAGGTCCAGTGTTTGATCATGGAGTTGATGAAGAGAATATCTTGCTTGAAGAGGATATAAATAATATTGAAGAGTTGTTAAGTTCGTGTGATTCTTCACAAGAAGATTTTGTTGTAGTGGAGAAGCCAAGGAAGAGATTACCTAAGGTACTTGATTCAACAAAGGAGGTTGGTGCAGATTGTGTGCTATTCAGAAGGGTGGTTCTACTGCTGAACTATAATTTGTGAACTATGCTCACAAACTTCTTACATTGCGTGTCTAATTTTGAAGCATTTGAGTCCACAGGTGGTCCTAAATTGCCCAGAAATAGTGATAGTCTGATTTTGAATTTTGCTTTAATTTTGGTATGTAGTTTTTAGGACATTTCCCTTGTTGATGCATATTTGAGACCTTGCTTCAAGCTTCTTGGTTGTAATGGTTTTTGGTGGGGTCCACATGTTTAATTTGCACATACTCTAGACTACTACCATGCAGCCATAGAGAAAGCTAGGTTCCACCAAAAGTTACCCACAAAGCCAATGAAACTTAGGCGCATCGCCAATCTAATAGTCGGGACATTGATTAAAAATACACTCCATGCATAAAAGGAATGATATGGGACAGAGGAAATGAGAAAGCTGATGGAGAAGCCAACATACCAAACCATCATCGCCTTGCACAATAATATTAATGCAAGGTGCTTATATCAATTGGAAGCAAAAAACTTTGTAGAGGTTGCCAGATGCGAAAAAAGGATTCTAAGTCCCTTTCACACAATGATTACTTATCAATGCCAAAAATGGATTTGTATTGATTCCCTAATAAGTCAAAAATTTGGTTGTAACATTGCAACCTTGGAGATAGTGAAGAGAGCTAATGTCTAAAAAATGGAACATAATGCCTTAGAATATAGTAAATTGTGAAGTTGCAAATTTGGGCAAGAGGCTTAAGGTAGTCATTTGATATCCATCAAAGATTCTCCTTCGATTTGGAGCCTCTGACAATTCAAAGAAGCAGCCATAGCAACCCCTAAATCATTATTTGTCTTTACCATAAGGTAGGAAGAGCCCCATTCAATAAAGCAGCCTTGAGAGTTGCAAATCACCACCACAATCCCATTCCTCACTTGGATTGCCACACATTTCATCATCAATGTTTAAGTTAATGTAGCCATTTGGAGGACATGATTAGTGAACTTGAATCTGATTAACTTTAGGCTCTATAATCCCATTAATGGGGGGTAGAAATACAAAGTGCTACTGCGGGATAGACATGTCAATCAAAGACAACACTGCTGCTGATACATTTTCTTTACATTAAAAATCCTATGACTGCTTTCTAGCCATAAACCCCACAAGTTAGCTAGAAGTGCTGATTTTCAGATGGGGAGTGGTGATCAACCAACAACATACATGTTGATGAAGATTAGTAGGAAAGACCAACCACATATTTAGCTTTTAATTAAGAAGATGCCTCAATGAAAACACATAAGGTCACTGTGATAGAAGATGATCCATGGATTCAAACTCTGATTTGCATAGTACACATTGAAATGGACCATAGAAGCTCCTAATGCACAAAGGTGACTCCTTACTCCATTCATATGCTCAGGCCAATCCTGCAATGGAGGTAAGTGCTTATTTATAAGGAGATCAAAGCTTTGGATTAATTGAATATTTTCCACAGGGGTACCCATCCCTACAAATTACATCCTTGATTGTTAGTTGTAGGATGTGTAGAAGTTTAAAAAATGGATGAGAGAAGTGAGCTTTGCTCCTAGTGAATGAGAAGGGATTTAAAATCCTTCCAATCTTTCACCCTCTGAACATTCCTAACAATAGTCTCCCAATAGTCACAAACCTTGGTGCCCCATTAGCTGGTAGAGGAGGATCAAGTTTCATCAAGGTCAAGCATGCTACTAAGAGGGAGTTTGCCCATTCACAAATCCAATTAGAAGTCCATTGTGACCATCTCCTAGATCACATGTAAGATGACTTGCAATTAAGTCTTGAGACAAGACTAGAAAATTACTGATAGTTGAGCCTCTTGAGAGATCATCCTTTGCAAAGAAAGCTGAAGCAAGTTAGCTGACAACTAGGTTATGTAATAATTAATTATTTACCCCTACACCTCCTTGAGACTTCAAACTGCATACCTTGCCCCATTTAACCAAAGGAAAGTATTGATCCTCCTCAATCTTCCTTAATCTTGAGCAACCTACTTGCCCACTTACTTTTCCAAGAAGATAAGTAGCCTTGGATGTAATCAACCGTGGCAAGCCATAGAGAGGCCCAACAAAAATTAACAAATAAAGGTATTCATAACTGTTTGCTAGGAGTGAAGTTGAATGAAGGCCTCAGACATCACAAGGTTAGTACAATTGGCCACATTAAATAATAAAATTTTAGATTTCTCGTCATTGATGAGTTGTCTTGATATGGATTCACAATGATATAAAATGATGCTTGCCAATGACAAGTATTATCAACAAACTGAAAGTGGGTGATTGGCTCCAAAGCAGCCATTGAAGAGAAGCCTTCTAGAGAAACATTAAATTTATCAGCCTTAATGAAATGGCTGAGATAAGATAAGATAAGATAAATTTATTAACATCCAACAAAAGACCACAAAGGGTGAAAGTGACTGCTGAGAGAAACAAAGGGGGCCAGCCCACAGCAAGGATACCAAACAGTATCCAAAAGAAGCATCAAAACCAAGAACAAAACAAAACAAGGAGGGTGGGGGGGAACCCCCCAGAGCCCCACTAAGAATCCTGAACAGCAGTGAAGAACTTCAACACTGAAGGATAAACCACAGGGCAAGATGGAGCTCTGAAAGATAAGGACTGCTGCTGAGAGCTTCTACTATACTGTTAAAAAGGTAAGGAGACAAAATAGTAGCCGTCCCTAATGCCACAAGATAGAGAGAAACAACTAGCTGGGTTGCCATTGAGGAAAAACTCAGAACCTATCATTCATAAACACAATCAGATCTCTCCGATCCTCTTTTGTGAAAATGTAAATATAATCAGCACTTGGTAAAGAAGGGACTGGCAAACATGATCATAGGCCTTTGCAATGTCAAGTTTGATCATCACACCTTTAACCTTTGAATTGGAGAGAGATTGAATCTAATTTGTGGTAATTATAACATTCAAACTTTGCCTTCTAGCACACAAAATCATCTTGTTCTAGTGAAATAATAATTGGAAGAATCCTAAAATGTTCAGCAATGGCTTTGGAAACAAATTTATTGCCTGCATTTTAATGAGCAGGTCTTAAGTAATCAGAGGAAGAAGGGTTGGACTTTTTAAGAATAAGAGAGATAAAGGTCCAATTAAAATCTTGTAACAACTTTTACACCTTTAAAAATTCATTCACCAACTCTAGGAGATCATTCCCAAAAATATCCCAAAAAATTGAAGAGAGGCATTACGACTAGATGTTCAATAACCTTTTAAGACCATTACAATTTCCTGAAGCTCATCCAAGGTAGATGTGGACATTAACATTTCATTCTTTGCAGTTACCACAATACTAGGAATGGAGCTCAAGATATGAGAAATTTCATTCCTTTCTAGCTGCTCCTGGTTTTTTTTTGAAGTAGCTGGCTGCTTCCCCAAAAATGGAATCAGGAGAAGAAAGAGCAGCTCCAAAATAAGGCGTAATATATAAAATGAGCTTCACTTGCTCAGAAACCACCATAACAACATGAATGCATTTGTTGTTGCATTCAGCTTCCTGAATCCATTAATTGCGAGACTTTTGATACTGAATAGATATTCTCTTTCTTAATAATCTCCTCTCACAAACCAAGGAGTCAAGGTTTTTTCTCTAAGAGGGTGACTACGAGGCTGGGAATTTGAATTGTAGTGCATACCCTTTGCAATTTGATAGAGATATGAGCCTTTCAACAAAAAGAGATATGAGCCCCGTCATACAAAATACTCCTAAAATTATCTTTATTCCAAGATAACAAGTACTTTTTCGACGTATTTCAATTTTTGGTAGAGTGAAACATCACAAAGCTTTCCAACTAGGGCCTTAACCCCACCAAGATTCCAGAGACACAATAATATCTAGATGTTCTAAGCCAAGAGGGAAGTGATCAGAGTCCTCCCACTAAGAAAACACACCTAATCATTTCTTTATTTATCAGAGGAAACCATGAAATGGTCTAGATGCTCTGCAATATTACATAAACCTTTATGACAGTTATTTTGAGTGAATTGCTTTTCTTTTTTTAAAATAAGATCCATGAGATTATGATGACAAAGAAAGTGCTAAAGAATGAGTTCCGATTGGTTGGTATGCTGCACACCCCCACTTTTTTCACCGAGTTGCAAAATGACATTAAAATCACCCTCTACAAACACATTACTATCATGAAAGATTTCCAATTGTTGAGATATTTATAACATCTTGTTTCTACAGATTGGACTATTAAGACTCTAAATATTGAAACTAAAACTAGGTATTGAGGTTGCCACAACTTGGAAGGAACAACCAAACCAATTTGAACTTTAGACTCAAAATCTGAATGAACAAAAAATGATTTCCAAAGAATACAAGTACCTTCAACAAAAGTGACAACTATCTCCACATAAATGTCCTTCCATTTTTTGAGATACGAGAACAACAACTTATGAATATTCCAGAGGGATAATTTAGATTTTTGGCACCAAACCCCATCAAGGTTTCACACTGAAAGCTAGTTTATAACCATTCTTTGTTTAGAAGGGGCATTCTGTCCTCTTAACATTCTTAGATGAAAAATGTATCATTTTAGTGGAGGGCTCCTCACTCTAAATTTGATCTAGAAAAAAAATCATCCATTGTATGTTGAGATCCAATGTGCATGTCTTGTAAAGTAGAGTCATCCATTCATTCTGCTTCCTTCTTCGTGGCCCCTTTTTCTTTTAACTCTTGAGTAATTTTTCTTTAGAAAGTGAAACACTTTTTATGGCTTCCAAATTTTCCAAAGCCTTTTTGATCTAGGGATCAACAAGTTGCACTAGATCATCCTTGCCTTCTTGATAGGAAGACCTGCACCTTTCATTAATGGGCATCACAAAGTTATTCCCTCATCTTTATTTAACAACCGATAGATTGTATGTTTCAACACAAGGAGAAAGAACTTCTGACGAGACATCTTGTTGACTAGGATCCTTAGGAAGCATTAAAGACTGTGGGCCTTTATAGAAGGAATATCAAAGACGAGGCTTTGTGTTGTCATTAAAAACCCATAGATAATTCCTATCCCACAAAATTTGTTGTGGATAGTTGATGCCTATTATGGTCTCTAGACTTTCATGAGATTTTTAGACCCTAAAGCATGGGAGTTGAGGGAAGGATATTTTTGGAACTTGCATCTTGTAAAAACATGTCCTATCTTATGGAAAACATAATATCTGAAAGGAATCCCCTCATAGTATACTTCTTGAATAAAACAGCTTGAAGGAAGGAAGAGAACAACCTGCTTAGGTAGAGGTAGACACAAATCCATCAATATCTTGATCCTTGCAAAGATCATTTGAGATTCGTTTAGGGTTTAATGGTCTATAACAATCACTTCACCGAAGCTGCCAACAATCTTCTCAAGCATTTTCTTTTGAAAAATTCTAGGGAGTAAACCATGGAATATGAGAGCTGCAGATTTCAACTATTTGGCATTTATTGACTAAGAATTATTTAACAGTTATAGCACACGTGTAAGTTATTACTGCAATAATGTAGTGTTTTTTATACACTTATTGGGAAATATGTGATTGATGAAAACTTTTTCCCTTCTTAGTTTTGTCTGTAATATAAGTTTTGTCTGTAATATATGTTAAAGTGGTAAGATATTAGAACTGTTTTAAAAAAATGCATGAATACAATTTTTATAATTAGACCAGTATAAGAGTGTAGTGCATGTTGATTAGGCATCAGGAACAAGACAAAGGTCTCAGACCATTCAAACCTACTGCATTAAACACATCCCTAACCAAAGAGGAAAGTTCATATCGAGAACTAAAAATGTTCTTCGTACTCCATATGCAAATAACTTTGCCATTGAGCTGGTGTTTTGATCCATTATGAGAAATACAAATTTTATGATGTAAGAACTTGGAAACTGTAGGTTTCTCATCGAATAGAAAGAAAAGGAGTGACAGGAAATGATCATTGCTTGTAAATTTCTTAATTCCTTACAGTTTAGTATTAGTGTTACTTCAATTTTATTTCTTGACACAGTTAATAGTATATTGGTATATGCTTCTATTGCTTAATTTTAGAGTTAAATATGGTAGTTATTAAATCAATCTGTGTGTGTGTGTGTACAATGTTTATTAAGGGACCATTTTAAGAGTTGGAAAGCACTGAATTTGATGTTTTAATCAAGGGCTATCCATTTTGCCACATCATCCAAGAAATGCAGCAAATATTATCTGCTTGAGACATATCTTAGCATAGCCATTGGAACTTGAACCCATTCTTGTATGAAGTATAAAATTTGGGATACAGTCTGTACATAATTGAACCTGTATCGTTTGCATAGCAACTAGACTATATTTCACCTTACACTTCTCAAACTAAGATTGCCAAATTTCATTGTTATCCATTATTTTTAATTACAATATTCTCTCCAATCAACTTGTTGTATATATGAAATAAGATGTAATCATTGCAATTGTTTGCGAACAGCAGACAACCTATTGAAAATTAAAGTGACAAATCTAGTGGGGATTACATTGCAAAGAGAATATGGGAAACAGAAAATTAGCGATTCTCGTAGGGTTGAAATATTCATAGATGGTTGATTATTTGCAAGATAGTATTTGTTTCCCCAAGTTAGATAATTCACTTTTATTTATCAAATTAGACTTGAGGCATGCTGAGGATGACTCAAAGAGTCTCCCAAATCAACCTTAGAAAGCAAATTTGGCTGGCCTG
Source organism: Chamaecyparis obtusa (assembly GCA_027943335.1). NCBI lineage: Eukaryota > Viridiplantae > Streptophyta > Pinopsida > Cupressales > Cupressaceae > Chamaecyparis > Chamaecyparis obtusa. The sequence goes on along the minus strand of BSBK01005868.1, from coordinate 159,889 downwards.
GGTTATGACTTGGCTCAAACTTGTGATTTCCAGCTGATTGGAATAAACTCATTCATATGGAATAGGGGATAGGATGGGGATAGTAATATATGTGGCCTGTAAAATCTTCTAATGTATAGTGGCAAATTCCAATAGGCAAAATTGTAATAGATCAAGGAAGCAGACTAAGGAAATGCAAGGCAAACGATCATTTTTTTTTTTTTTGATCGGTAAAAGGCCGAAGCCCTGAAAGTTTTTTATTAATATAAATAAATTTTATAGTGTGACCCCGCTTGCTGCAGGTGCTGGTAGGAAAGAACGGGGTTGAGAAAACCTCCAGCCTTGCCCGGGACCATAGGTCCTATACTTATACGCAATTACGTGGGCATACCCACGACTCGACACTTGTTGAGATTTGTAAGATACATGATTTCCGTGGGCATACCCACGCCTCGACACTTGTCGCGATTTGTTTGATACATAATTTCCATGGGCATTCCCATTGCTCAATGATTTCCTATGAATTACTACATATACATGATTTCAGTGGGCATACCCACTGCTCTATAAAATCGGAGTAAAACATTACAAATGCTGCTTTAACATATTCCTCTTTACATTTCATACAATTGGATCAATAATTTCGTAAAATTTCGTTCTAGGAACTGCAATGGAAGGATGATTTAGTTGCTTGATAGGTATAATGCATCATTATTTTTCTTACTCTGTTTTTAATTCGTTGATTGAATGAAGTAACTTTCCCCCTTACAAATCTTGGTACCTGAAAAATAAGACAAACAAAACTTCCATCTCCAATGGTTAACCCACATCAAATAATATAGATATTTCCTACAATTGTGCATTTTCTATTTGGAATTGCAGATTATGATACTGAGTGACACTTTAAAAGTAATACGTACCCATTCAGATTACACGACTAATTTTACTTTGGAACATCTTCCTTTATAACCATATGTAATCTATTATCAATTTAATCGGTCAAATAAAATTAACAATAGAAACCAAAATATTAGTTGTACTACTATCTTGATTTACCTCTACCTACATTTTTTCGAACAAGAAGGATATAAGCCTATATCCATGTCTAGAAAGCAAACTTAGTTACGATTGAAAGGGGATGACAGTCTAGTATATATATATATATATATATATATAGTACCCTGCAAAAAATGATATGGCTCTAGCCCCATTTACCTAGTCCCAGCAATAATATTTGTGTCCATGGCATAGGCCCTTTGCATTTTCAAAAAGGAGCCGTTATAATTCAAAAAAAAACAAAAAATTACCTAAGTCTCCCCGGGCCATGTTCTATATTTAGGTTACTTATTGGCCACTAAAAATCCTAAAGACCCATGTGCTAAATAAAAATAACCATGTCACATGTCTAAAGGGTTAGTCATATAATCTCATAGGCTAATTTCGGCCTATGCGATCATACGACTAATGTTCCATTGGGTCCCCCTTGGATACATCCCTATCCCTAAGACTAAGCGCCTAAAAAAAAAACGACTAACCTAAGGTTCCGGATTAAGTTTATAACCCTTGTCGCATGGTCGCATAGCCTTTTTTCATGCTATGCGATCATGCGACAGGGGTTGTCTTGTCGGGTGGGGTCCCCTCTGAGATTTATCCCTAAGTCTTATGAACCCCGGGTAAAATTTTTCATGAGGTCTGTAGGGTCTTCTGAGATTGGTTGTTGCATGATCGCATGTTAGAAATTTTTGACATGCGACCATGCGATCGGTTGCCATCTGTCTCAGTGGGCACGTTGGCAGGAGGGTCTGACAGGAATTAACGGGTGTGTAAGATCGACGATCCTCGCTACATCGTGATGGAAAGCTGTGGGCTATTTAACCAATGAGTTTCAGCGAGTGCCCTCGATTCGGTTCAAAGGTAATGTGATCGGTGGTCCCGCTGTCAGAAAAGGGGGGAGAGGTGTCGTCTTTTGACCTTGTCACATGATTGCAAGAGCCATTTTCACTGCTTGCGATCATGCGACAAGGGAGCCATGTATGCTGCGAGCCCGTTGAAGGAAGAAGGTTGGTGGTCCCGCTGATAGGGAAGGTGATGATGTGCCGGCTTCCGGTTGGTCGTTGAAAGGTGACATGGCGGTTGACCTGTCAGGGGTCCCGCAGACTTTTATAAAGGCATAACTCCTCCATACAAGTCTGCATTGTAAATTCCGGGTAAGGGATTGTGAGGTCATTATCCACACAATACACCAACTTATCCAACCCACCTAAATGATCTTCATCAAAAATCTCTCTAGCTACCCTTATACTTAAAATGTTCTAACTAATAATACATGAGTCCTAGCATAATGATGATGATAAGCGTTGATCTCAGTCAAGTTACATTATTCTTCAATTGCGTGGCCATGATTCCATTTAACGGACATATAGGGGTGTTTATAAATGATTCATTTTTTCCCCATGCCATCCATAAATGTGCCTTGAGCTCAAAAATCACCTATATGAACCAGTCTAATATATATAAATACAAATCCAAAATCTATCTGTGTTTATATATATTAATCTGAAGAGAAGGAAATTTAAGACTCTCTGAGAATGGCCTTTGCCACTCTTTACAATTTCATTATAAGCATTTGTAAATAGGTATATATATACTGAGCATTGGTATATATATCTTTTTTATAGAATGATTTCAGATATCAACATTCAGTGCCTACATATAAAATCATTCAGTGTCTTTGAAAATTAACCCTGTCTAGGTCAGAGAAACTATATAACAAAGCCTACTGAAATATACAACAGAACTATTATACGATGAAGATTATGAAAAGAGTCTATTTTCTTCCACCCAAAAAAGACCTAATCTCCAAATATAGCTCAAGAACAAACTCTGCTATGCCAGACCTACTTCTTACGGATGATAGTACAGCCCCAATTGAATATATATATATTACATATCAGAACTTAACTCCAGCATGTGGGGTACTGAAATTCCATCATCTCTGCAAGGATACAAACGAGGCAACTTCAAAAATTTGATAAAAACAGCTAAGGAGTAACTACGACAAAAGACATCCTCAGAAAGCCCAGGCACAATCCCTCTAAGAGTGAGGGGTGCATATCTTGGGATAAAGGAAAAAAGTTATATATCTCTGAGTTAAGGTTAATAAAGAAGACAATCAACATCCTCTGCAGCTAAGTCTTGAGTGGAAGGAGTTTGTAAGATTCATAATTGTGGAAGGATTGCCCCCCCATGGTCATCATGCTATCTCCACCTTAGCAAGATCCGAGAGCCTGATCTTAGAAGTTCACCATACCTCCTAATCATTACAAATTATTAATAATGCTGATGGAATTCAAACATCTCATGATGCGAGGTTACAAGGATTTTAATTATTACCTTGCTCATAATCTCTGAAATTCTAATCTGTATCTATCATGACGAGGCTATGCTGATTTGTCAAGAATGTGGTGAAAATACTTAGCAATGTTGTTAATAAGCACAGGATAGAAAGGAGCAATGTTGATCCTATGCCTATGCTAACTGGATAGCCTGCTCTGTTCTGAGATTTGACCTTCTAATCATAAGGAAGTGTACCCAGTTTGTTGATCCTGTTCATGCTAGACAGAGCGATTGTGCTATTCCTTACATGCAATGAGTGACTCTTTTATATACAAATTATTAATTAAAAAATTCGCTAACCTTCCATAAGAGATGGCTAATATTTAAGTCTATTCTGCTGAATCATATTAATCTAATGGGTTTAAGTTAATTATGATTACTATAATTAATAGTTCCTCTGCAGGGTTCCAATATCCTGATAGCGAAAACAGAATTCCAAACTTACATCTATGTTTATCAAAGGGGATGATCTCTATCCTTACCTTAATTTGGTTAACCAATTTAAAACTTTTTTTATAAATACTGTTCCAATATTGTCACTTTGTTTGCCCCTAGATTAGCTAGCTTGTCAGCCTCTGTATTACCTTCTCTATAAGTATGTCTGATTTCATACTTTGTGAAGTTTTCCATAAATGAATTAATCTCTTCTATTTTTGAGTTCATAATCCAATTGGGAGTTCTTTTAGTGCGAATAGCATTGACAATGATTTGGGAGTCTCCTTCAATAATTGCTTGTTTAATGTTAAGATACTTACATAGTTTAAGTCCTTCTAACACCGCTAAACATTCAACCATATTGTTTGTTGTAGGGTTGATGGGTCTCGAAAATTTAGCGACAACTTCTGACTTCCAGTTACGAATGATCCCTCCAATACCTGCTATCCCAGGATTACCTCGAGACGCTCCGTCAAAATTGAGTTTATACCATCCTTCCTTTCGGGGGTATCCATTTGCATGATGTTCTGTCCGATTTGGTTTTGGTACCCCCTTTACCATAGAGGGGAGGGATTGCTAATTTTGACCATTTGCATCTGATTTTGTTGTCCCAGCTTTTAAAAGAATCTTCATAGCTCAATGTGTCCCTGAGTTTGCTGTTAATAATTTCTACGATAGATGCTTCTATCTTGTTTGTGATCGAGTTCCAAGGTAGTTTTTGATCAGTAAAGATTCTTCTGTTTCTTTCTTTCCATATTTCCCAAACTACTATTGAAGGTGCAATTGTCCATATATCTTTATATAGGTTGTCTTTATATATAGAAGGCCAAGCTTTGAGGTTGCTGATTAAATCACAATGTGAAGCAGATTTCCATCCTAAACTCTAATGAAGCCAATTCCAACAGTTTTGAGAAAAAGGATAGTTAAGGAGGATGTGATTAACATACTTGGAGTGGTTTTCACATAAAGGGCATCTAGATGGCCCTTCGAAACCTAGTTTATTGAGCCTATCTGCAGTAAGGATTCTATTTTGCAAAGCGGCCCATAGAAACATGCCAGCTTTAGGGAGGCAGGATTTGTTCCAATATAGGTTCAAAGGAATGTCTATATTATCCAAATTTTGGTCCCTAATAATAGAATTGTATCCCTCCTTAACCGAGTATTTTCCATTATTAGATCCTGCCCATACTAAAATATCCGATCTATTTTTAGGTGTTATCACTCTATCATTTAAGATTGCCAGAAGGATTTTCTTCTCGTGCCATACCTCATCAATTTCATTTAGATCACTCCAAGTAGTCTCTTCCTTCTTACATAGGTAGTCCTTAAGGTGTAAGCCTATTACTCCATTGCATTCTTCCATAAATTCGTTGGAGAAGCCCAGTTTGTTGAGGGGGGTAAGGCCTACCCACGAATCGTCCCAAAATAAAGCTTGATCTCCTGCTCCAATATCCCAAGTTAGATACTTGCTAATAATCCCTCTGCAATCCTTAATAAAATTCCATATCCGAGATCCTTTGACATGTGAGTGAGACCTGAAAATATTGATGGGGTCCGACTCGGGAATGTATTTGTGTAATAATATGGAAGCCCACTTACTACTTGATTCTTGGTACATTCTCCATATAAGTTTGGCCCCCAGGGCTTGGTTTTGCCATAGTAGATTCTTGATGCCTAGACCCCCTTTTGATATCGGTTTGCATAGAGTATCCCATTTAATAAGGGCCAATTTTTTGTCTTCTGAGGGACCTTGCCAATAGAATTCTCGGAACATTTTATCTAATTCCTTTTTGATGCTAATCGGAAGGGGAAGAACAGACAAATGATATGTCGGAATGGTTGAAAGGACTGATTTGATCATTGTTGACCTACCCGCATTAGTCAGCCACTTACCTTTCCATGAGCTCTTCTTGTTTTGTACTTTGGTGAAGACTTGTTGCCAAAGTTTGGAAGATAAGATACCTGTATCTAGGTCAATACCTAAGTATTTGCACGGCAATTTACCAAGTTTGTATCCCATCATACTACAAATTTCCTTTTTGAGTTCTGGGCGAGTATTGATGAAGAAAATTTCTGACTTAGTGGGGTTAACATATTGACTTGAGGCTTTCGCATAAATATTTAAAATACTTTTGAAAGCCCTTGCTTCTTGTTTGTTAGCATAACCTGGTAAAATCGTGTCATCCGCAAACTGTTGGTGAGTAATATTAGGAACGTTTTCCGAGGCCTTCAAACCCAAGATGTTCCCTTCCATATGTTGTTTTGTAATCGATCTTCTTAATGCTTCTGCCATAATGACATAGAGAAAAGGGGACAACGGGTCTCCTTGCATGATGCCCCTGGATATATTAAAGAAGCCTTCCGGTGTGCCATTGATAAGAATCGATATTTTGGGGCTTGAGATGCAATTAAAGATAAGATTAATCCACTGTTTAGAAAAGCCGAACACTTCCATACATTTACAAAGGAATCTCCAATCTACTTTATCGTATGCCTTTTGGATGTCAATTTTCATTAGCATACTAGGTTCTTTTGTTATTTGAGCAGTATGGACTACTTCTTGCACTATAATAATTCCATCCAAAATTGATCTATTTGCTACAAAACCCGTCTGCTCTTCCGAAATAATAGTTGGAAGGAAAGTTTTGAGTCTATTTGCTAAGCATTTAGAAAGGATCTTATATATGGTATTACATAGGGAGATAGGTCTGAAATCCCCTGGTTCCGTACTCTCATTTTTCTTCGGTATTAAAGTAAAAAAGGTGTTGTTAATTTCACTTAAAATAGAACCCGAGTTCCTAGTAGCTTCCACTGCTTGCCATACCTCTTCTCCAACAAAATGCCAACATTTTTGGAAGAAGCCTGCTTGGAAACCGTCTGGACCCAGAGCTTTATCCGGATGGAGTTGAAACACTGCAGCTTTGACCTCCTCTAATGATAGCTTATTATTCAGTATTTTGTTGTCCGTATTCGAAATCAGCTTAGGAATGGCTTTAAGCATTTCATTTTGGGCACTGAAATCGGATGCTTCTATGGTGTTGAGAAGGGAATTATAAAACTTCGTAAGTACATTTGATATTTGCTCAGGGTCCTTTGTTATATGTCCCTCAGCTGTCTTGATTTTGGCTATTATGTTAATGCTCCTTTTATAATTGGTTGTGTTGTGAAAGAATTTAGTATTACTATCACCCTCCTTAAGCCAAGACTCCCTGGATTTTTGCCTCTAGAAGATCTCTTCTTTGAGGAGGATATCATTGTATTTAGCCATCAGATCTTTTTCCTTGTGATAACTAAGATCGTCCATACCTTTTTCTATTACTATATTATTAAGCTTAGTTATTTCTTTTTCTACCTGGGTTTTTTCTTCGAATATGTTATTGAAATTATTCTTATTCCACTCTAACGCTTTATTCTTGATAAATTTTAGTTTTGCTGTTAAGCAGAACATTTTTGATCCTTTAATCGAGATTTGGTTCCACCACTCCTCAAGGAGGTTAATGAATTCCGGGTTTTGGAACCACATAAATTCAAACTTAAACGGGTTTCTCGATGGTTTGGAATTTTCTGTTATGGTAAGCCTGACAGGGAAGTGATCTGATCCTGCTTCTGGTAGTATCTCCGCACTGACTATTTGCTTAAAGTTTTCGGGATTCGTTCTAGTAAAGAATCTATCTAGTTTTTCAGCTATGTGGCTGAAACCAGCTCTTCTGTTATTCCATGTATAAATTCCATTAATTGTATTTATGCTTATAAGATTGTTATCCACAACCCACTTACTAAAGTCTTTATGGGCTTGCGATATGTATTGTGAGCCCCCAAATTTTTCCTCTAAATTTAAGATAGCATTGAAATCCCCTCCAATGATAAAAGGTTGTTCTCGTTGTTCGATTAAAAGGGCTTGTATCTCCATCCATACTCTTCTTTTTCCTTCAGTGGAGATTGGCCCATATACATTAATCAGGTTAAATTTTAAATCTGATTTTAGACTTTTAATTGTTAGTGCCATCCAATTATCATTAGCGGATACGGGTAGCGACATCACTTTACGGGGATCCCATAGAACTGCCAGTCCACTTGAGAGGCCTGCTGAAGAGGCATATTCAGATCTCCAAATACCCAATCGTTTGCTAAACTTAGTACTTTCCTCTCTATTAAGCTTAGTTTCCTGTATCAAAATGATGTCGGAATCGAAGTTTCTTAAGTATCTTTTAGTTAGTCGTTGTTTGTTAGGGGCATTTAGACCCCTAACATTCCAAGTAGTGACTTTCATTGTTCTTTGGGAAGGACCTTCCCCTTCCCTGTGTTCAGAATATCCGCTATCTTTTTTTGGTTGCCTGCATTGCCATCCAGAGCTCTCAGCTCAACGGCAGACTTCCTACCTCTTTTCTTTTTGAGTTTATTAATATTAGGTGTGCTTAGACTACCTCTGTTCAGGGCTATGCCTAGCTCCCTGTTTTCGTTGGTTATCCCGAATAGGCCTTCAATTGCGTCCTTAACCAAAGTTGATTCTCCGCCATCCCCTATTATTGAATTTTCCTGATTATCCGAGCTTTTTTGCTCATTTTCTAAGGGTTCCGCTCTGTCGATAATCTCTTTGCCATAAATTTGTATCAAATCTTCAGCTCTCGCTGATAGATCCAAATTTAGAGATTCTAACTCTAGGGGGATAGAAACAGCTTGTTCCAACCCATTGTTAGTGATTGGTTCATTTGTGGTTATATATTCTTTATCATTTATATCATCTTTATTTACGCTAGGCCTGTCTATAGCTTCTGTTCTAATATTTATGTTTAAGTGTTCTGAAAATTTATCTGGGTTATCCTGACAAGCACTTACTGAGGCTTCCTTTCCTGGAGTTGAAGGAAAGGGAGACTGAATCAGCCTATCTTCCTGATCCCTATTTTCTTCTAAAATACATTCCTGAATTTGCTTAATTAAGATTTCCTTTTGGTGTTTTAGTTCATCGTAATCGCAGATTTTATCCAAAAACGTGTTCATTAGTTCATCCGTTAATGATTCTCCCAAGTAGTTAATGATTTGATTTACCTCCTCTTCTGTTTTGTTTACCTGATCAACTAGTTCTTTTACATTAGCACATTCAAGTTTCAAAGTTTGTTTTGTTTGAGGATCAATCCTGTTTCCTTCGTCTTGGGAGCAGATTTTGTTATTGTTTTTTCCGGACTCTGTCTGTTCTGATTCATCCCTGCTCAACTTTTCATATGGTTCTTTCCTAATCATGTTTGAAGAGTTGTTATTAATTGGAGATGATGCTACATTTGATTGGGGATTTGCTAGATTTACAGTAGGTCTACTAGCTGGTTTTTTCCTTATTATATTATTTTCTTGAACATTTGCTACCTTATTTACCAGCAGAGGAGAGGGAGAGAGATTGCCTAAACCTTGGCCCCCTAAAGGTCTGCATACAAAACCTCCCCTATCATTACAAAGACTAACCTCAACATCCTTATTAGTTTGAGTGAAAAGGTTTCTGTTTTTGTGAGGTCTTAATGTAACTTTGTTTATCTCAATAAAGTTTTCTGCAATTATTGGATTAATTATAACTGAGTTATTATTAAAACTTAATTGTATGGGTGGAATATATTTTTGATGGTAATTCATCTCCACAATGATTATTTTGTCATCCTGTATAAGTGTAGATTCAGCTACTCTTATAAATTTGCCTATTTTATTACCTATCAAGCAGAAAATTTCTTTGCTAAACAATTCCAAAGACAAATTTTTAAGGGAGATAGCTTTTTCAATTATGAAGTCCTTTAAATACATTGGGTTAAATAAAGGCAACCAATCAAATAAAGAGAAGGCAATGTTTCTGAATTTCATAACCTTATTATTCATAATGCTTTCCTTTAGTATTTTGTTATGACAGTCTAGGTAAATGAAATTATCTGTGAGGGGTGATATACTTACCTCCTCCGAAAGTTGTGCCGATATTCCTTTTATCACATCATTAATTGATACTCCAACTCCATTCCAGCAACAAATCAGACCTGTTTCTGCTAAATATTTTTGTCTCTGTACAATATCATCATTATCTAGTATGATAGTATCATACTGCAAAACACAGTGAATCTTACCTTTTTCCTGATGATTAAGGCGCTTATGAGGAGGTGTATATACTGCATTGTTAGTGTAATTATGAGTATTACCAACTTTGATATCATGATTCTTCACATTCTTGGATGCTTGAACAGAAAGGGGCCTCTCCAACCATCTCCGATGAGGAGGACTATGTTTAGTAGTTGTGTTCAAATCATCAAAATCAACAGAGTTTATATTCTTTCTTCGCTTATTAATTCCCTCATGAAAGGGTAGGGTTTTAGTGGGCTCAGGGTAGGAATGTTTACCTGATGGATGAAAGCCATCATTCCTATTGTACTGGTTCCTATAGCCCTGATCCCCCAAAACCCTAGCCCTTTTATGCCGGGGGGGGGGGTGTAAGATTGATCATTTTTATCAAACTCCCTAAGCAAATCAAATGAATTTTTTAGAGTGATTTTACTGCTAATGGATTTTTTTGGAAGAGATGTTACCACTTTTTTGCCTTTTACCAAATGCCATTCATCCTTTCGTGCTTTATTCCCCCCGGAAGACACCTTTGCCTCTGGCAATCCTCCTCCCCTCGCAACAGGTAGAGGCTCGTCGGAGCTTTTAGCCGGGATTACCCTGGATGTCAGGGCCATTGCAGTCTCGGGGAGGTCATTCATTCTTTTGCCTGTTTGCCAAGCTGAGGATCTACCAAAATTGTGAGCCGAAGGGGCTTGAGCAGATACCGCTCCATCTTTCCCCGAATCGGAGTGGGTATGAAGAGGGACCGGCTTGAAATTATTTGCCCTAGCCTGCTCCTCGTTTGGCCTCCTCGACTTTGCATATTTTGTTTTTGCAAAGAAGACTATTTGTTCATCCAAAGAAATAACAGGGAAGATCTTATTCTCCGTTATCTTATTTCTGATCTGATAGTCACTAGTGATTTGGGTTCCAATGTTAGAAACCGAAACCCTAGTTTTAATTCGCTCATAGCCCTTCAAGTTTTGATCTTTTATAGAAGAGTCGTGATTAGAAGGGATATTGGTGTTGAGATGAGATTTGCTCATTGTTGAATTAGAGATCTTAGCCATAGATTTCTCATTTTCCTGTGATTCCAAAAGGCTTTTAGCCTTTTGTTTAGCAATAAACTCATTGAGGTGTTCATAGGTAGGATGAAGATGTTGAACATCCTTTTTTCTGCAATCCTTATACTTGTGCTCATATGACCAACAGTTAAAACAGTAGCTAGAGAACTTCTTTATCGGGCTTGCAGATCGAATGTTCGCATTAAGCATAGGAGAGGATGACAGATTCGTTACAGCCAAGACAGGGTTTCTCGCTTTGGAGCGTTCATGATGTATTAACCCTAGCTTGACTTGCCGGTTCTGCAAAGCAAATTTCCACTGAAGTCTTAATTTTCGCATTTTCGCGATTTCCAAGCTCTCTTATAACTCCCTATTTAGGCAAACGATCATTTTTATCTTTGTTGTGATTGTGGAATTGAAAGTAATACGACAAGCAGATGCAGAACATATGTATCTTCAAAGCAGTCTGAGGGAAACAACTATTTTTTTTATCTTTGTGACTGGAATCTAAAGTAATATGACAAGTGGATGCAGAACTTAGGTATTTTGAAATCTGCAGTTTATATTTAGTTATGTCTATTAGAATACTATCTTTCATAGTATCTTTATTATTTATTATTTAATGGTCAATATTGTAAGTTAATGTACATATTAGATTGTTTTTATTTTAACGATTGTTTCGTTATAGAAACATCGTCTTTGTAATCATATAAATGATCGTTTGATCATTCATTTAATTCATTCAATTTTTTTACCAAAATATGTTATCATAGCAATGTTACAATTTTTATGAAAAATATATAATTTCTTTTTGAATTTATTAGTCTTTAAATTTTTCGAAAATCTTCTCTTGGTTTTTTTTTTTGAAAAAACAATTTTATCAAAAAATTTTTGCGCATTTGAAAATTTCTTCTAGTTGCATTTTTTGCTATTTATGGGCAAATCGCATTGGGTGCAAATTGTTTTTTGAAGATCTTTGTCATTTTTTTGGTCATTTTTACCTGTACATGGGCTCTCCTAGTGCTATTTGGCATCATTTTTTCATGCGATTTCCACTTGCAAATCCTTGTTTTTCTTTGTGCAAATTGTTCGCTTTTTGCACCTTAGCCCATGCGACGCGTTTTACTAGTTGCGATGGGATTTTATGAGCCCTTCTATTCGCCGTTTTTTAGGGCTAGGGCTTCTTCTCAACAACAACCCAATATTACTGGCCCGCATAACCATATTTTTGGTTGATTTTTTTCTCTAATCGATGGTTGGCGGCTCATTTCCATCTTTGCAACTTGCTTTTTCATTCTTATTTTCGGGCTAAGGTTTTTATTCTCACAATCCTCTAGGTTTTGGCGATGGTTCTTGGTTTCCATTTTTCCCAGTGTTTGTAGAACTTCTTCTAGTCGACTAGGGTTTTTGTGAAATCCTTTGATTTTTTGGTCAGAATCAATTTTTACCTACATATTCTGTGGGTTTTTCGCAAAGATTTGTGTCTGTCAAAAAATCGTATATTGAGGTTTGTGCCAGTTGTACATCATATTTTTTGAAGTTTGTATTTGAATTTGCCTCTATTTGTGCATTGGGATCCATGCCTTGGGTTATGTAATTAGTTTTTTGCCACTTCAAAATTTCTCATTTTTTTGTGCCTTGAAAAGCGTACAAGATGACCTCTTTGACCAATATAATGTTGGAAGGTAGTTAATGATTCAATGGCAAAAATTACCACACATGGAAGTAGTGAATGACGACTATCTTCGAGTATCATCGTCATGATGAGTTCGTTTTTGGTAAAGAGTCTCGTCCTACCAGACCTAGACAAGATCAGGATAATTTTGACAAGTGCAACCAAGAAGCGATCATGCTTTTCAAACTTTCAGTTATTGATGATCAATTGCGACAAGTGCCATCCGACAAGACAACTGCAAAGATATGGATTATTTTGAAGGATCTCCATGAGACATTAGATAAGAGCTGTGCATTCTTCGTGAAGAACCAACTATTTTCTATCATGATGGATGAGTGTATGTCCTTACAGGAGCAATTGATAAAAATTAAGGACATTCGAGACTAGGTAGAGGCCATTGGTCGGAAAATGGAGGAAGAGGATATGGTAGTAATAACCATGAAGAGTCTACCTCAATCTTATGAGCGCTTCATCGAAATGCTCAACATTACTGCAACTAATGTTGAGTTAAAGTTTTCAGACTCGTGCACCAAAGTTCTGCAGTAGGACCATTGGAAACAACAGGTTGGTAGTAGTGTCACTTCATCCTCCTTAGAACACACCTTTGCAATGAAATCCTTTCACAAGGATAAAGGCAAATCACAATTAGCTCCGCAGAAAGGCTCCAGTTAGTCTCAGGATAGCTTGAAGAAGAAGAAAGTTCAGTATAATTACTATCATAAATTTGGTCACTTGATAAAGGATTGTCAAAATCGGATTGCTTCTAAATAGCAGAAGTAGGGAGGGTCTCAGCCTAAGGCCAATGTTACAGAGCACTCATAGCAGAAAGAATTTGCATTTTATGTTTTCATGGTGAAACACACTTTAGATCATGTTAAGTCTTCTGCTTGGTACATAGACTTCGGTGCTTCTCGACACTTAACTCATCAGCGTGATTGGTTCAGAGACTTCTCACCTTTCACAAATTTAGCCATTTTTGGAGGAGGAGAAGAGTATACTAATGTCAACAAAGGCGATGTGCAAATATAGTTTGGTGGGAGGAATCTCGTATTCCTCAATGTATGCTATGTTCCTGGTATGGAACTAAATCTTATCTCAATGAGCCAAATTATGCGACACTCTCCTTAGCTTGGTGTAGTCTTTAGTTCACACAAGTGTTCGATTGTTGATCGTGCACTGTTGACATCGAGGATCATGGTTTGTATTGACTTGTGAATTTCGGTGATTCTCTTGAGCATGCCTTTGTAGATAAATCATCTTCCATCAACAGTTTGTTGCATTAGCAAGTGGTCACGTGAACGTTCACTATCTTTCTTAGCTTGTTCGGGAGGATCTAGTTCTTGGCTTACTTGAGACTCAGACTTAGCATCACCGAGTTTGTGGAGCTTGTCAGGTTGGGAAGCAACACAGGACACCATTCAAGGATGGTGGCTAATGGTGAGCCTCAAAGGTATTGCAGTTGGTTCACATTGATGTATGTGGTCCAATGAATACATCTTCTGTTACCGGTGCTAGGTATTTCTTGCTTTTTGTTGATGATTTTAGTTGTAAAATGTGGGTTTACTTTCTTAGACAAAAATCCAGACATCTTTACTATATTTCAAAAGTTTAAGGCCTTAGTAGAAATAGAGTCAGGTTGTCCCATAGTCACTCATGTCATATAATGGGGAGGGGGGGGGGGAGTCTTGTTCTATTGCTTTCTCCAACTTCTGTGATACACACAACATCAAACACCAGTTAACCACACCTTACACTCCTTAGTAGAATGACATTGTTGAATGTCGAAACCACACTATAACTGAAATGGCTAGGTCCATGATGGAACGCATGAGTGTTACTAAGAAATTTTGAGTAGAAGTAGTATTCACTATAGTCTATCTCCTTAATCAGTCTCCGACATAGGCTGTTAAGGAGAATGCTCCTGAGGAAGCCTGGGCTGGTTGCAAACCTAGGATTAGTCATTTGAAAGTATTTGGCTCTTTAGCATATGTTTGGATTCCAGAGGCCCAACGCTCCAAGTTGTATTCCAAGAGTCAGAAACTAATGTTCACAGGGTATTGTGGCAACAACAAGGCTTACTAGTTGATTGATGTGGACACTGATCGTCTTATCTTTAGTTGTGATGTTGTCTTTGATGAAGGACGAGGACCTTTTTAGCTTTCCCCGTCTGTGCAAAATTTTGAGGATCAACCTTTGAAGGTTGTTGATTTGGGTGTTCAACTTCCATTTGGTCCACCTGATGGGAGGGATGATGTAGTCTCTGAGTTTGATGATGCCCTAATCGAATTTCCTCCAAATGATGTTCCTCTTGTTGAACCTATTCCATTTATTCCTCTTGCATCTAATGTTGGTTCTTCTACTCTTTGGCCTAAATGATGGGCAAAGACCATTAGTGATCTTCGTCTTGATGAGCTCATTGAGGGTAGATCTTCCACAAGCAAGAGCAAGAAGCAAAATATAGTCAACTTTTCTCTCATCACCTACATTCATAGTATTTTTGAGCCTCAAACATATATTGAGGCTAAAGGGATTCCTGAGTGGGAAAAGCCACATAGTTGCCAGAAACTCCTTTGTCCCTCCCTGGGCGCGTGTATACCCGTATCCAATTTGGATACTTATTCGATACGACCCTCATACATGTCAAATACTGTGCCCATGTGTGCCCAAAAAACCTTGAGTTTACAACCATGTCGAATGCTATGTGATTCGATTTTTTTAAAATTTGACAAATCTACCCAAATTTAACTTTAAAAACCTTCATTCATTCAATTTTTAATTTTTTTTTTGGTATAAACAAAACCTACACCAAATGAGAAAGACAAATGGAATGTTTTTCTATTTCAACAACCCATTTTTTCGGTTATCTTCCAATGCAACTCTGCTATCTTTGCATATTGTAAAGTGTTAAATTCAATTTTTAATTATTCATGTAGCATTTTTGTCTATATTGCTTTTGAAGTAATGAAAATCTCCTCTAATAAATTGTGTTAAATATATGTGTATGCATTGTTTATTAATGTTGTATCTAGCCGTATCCATATTGGGGGTCTTTAAAAATGGCAATATCCGTTTTCGATACCGTATCCGTATTTGTATCTGTATCCATGTAACTTTGGCCTAAAAGGCTATGAAAGTTGAACATCATAGTCTTCTGAAGAATAACACTTTGGTCTTTTCGATCTTCTAGGGAAGAAACCCATTAGCTGCAAATGGGTGTATAAAGTCAAGTACAAAGATGACAAAACCCTTGACAAGTACAAAGCTCATCTCATTGCTAGGGGATTCTTATAGAAAGAAGGCATTGACTATGAGGAGACCTTTTCTCCTACAACCAAAATGAGTACCATATGGCTCATCCTTGCCTTAGTAGCTTAGTTTGGTTGGAAAGTCCATCAAATGGATGTTAAGAGTGCCTTCCTCAATGGTGAGTTGTAGGAAGTAGTCTACATGATGTAGTAGTCTACATGATGTAGCCTTCTGGTTTCAAGGGCAGACTGATGAAAGCACTCTATGGCCTGAAATAGGCTCCTTGGGCATGGTACATCAAAATTGACAAGTATCTTACAAATAATGTCTTTCAAAGGAGTCCATTTCATTCTAATCTGTATGTCAAAAACACTGGTGGCGATATTCTTCTTGTTGTTTATGTTTATGACTTGATTATCATTGGTAGTTCGACACTTTTGATTGATCAGATCAAACAAAGTTTGTGTCAATCCTTTGACATGACAGACTTGGGAGATCTACACTATTGTTTAGGTGTTGAAGTTTGGTAGACTGGAAGTAGTATCTTCTTATCACAGTTTAAGTATACCTGAAGTTTGCTGGACAAGTTTCAGATGCAAGACTGCAAACCGACATCCACACTTATGTAGAAAGGGCTGAAGTTGACAGCTAAATCAGATTCAACTGTGGTGAATGAATTAACATTCAGACAATTGGTGGGCAGTCTCATCTACCTTACTGCTACTAGGCCTGACCTTAGTTTTGCAATGAGCTACATTTCGCACTTCATGATAGCACCCAAGGCTGATCATTGGGTAGCAATGAAGCGTGTGTTGTGGTATGTGAAGGGCATTTTTTATTTTGGTCTTCTGTACAACAAAAGTCACAATCCTAGACTTATTGGTTTTTACAAACTCAAATTGGGCAAGTTCCATTGATTATAGGAAACCAACATTTGGGTATATTTTCAGTTTTGGATCTAGTGCAATCACATGGACTAGCAAGAAGCACTAGGCATTGGCTCTTTCCTCGATAGAAGTTGAGTATCGAGGAACAATTAAGGTAGCTTGTGAGGTAATTTGGCTTCAGAGGATGCTTTCAAACATGCAGATGTCTAAAGCATATCCTATTGCCCTTTACTGTGACAATCAAGTGGTGCTCAAACTGGCCAATAATTTAGTCTTCCAGGAGAGAACCAAGCATGTTGACCTTCATTGTCACTTCATTTGGTAGCTGGCTGAAAATGGATCAGTTCACTTGTTGTTTGTTTGGATTGCAGATTAGACAACAGATATTTCCATCAAGTCTTTGAGCTCGGAAAAGTTTGTAAAGTTTAGTGGGCAACTTGGTGTAGTGGTGTAGAGGATAAAATATGGATGGGGTCCTAGAACAATGGTTTGCACATAAAATAGACCCCAAAGCCAAATATTTTACACTTACATTTGAATTGTATTGATATAGAAAGTAAATGTAGATGACTAATATTGAAATTAAGAAATAAAGGTATTTACGTTTGAAAAAGAATCTGCTGAAAACCCTGTCAAATGATCTCAAAAACTGTTGATTCTCGCGGTACTGAACTGAAACTGCGAGATCTACAAAACCCATAAATGTTTTTCCGATTTGAGGTAGGTCGTCCTTGACCCAGATAGTGGGGCAAGATCTTACCTCGGGGCAGGATCCTGCCCCCCACAGCTCCGACGAAAATTCTGTTTGAGGATCTTGAAAGTTCGGCGAAAAGGGTATCCGAATCCGATCTCAGATCCGAAGTTCCGCACGTGCACCTGGAAGAAAAAGAGGGTTTTTGTTGTTTGTTTGGGGGGGTTTGACTTGGTCAAACCCCGGTTTGGAATCAACCTTAATATTCAAATTGAAATAGAGAATGCTAGCAAGTAGTAGAAAAGGATCTAACAATGAAGCTATGCAATTGAATAGATATGCAATTGTATTTGAAATGTAAACAAGTATATTGATATGAAAGCTTGAACACAACAATAAATGTAAATCAAACCTCCATGGTTGTATGCTTGGAAACCACCTTGAGAGAAGAATGAAATGGATCTTGAAGATGAACAAAGGATCTTGAAGGAAGATCACACCATCATGATGGCTAGATCTAGGGTTTGAATCATAAATCTTGAATGCTTGAACCAAATCACTTCAATGGCTTGAATGTTTGAATCCTTGATCTTCAATGGAGAACTTGGATGGAGAAGAAGACTTGAATGCTTGAATGGATGCTTGCTTGATCACCTTGAGAGCTTGCACATGAAAACTTGAGATGAGATATGAAAACTTGATATGAAAATGAGAGAGGAAGGCCTCCTTTTATAGTGATCTAGGGCACACTGCTCTAGATGGGCCACCTCGGAGAATTAAATCCCAATTAGGTCCTCACCTTTAGAAAATATACCTAGATTAAATGCAATTAAAAGATTTACCATCTTGAAACCCGAAATGGCCAGCCTGGAGGCGGGAAAATAAATCTCCCGAAAGCCCGACGCCCGAAAATTCTGGAAATTGGAATTTTGAAAGAAGGGGTCAAAGTCGAGGTTGGACCTGACCTAGTCAGGGTCTTAGCTCGACCCTGACCTAGTTAGGTTTTAACTCGACCTTGACCCTAGTCCCAAAGTGACTAAGAACCAAGTCAGGAGGTCCTGGGGATGCCCAGAAACCTAGAAATGATGCCAAAACAGGATAGAATGTCAGTGATAGACATAAAATCCTATGATTATCGTGATGAAGGCCAGGAGGATCCATTTCTAAATCCTACCTAGAAAATAGAGCCATGAAAGAGGGAAATTCAGGAGAATCCTTAAGATCCTAACCCTAATTTCACCTAGAATGAAGCAGAAAAGAAGTGGAAAGCGGGGAGAAAGTCAGATCAAAGCAAAGATCAATTCAAGGCATCCACTATGACCCCAAACCACTTACTCGGAGGGCTAAACGCTCTTAACATGGAAGTGCTTCCATTTTAAGACAATATATTAAGCCCCCAGTTTAGCAAGAGTATGGATTCAATGCAAACTCTTGGTAAAGGAGAAGAAAGAGGAGATCCAAGTGGATTCACAAAGAGATAAAATAACACTTAGATAAGAGCGCAAGCCCCCAGGCTAAGGATTCTAACTCAACATACACGCACGAGGGTGCCAAAAGAACAAGGGTTAGTATTAAACAACCCAAATCAATTAGCATAAGAAACCTTGCTAAGAAATATTTCTCATACTAATATCATATTTGGAAAGCTATCATAAAAGCATAAATGATTGTATAGGAAAGACAAGTGCAACACTATAAATAACATAGGTTCATGATCCTGTCCTACTAGCATGAAAGCGAAAAGAGAGAGAAGGAAAAGAGTGATTACCTCGCCTAGTAAGATGCCCACCTTACCATAAATCACCCTGCAGGGAGAGCCCAACAGGTTCACCCATAAACTGTGCTTGCAATTGTAATGCGTCTTCTGACGGCTTCTGGAATATCCATAGATCCACCTTCTTGTATCACTATGAATATGAAATGCGTGTCTCCTCAGGATTTAGCAACTTATGTGCGTTACCTTCGGAAGATTTAGCATATTTGAAACTGGAAATGCGTGTCCCTTCAGGATTTAGCAACTTATGTGCGTTACCTTCAGAGGATTTAGTATATTGAAAAATTTGAAAAATGCGTCTCCTTAGGATTTAGCAACTTATGTGCATTACCTTCGGAAGATTTAGCATATAGATGCGTGTCTTTTCAAGATTTAGCAACTTATGTGCCTTCCCTTCCAAGATTTAGTATGTAAAAATAAAAATCTATAGTACAAGGGAGACCCTATATATGCCCCCATTCTTAATATAGCAAAAACATACTATTTTGACATGTTAAGGAAAGAGAAGAACAAGGATAAAGCCTTCTTCAGCATCAAGACAATATCCACAAACAACACCCAGTCCGATCCAAGAAGGTCACAGCTCCTAAGAGGCCATGGAAGGGACGAATGTAAAGAGATATCATGCAAGAAGTGAAAATAAAGTAACCCTTATGAGGGATAGCACATTATTCAGTTTCCAAGGTGAGAGATATATCAACCATGGAAATCCAATGTCAAACAACAAAATAGGTTGTGATCAAGGACATAGATCCTGAATGCAAACCAAAATTTTCATGTATGATTGGATATCACATAATAGATAGATATTGCTTAACCAAGGAAAGAGGTGAATCCCGGAAAGACAAAAAAGAAGGAGATGACATTGTTGCCCCCCAAGTGTAGGAACAAAGATGGAAGAGGATACCTACTTCACAATGCAAGGAGATATCCTGTTTAGCAACAATGTATACCATATTCTTAGCAAGGGATATTGACGCCTACATCCAAGAATATAGATAATCGTGAAAAGGATATGTGACTCATGGAAAAGGATCCTCAAAGAAAGAGATCTTATCAACAAGACCCCCACCAAAGAGGAGTGCTTTAGATAAAATATCATCTTTCAAAGGCGGGAACAAAGATTCAATCATCAAGCCCCTTGCAAAGAAGAGGAAGAGGAATCTTTGGAATGAGGGAAACAACTCTAACACCAAGCAAGGGTGAGAGTTTATAAAGAACATAATTTGCAACATAGAGAAGAAGTGACGGCTTAGGACAACAACTTCTCATGTAAGAAGGTTATCCATAGTCAAAACATCTGTCAATATGATGAAATAATATTGCAATATAAACAAATACCACTAAGCTAAGGAAAGTGGTTCCCTAGACAAAGAGAGAGAAGAAAGAACCTTGCCCCCCAGGGATGAAAGGTAAGGGATACCTTTGCAAAACAAATGTCCTAGAAAAGATATCTTGAATAATAGAAAAGAGCAATGGATGAAAAACTATCATAATACAAACCATCGAGATAGATGAAAGAACAACCAATTAAGCTCAAAGCAAGTACGTAATGGATTCTAAAAGATAGGAAGAAATATACCTCTTGTGTCCCAGTCTAGAGGGGAAAAGATCTATGTTATATTAGAGTGGGGGGTAAAATTATGAATAAATTTCAAAGGAGAAGTTTCTTTTCTCTTATCTTTATGGATTGGATAATATGGAGAAGGTACTTTGAAGAATCTTTGCATATCTACACCATGAACCATAGTTTGAACCTCAACATAAGTGTAGGAAAAACTAGGAATAGAAGATGGAGAATTAGGAATCGGATTAGGAAATATAGGATTATGATTAGGAAGATTAGGAACACTAGTAAAAGTGTAGGAAGTGATATGAATGGAAGACACAACCAGAGGAACTCTTGGAACCATAGTTGGAAAAGGATTTGAATAGAGATAAGTAATACTATGGTAAGAAGGTTGTGAGGTAGGATCTTGATTTCCCATAAGATCACCACTAAGAGGAAGGGAATTCTTATCTTTCTGTGCTAATGCCTCATCACTAGAAGAAATCCTAAATGGAGGTGAAGAATTTATAATGTCATCTTCCTTCGTATAAGGGAAGTGTGTTCTAGAGAATATGTCATCCTTTTGTATCAAAAATTCTTCACAAGGAGGGGATAAATCAATGTATTTATCCAAGGGTTCATCCCAAAAAGTAGAATTATCCACAATGGCTTCATGAGGAAGAGAGTAATTAACATCCAAATGTTCATCCCAAATAGGAGGATTATCCACAATGGTTTCATGAGGAAGGGAGTAATCAACATCGAAATCCAAAGGTTCATCCCAAATAGGAGGATTATCCATAATGGTTTCATGAGGAATGGAGTAATCAACATCGAAATCGAAAGGTTCATCCCAAATAGGAGGATTATCCATAATGGTTTCATGAGGAAGGGAGTAATCAGCATCCAAGTCCAAAGGCTCATGCCAAATAGGAGGATTATCATCCCTATCAATAAAGCACATTGTAGGAGTGCCATAAGTCTTTAAAGCTTGATCCTTAAAGGGGAAAGAAGGTAAATTGTATTGTAAAATAGGCTCATAGAAAAGACATATATTAGTAGAAGAATTAACATCAATCCCTAACTCATCTTTGTAAAGGTCAATTGAAGAGGTTGTGGAGGAGGGTGAAATAGGAATAAGATCAATGGAGATCTCATTAACACAATTTTCATCCTCACTATTAAGGTATCTATCATCTTGAACAACAAAAGCCTCATCAAAGTACTCAAAACAAGAATCATACATGTTGAATACTAAAAGCATGAAAATGTAAATGTTTTTGTATTTTTAAAAGAGATTTTGCAATTTTTTTGGATTTTTGAAAGGTAAATGCAAGAGCATAAAAGAAATCTAATCTTAAGGGAAGGAAACAAATGATCTAACACCAAAAAGAAATAGAGTAAGTATGTCGGGCTCACCAAAATATAGAGGATAAAATATGGATGGGGTCCTAAAACAATGGTTTGCACATAAAATAGACCCCAAAGCCAAATATTTTACACTTACATTTGAATTGTATTGATATAGAAAGTAAATGTAGATGACTAATATTGAAATTAAGAAATAAAGGTACTTACATTCGAAAAAGAATCGGCTGAAAACCCTGTCAAACGATCTCTAAATCTGTTGATTCGCACGTTACAGAACTGAAACTGTGAGATCTACAAAACCCAGAAATCTTTTTCGGATTTGAGGTAGGTCGTCCTTGACCCAGATAGTGGGGCAAGATCTTACCCCGGGGCAGGATCCTGCCCCCCACAGCTCTGACGGAAATTTTGTTTGCGGATCTTGAAAGTTCGGCGAAAAGGGTATCCGAATCTGATCTCAGATCCGAAGTTCCGCACCTGCACTTGCAAGAAAAAGAGGGTTTTTGTTGTTTGTTTGTGGGTGTTTGCCTTGGTCAAACCCCGGTTTGGAATGAACCTTAATATTGAAATTAAAATAGAGAATGTTAGCAAGTAGTAGAAAAGGATCTAAGAATGAAACTATGCAATTCAATAGATATGCAATTGTATTTGAAATGTAAACAAGTATATTGTTATGAAATCTTGAACACAACAATAAATGTAAATCAAACCTCCATGGTTTTATGCTTGGAATCCACCTTGAGAGAAGAATGAAATGGATCTTGAAGATGAACAAAGGATCTTGAAGGAAGATCACACCATCATGATGGCTAGATCTAGGGTTTGAATGATGAATCTTGAATGCTTGAACCAAATCCCCTCAATGGCTTGAATGCTTGAATCCTTGATCTTCAATGGAGAACTTGGATGGAGAAGAAGACTTGAATGCTTGAATGGATGCTTGCTTGATCACCTTGAGAGCTTGAGAGCTTGCACATGAAAACTTGAGATGAGATATGAAAACTTGATATGAAAATGAGAGAGGAAGGCCTCCTTTTATAGTGATCTAGGGCACACTGCTCTAGATGGGCCACCTCGGAGAATTAAATCCCAATTAGGTCCTCACCTTTAGAAAATATACCTAGATTAAATGCAATTAAATGATTTACCATCCCAAAACTTGAAATGGCCAACCCGGAGGCGGGAAAATAAATCTCCCGAAAGCCCGAAGCCTGAAAATTCTGGAAATTGGAATTTTGAAGGAAGGGGTCCAAGTCGAGGTTGGACCTGACCTAGTCAGGGTCTTAGCTCGACCCTGACCTAGTCAGGTTTTAACTCGACCTTGACCCTGGTCCCAAATTGACTCAGAACCAAGTCAGGAGGTCGCGGGGATGCCCAGAAACCTAGAAATGATGCCAGAACAGGATAGAATGTCAGTGATAGACATAAAATCCTATGATTATCGTGATGAAGGCCAGGAGGATCCATTTCTAAATCCTACCTAGAAAATAGAGCCATGAAAGAGGGAAATTCAGGAGAATCTTTAAGATCCTAACCCTAATTTCACCTAGAATGAAGTAGAAAAGAAGTGGAAAGCGGGGAGAAAGACAGATCAAAGCAAAGATCAATTCAAGGCATCCACTATGACCTCAAACGACTTGCTCGGATTGCTAAACGCTCTTAACATGGAAGTTCTTCCATTTTAAGACGATACAAGTGGATAGATTGACCAATAGTCACATGGACTGACAAGAAGCACTAGGTAGGGGCTCTTTCCTCGAAAAAAGTGAGTGTTAAGGAATAGTTAAGGCGGAAGCATAATGTGGTGTAGTCACATGGACTAGCAAGAAGCACTAGGTAGTGGTTCTTTCCTTGATAGAATTTGAGTATGGAGTAACAGTTATGGTAGCTTGTAGTTTGGTTTCAGAGAATGCTTTTAGACATGAAAATGTCTCAAGCAGATCCTACTCCCCTTTACTATGACAATCAAGTGGTGCTCAAACTAGCCAAGGATTTGGTCTTTCATGGGGGAATCATTCATGTTGACCTTCATTGTCACTCCATTCGGCAGCTGGTTGAAGATGGATCAGTTCAGTTGCTAATTGTTTCGATTGCGGATCAAACAACAGATATTTTCACCAAGTCTCTGAGCCCGGACAAGTTTGTAAAATTTAGGGGGCAACCTGGTGTAGTGGATAGATTGATCATTAAGGGAGGGTATTAGAATAATATCTTTATTATTTATTATTTAAATGTCAATATTGTAACTTAATTTACATATTAGATTGTTCCTATTTTAATGATTGTTTCGTTATACAAACATTGTCTTTGTAATCCTATAAATGATCATTTGATCTTTCATTTAATTCTTTCAATTATTTTACCAAAACAATCTCAATGTGAGTGTTCTATTGTTTGCATCAAATCACATAACTCAGCAAGGCTGAAAATTCATAGCATTGCTGTTATTATGGAAGACTTAATTATCGAAACCTAGAGAACACTGTTGTTTTTATTGCATGCCAAATTTATTCACAGAATTCAATTTAACATACCACAGTATATGATAAATGGGAAAACAACATCCATGTACGTATTTAAAGTTTTTTTCAAATTTTAAATCCAAAATTTGCATATAGTCTCTATTGAGTCTACAATATACTCTCTCTGGGGATGCAAGTATAAGGCACACAACAAAATGTATAAACTCTTGATTTCAAGGAGAATGCAATTGGGAAGTGGAAGGTGCTAGGTCCTGTTTTGTTGATTTGTCTATCCAAGTGAAATCCTCATCAGAAAATATTGGGCGCTCCATCTCTGTGATCCAATCTGAAATTAGATGGGCTTAACAATCTCAATTGTGCAAATTTAACTGCTGCCTGATGATATTCAATAACTCATTAGGTAGGCCATAGTAGCATTCCATTTAGACATCATTAACACGGTGTTGTAAAAGTACTAATGAAATTCAATAACCTGTGTTAATTCATGTTAATTATAATCCATATAGATAAATATAGATGTTATCTTAAACATTTAATTATAAAAACTGCATAATATTTAAACAATATCTGTTTTACTATCACCTAAGACGGTTTATTTAGAAAGCAAACAACTATTTCAAGAGCTGGGCTGTGTTTTTCACCTAATCTCCCTGAAAGGTTAAAATTAAAAGTTTTTTTTTTATCACGATCTTAATTTTTTACTTCTAAAAGTAGTCTATTTTAATGTTGAAAATTTAAAATACCTTAACCTTAATGCTAAACCAATTATGTTCATTCCATCTTTGCTCTGTTATTTTCTGCCTCTAAAATGAGCGAAAATAAGATGCTTATGTAAAAATAAATCTTTTGGATAAACTTGGGAAATGACATGGCTAATGCAATGAGATATACTTGATTGGGACTAATTGCAGGTTTTTCAAATGCAAGGCTTCTAGGAGATGAGCTATAAATCAAATCACTCCATAATAATATAAAATTAGTAGGTCGACAACTTAATTGATAGGAAACAGAGCTTCAAATCTTTAATTGTTTAAAAGAGAGGCAAAGATCACAAATGCATAAAGAGGAGATGGTTTCTTGTCTTTTGTGCTAATGGGCTACCTTTTATTGACTTTATGTATTCAAACACATTGTTAACCATGCTTACGACAAGAAATATTTCAGAATTGGTTCAAGGAATTGCATCAATATCAAAATTTTCTCACCATGCACCTGGGAATATTTTAGCAACGTCTAAGAACTAATAATTTTTAAACAAGAATAGATCAATCATAGTTTTAATCTAAGTTGCCGATTCGGGTGCGGATTCGGGATGCGGGTGCGGGATGCGTGAATTTTTTTTTTAGAGGGTGCGGGTGCGTTTGGATACGTGTATATATATATATATATAATCTAATATATGATATATGCAAAGAAGTGCAAGAAAGAGTCTCTCTGTCATGAGCCGTAATTGACAATGCAAATGAGTTAACTCGATTTGAATATTATTTTAATAATAAATATATGAGTTCTTATGAGTAATTGTTATATATAATATTAATAATTAATAATTATTAATATTAATAATAATGTTAATAGAATATTAATCTTAAATAATATTACTCAATAATAATATCAATAATTATTAATATTAAGTAATAATAACATTAATATAATATTTATCTTAGTAATATTATTTAATGATAATAAAATAATAATAATCATATTATTAATTAATATTAATAATCAATATTATTAAATATGAATCTTTTGCAACATAATAAACGGGTTTATCGAGTGAGTGACGAAGTAAGGGCCGGGCCAGGAGCGAGAACCGGACAGGAGTGGGCCCTATATCTATATCTCTGGGATGCTGGAAGCTGGGCATCATGAGATACAATACCCTGTCTAATGCATTTCTCAACAAGATCGTCAATATCAGTGAAGGATTGAATTAAATCTAGTGAGTTCAAAATAATGATTGATGGAAGATGATTGGGAAAAATAATCCTTCGAGCCATTGGTGAGAATACCTCTTCCCCGATGATACATCTCACATATCTCCTGCAAATGGCGTATTGCATGTTAAAAACTAAACCCAAGTCTTCATCTGCGATTTGATCAATGAACGGTCTATCTCCATCTCTTGGTGGCAGAAGAATGCGAAAGTTGAATGGGAGGTATTCCATTTTTCTTCTCTCCCACACTTGACAGCCCAAGCATTCCCTGTTTTGACTTTAATCAACTACGGATGATTCACTGCTACTCACTGTGGGTAATTCACTGCTCCCGTATGCGCCCGGGTGTGTGGGTGCCACCCACAGGCACCCAGGTGCGGACGGATGCCTGGTTGCAGGCATCCGTCGGCACCTGGGTGCCTGTGGGTGGCACCCACAGGGCACCCGGACTGGCACCGGCACCCGTCAGCACCCGCTCCCGCATCCAGGCTTCAAGAGGACGCACCGGTATCTTAGGTTTTAATTGCAAAGGTCAAGTTCAAGATTGATTTTTCGAAGGTAGATTATAGTAGAAGGAAATTTTATTTTCCTCTTATCAATTTGAATATGCATATAATCCTTTGGGATCTTCTGCAACTGCCAACTGATCCCCAAGTTTACTAATTAGGGTAAAACCTCTCATCCCAATCAAACTACTTTCAATTCATAAAAGAAGGTTGAATTTAAATTTTACGTATTAGGCTGCAACATTCTATTTATATGGAGCTAATTATCCCACATCTCAGCTTCAATTTTTATTAAAGAAGAATGTGTTCAGGTCACATTTTTTCATTCTGCTGGCCTTGCTGAATTTATCCATTGCCTCAGGTTATGATTTTCTGTGAGTTTCTAGTTTCTATTTATCCACCTTCATTAAACCTTGCCTGGTAACACTGAAATCTGGATAATCAATTGAGCTTCTGTCTATAAATTCTGAATAAAATAGATGTCTGATACCTCTTTGTCATCAGAGATTGTGGATTATATTAACTCATTCTATTCATCACAAACAGTTATTATTAAAAATAATCATCTTCTGTTGCCCCTTGCCTTCGCCACAAGTATCACCATAACTTACAAAGTATCTTGGTATATTTGTTTTGGTGAGATGTATCAATAGAAATAAGTTACATAGAACCTTTAGAACACGAACAAGAAAATTCAGCAATGTCTGGTTCCTTTTAACTTTCATCTCACTGAACATAATACTGCAAATTAGCAAGCACTTCTGTCATGTCCTTACCAACATCTTGCAAATTTGAGTATGAAGGGCCTTGGTTGGGTGAGATTTGAAGCTTGGGCTAGTAATAGTAACAGCATGAACTGTGCTCTGCCAATAAAAATATCTAGCAACATTGAAAGACAGGTCAAAATAAAACTAAGTATTGCGTATTGATATGTATCTCATGTAGAGACATTTTGTCAATTTTGTTCAGTTGGTGCTATGATGGGATCTAATAATAGTGCAGTATCCAGAAAATCCATTTGCATTACCACCACAGTATAAGGTCAAAGGGGAGTAGAAGTCTGGAGGAAGCTTGGTTATAATATTTTGTCTACTGCTTGTTGCTTTTGTTTACAATTGTAGATGATCATGAACCGGGAGGAGATGATCTATTTTTTATATTTGGTTGTCTAAAAATTGGAAAAATCCACATACATGATCACAACCATACCATATCAATGCAAGTAAGAAGCTAGAAGAGGCATAGTAATATTGTCTTTCATTATGTTTCTTGAGATTTGTATTCTCCAAGTGATGACAGGATTCAAGAATATTTGTGTGAATAATGAATGGATGTTGCCACCATAATATTACAAGTCAACAGGCATAGGACATGTGAAGGCATTAGCAATTACTATGTTCTAAATATAGATGATCATGCACCAGAGTGAGAAAATGGCCCAATTTCTATATCCAACTGTCTAAAGGGAGCCGGAAGATGTAGAGGATTGTATACCAGGATAAGACAGTGAATTTATTTCTATATTCAATATTGCTTGTATTTTCTTCAATGCAAACAAATGCTGGATTAACCATAAATCTTTAGAGTACCGATGAGAAGATTTGATACCTTGGCTAGGTATTTGGGGAAGGCAGTAACTTAGTATGCTAATTTTTCTACACAATTCATTTCAATGAAAAAAGACATTAAAAGTATAAAAAAAGGATTTGAGACATTTATTTGATCTGAAAATGCAAGCTTTTCATCATAATTTTAAAACCTTTGTTTATTTTAAGAGTGTCTTTTTATTTGGCTGCAGTTAACTTTTTGTACATATTTCTTTTTTTCAATATTGTTGCAATTTTGGTTGGCTTACTCTGATAAGGGTTTTTATTTTATGTATGTCATGTATGTTGTTGTGTGCTTTCAAGTTTGAAGCACTGGCATAGGCTGCATACAGCTGTATGCAGTAGTCCTCTGTCTTTCTGGTTGCAATTCTGGTTGACTTACTTGCATAGGTGTTTTTATTTTTATTTTTTGTTATGTATGTCCTATATGTTGTTGTGTGCTTTCAAGTTTCAAGCACAGTAATATGCTGCATACTGCTGTATGTAGGAGCCCTCCTTCTGTCCAGTTATTGTGGGTTGTCAAATGTAATGCTGCCCTCTAAGAGTAGTGTAGAGATTGTTTTTTATTCGTTGTGCTGGTAGCCAAATTCATGCTTCCACATGTGTGAGTCTGAATTTGCATGAGATTAATATAGATTGCAGACATGATTTTTCCAGTGCATATGATGTTTAAGACATGATGCAAAAAACATATATAGTGGGATATAAAAACACTTTTAATCATTAGTATATATTGACAAGATCATGAAAAGCAAGTAGATGCTGTATGTTCTTTTCTTCAACTTGGCAAGTGTTTCATGGAAGTGCAAGTGTAGTGACCCCTCTACTTTGCCGTTGGAAAACTACAATAAAATCTTAAAATGAATACAAACTTTTTAATTTCAAAAAATTAAAATAAATTCTTTCTATAGAACATGTATCTCAGTTTCAACTATGCATCATGTAAAAGCTTTACATCTAATGTATTCAAGTGAGTCTTACAATTACTTTTGTGGCAAGCAATACAACACCATTGAGCTATAATACATAGAAGAGATCATGCACCTAATTTAATTAGTTACCCTAGTTCAATCAATCAGATAGATGCATCGTTTTAAAGAAATCAAAGTCTTGATTCAAGATATATACCATGTGACTATCTAGATGTATATTCTATAGTCTATCATTCATGAATCACACAATATTTATACAATTGACTATCTAGATGGATATTCTATAGTCTATTTACACAGTTTATGAATCCTTAATACAAGTTTTACTATGTGTTCACTTGACTACGTTGAAAATTTTAAACCCTTTTTCCATGGGTTTGCCTGCAGATTTGTATCCATGCAATCAAAATCATATACATTTCTTCCCTTTTCAGTTCAGTTCTATTACTAAATTTGACCACCAGTTGATTAACTTGCAAAAGACATTTATTCGTTGTACATTTTTAATCCATCCGGCCATTGAATTTAGCTAAGAATAGGTTTAGAAACCCAAATATTCTATTAATTTTTTTTTTCAATGGAAAGATAGAGCACAATATTTCCATTCATCCTATGCGTTTACTTGATCAACTGCATTAGTGGAAGTACCAATTGTTTTATGACAAGTATATTCAGAAAACTTAAGAAAAATAGATCTTTAAGTCTCCAAAACCTCTGTTTTGGGACCAAAAGTGATTTGCAGGGTCATCCCTCGAAGACATAGAAATGGTCCACAGATGTGTATTTGACTGAGTGGTTTGAGCTTAATCCTCACTGAACATTTTATGAATGTGATTGCTCAGATCAGTATGCCTTGACTTCTTCTTGGTTCCTATCCACCTAAAGTTTGGACAATACTTTCCTAAAAACAATAAACTTTTTAAGTTCTGTAAGGTTGCATTCATGTCCAGATTTTTATCCAATGTTCAAAGAAAGTTGACAAGAGTTTTTTAATGGTGTTTGGGAACATTTTTGTAATGTCCCCTAGTTGGGGTATGCCTGATTTTTACCCAAAGTAACAATTCCACAACAAAATTTGTTTACAAATAGTATTCTATAATTAAACATATGATAGCTATTGAAACTTAAGTAAATAAGCAATTAAATTTAATAATATTTAATATGCAGATCTAATTTATAGGTTTATTTACAATAACCAACCATAGTAGGGGTTGAAGAGGAGAGCTCGATAAGTACTCTTTAGGGTTAGGAAATGGAAGAGATCTTGGTACCAAGAGTATCAAGTACAACTTATGACAGAGGCAGTGATTTTGAGGAATATATAATACCTAAATGATATTTTACTCTATCATTACATTTTGTTCTTCATTGGTTTACATATATGTCTAGGTTTCATGCTGTATAAGCTATGTGATGGTTATATGATTATATCTAAGGTAAAGTTGAGAAACTAGATTGATAAATTTCGTAACAATGAACGAAGGGCTGTACCATTTTATTAAGGGCATTTGATCAATTAGATAGGTCTAGAAGTTGTTGTGAAGTTAATAACTCTCGCTCTGGGTATGCCCTAGGGGATGGTACTGTTAATATACACTGTTCCTTACATGCTTTATGGTTATTGTCCTACAACTTAGCGTCTTGCTATTGTTTGTCATGAACATATTGTGAATGGTTATTCTCAACCTGTTTCCTTTCACATTTTATGACAATTCATAGGCAGACTACTATATTCATCACGCTCTTACACTATACTTGTACTCTTCCTTCCTATCCTTTGGCATACGCCCTATAGGTTTTTATGGCATTGTCATGACCAACAATCCCTATGTTGTTTTTACTAGTGTCTTACCAATGTTATTTAGGGGATTGTGAGACTCATGTTTGTAGAAAGGCGGCCTCAATATTCTAAAACATGTACCCCATTTTAATTTGAATGCAAGAACATGGCCCTTTAAGACTCACAAGTACTCGTAAAATGCACATAGAATAAACTTGCTGGAATCACATCAGACATGATGCAAAGCATATTCATGACATAAGGCATACATTAGGAAGGCAAACACGCACACTTGAAGTAATCATGCTGAAAATATGACCGACATGGAGCAATTACAACATATCCATAAATAGATATGAAGCATGGACATAAACACACGTAAGGCATGAGGAATCAATGTAAGACATTTAAGGCATGAAGCAATACACATAAACACATGTAAGGCATGAAGTATACACATAAGACATGTAAGGCATGAAGCAATGCACATAAATACACATAAGGCATGAAGTATACATGCAAGGTATGAAGCATCCATGTAAAACATGGAAGGCTTGAAGCAATACATCAATACATATAAGGCACAAAGAATACATTAGAAATGTACTCATGGAGTAACATGCTGAAGACACATAAGTTGTAAAGAAAACACATAAATACACAAAAGACACAAGGCATACATATAAAAGTTAAAACACACATATGAAGCAAATACAAGGCATACATGAGAAAAGCATGCAAATAAAATACGGCTGGCAGGATTAATGCTCTGATACCAATTGTAATGTCCCCTAGTTGGGGTATACCTGATTTTTACCCAAAGTAACAATTCCACAACAAAATTTGTTTACAAATAGTACTCTACAATTAAACATATGATAGCTATTGAAACTTAAAGTAAACAAGCTATTAAATTTAATAACATTTTATATGCAGATCTAATTTATAGTTTTATTTACAATAACCAACCATAGTAGGGATTAAAGATGAGAGCATGATAGGGTGCCCTGGAACATTGGCCCCAACTAAGCCCAAGGGTGTGATACAACACCACTTGGCCCACAGGTGGCAGGATCACGCACATCCAAGATGGGATGGTCTACTTAGAAGGGGAAACCATCTCTGCCCTCCCTTCTTTTGTCTCCTTAATGCCCCATCCTTTAGTTCATTTCTACAGCCATCCATGTTTCCAGACACAATTCAGTTCTCAACTAGATTCAAACAAGTTTTCCATATAATGAATTCACGAGCTGTCTAGGTGTTCAATTTCCTAAATTCCATAATCTCATGAACTCATGATTTCATTTATAGTTATTTTTACCAGCTTAGAAAGACAGTCACCAAATTGTTCATATCTTGTTTGCAAAATATCCTTGTCAATTTTGCCAAAACCCAAGTATTGATATACAAGATACAATCTGTTATCAGGATGTGTTTTTTTGGCAAACATGTTTTTGTTTATTTTGAAATTTTCGCTATCTTCTAGAAGTTGCCAAAATCTAATATTTGCAAATAAAAAAAAAGTTGCATTATTAATTCAAACATGTTTCCTAAACCCAAGGCTTCTTTTGGATTGAGATATTACTTCTCATGCTGCCCAAAACTTGAAAGATACCTTTTGTGAAATCGTCATAAGTCTCATCTTTCACCTTAACACTTGAATTCTTCAATTTCAATGTAAAACCAGTATTTTTTGTGTAGCCAACTAAAGCTTCCGTTGCATCTTTAATAAATAATTTGTAACTCAATTTCACAATTGCTTCCTCTATAATAAATCGGATAACTTTATAAATATTTTTAAAACTTAACTAACAATATTTTGCATATTTAAATTATCTGAGATGCTACCAACAAGGAAGAAGAAGCTTAAGCAGTGATTTTAGGCCTTAAGTTACTCTCCTTCAAAAAATTAATCATGACATTGCAGGAGACTCAGTGATTGTGATTAATGATTTACAGTAGATCATTTTTGATTTGGAAGATCAGTAACAAATTGTTGCAGGCTTAGCGTACTATTGATTGAGCTGGATTCTTTCAATTAAGCATTGCTACAGTGAAGTGATTAGGATGGCTGACTATTTAGCTAACCAAGGAACAAATGTATATGTAGAAACTATTATTGATAACAATGAAGCTATCGGGGAAGGACTGTAAAATGTTTTCAAGAAAGATTCTCCTTAAGTCTCGTGTCTCTAACATCATGTCTACTTATTATTGGGATTCAATTCTATGAGTGGCTTGTTCTCCCATTAATCCAGAATGATTAGTTCTCAAGGACCCTGCCTAAG
Source organism: Chamaecyparis obtusa (assembly GCA_027943335.1). Classification (NCBI taxonomy): domain Eukaryota; kingdom Viridiplantae; phylum Streptophyta; class Pinopsida; order Cupressales; family Cupressaceae; genus Chamaecyparis; species Chamaecyparis obtusa. The sequence goes on along the minus strand of BSBK01005868.1, from coordinate 126,226 downwards.
TGAAATGTGAGAATTTGAAGTGGGTAGCATAGTAATCATTTTATATGATTTGAGATTTTACCTTTCATGAACATTCCATCAATCTCCTTCTCATTGCATAGGCTGTGGACATCTCTTTGTTAGCAATTTCTTGTTAAACCCCTTTTCTTCCTATATTTGCTTAACTGCAAAATGGCTTTTTCAAAGGCCCCATTCTGGAGGCAAGATTGAAGAAAATATTTATAATTTAGCTGGGGTTGATGGAGGCTGTAATTAAGGGAGTGTTGGGAATTAATTATATGGAGATGGATATGCATGAATGAGTACCTAATTATAATATTTAAAATACCTACTTATGTTGATCCACCAAGATTAATTTATTCTATCCAATGAATTGAATAAAATCAGAGATTATTCCAACATACTAATTTATCATCCAGTTTAAATTATAATTCAAGCAATAGTTTTTTGCTAGGTTACTGTTTTGGGTGTAGAATTGGATGCAGATGCGAGATTCGGGTGTGCGGATGCGTGAAATTTTTTTTAGATGATGCAGATGTGTTATATATATATATATATATATGCAAAAATTAAGAAATGCAAGAAATATACAAAAATAAATCATTTGATAGTATGATACTTACACCATTGATCAAGATTTGAGATATTTCATATTTGATAGGTCTACCTAAAACTTCACAAACACAAATATTCAAGTTGAAATAAGTTCAATAACTAATGAGATGAAGAATGATTGAATGGCCTCTTTTAGGGCCATTTTAGGGTTTAAGAGCAAAAAATAGATTAAAATAATATTTTTTTTTTCTCCAAGAAGGCAGTGCCACTTAATATATTATATTAATAATAACTAGTTCAAAGGGCTCACAGAGAAAAGAACCAGAAAGAAAAACTCTGATCCTTGCCCATAAATACAAAAGGGAGCCTTGCCCCAGATATATAATTTTGAGAAGGAGAGGCCTATAAGAGAAAACTATACTAAAACCCACCCGACTAGCCAATGGCTAGAATACAATTTCTGAAAACCTAGAGTACAAATACTGAAACCAAAACTACCCGAGAAGAAACTAAGAGGCCTTATGCCAATAATACAAACAAATGAAAAAGCCAATTTGTGTTGCTCAAGTATGAAGAACGAGGATGAGGACTATATATCTTGAAAAAATCCAAGTTGGCCAAAACCAGAATAAGCCAAGATTTGTAGTTAATTCTCCATAGGTGCCAGTGACGAATCAGCCGAACCCAAATGCAAGTCTAAGTCGGTAGGAGTCTCAAAACTAGCATTGAGATCAAAACCATGGGAAGGACGATCAGGAACAGGGCTCAAGGAGGCTCAGCCATAGTAGGAAGAACAACATGATCAACATCATACTCAAGAAGGTCCAACAAAGCGAAAACCGTAGAGTGAATATTGTTGACACAGTTCAAACTTAAAAATCTACCATGAAGCTGTAATGCCAATTTTACATGTTTGAAATTATGACGCTCAAGACCCTTTTTGCTGCTCACATAACACAGAGAAGGCCGCATGATTGTTGAGAAAAGCATGATGGTGAAACAAATTACCAACCAGTGCTGCCCCATTCCACAAGTCATATTTCTTAAGAGCTCTCCACAATTTGTTAGCGCCCAAAAATTCAGATTGGACAAATTTATTTACAAGAACTTCCAAATGAAATGGGGATTGGAAGAGATCGAAAGAATTCGAGAGAAAAATGGACAGGACCTGAGAAGGAAAGATCATACGCTTTCCTTGCGGAAATAAAATGTCCTCACCCACAATTCTCTTGATAGCCCTTAGAATTTGAGGCCACTCACAAACAAAGACAACAACCAAAAGATCATCATTGATATGCCCCAAAAAGGGTTGCTCCCAATCTTCAACATCAAACAGTAATCTGTAGTTCTGAGGATAATGCTCCATATGAAGTGAATTACAAATAGAACAACCCACCATCATATCACTGAAATTCAACATTTGGGATGAGTGCAACGCCATAGAAAGTGAAGCAACCTGAACTCAAGTAGAGAAAACCATAAAATGCCTAAAGAAAAGATGAAGAAAACTAAACGTAGAGAAAGAGCAGTGTTAGTAAAGATAATAAATCAACATAAATGAAGTTAAGCCTGCGATCAAATCGAAACAAAACACACATAACAATGTACATATGCCCGACGCCACATAACTAACACAATCTCCACAGAATCCCAAACCATGACCCAAAAATGATGATAGGGATAAACAAATATGATGCTCATAAATGAAAAGCATTAGCCAAAACCGAGGACAACACGACGGAGTCATAAATCAACCAATCCCACTTAACAGGAAAGAGAAACAGATGTTAAAAGGACATTCCAAACACAACACGAAAAACAACCTAAACCACAAACATGAAAGAAAAAAGATAAAAGAAAAGGGAATACCGAGTAAGACCTTCCCCATACACCTGCACACACACATGTCAGAAAAGTATATACTACATATTGCATATCAATATAAACTGCTATGCAAAATGTAGGAAGTACACATATATGTGCAAGTATATGGGGAAAGAAAGAATTACTAGGTAGCAGACTCTTTTTCTGAATAATATCCATGAGAAGAGGGTACCTCTCAAGATCACATGTAACCACTAAGGAATCAATTTCTAAATTGGAACAACCCATGTTAGCCAAGAAATCTGCCATGTTATTAGCGCATGTTTTTTAAAAAAAAATTATGTGGCAAAAAGGTTAAAAAATTAAGTTTTTTTGGGTGTATGCCTGCGGAGGCGTCCGGAAGCGCTTGGATGCCTTGTGGGTGCCACTTGGAAGCCACCATAGACATTCGGATGCCTGTGGTGGCTTCCGGGTGGCACCCATAGGGCATTCGCCCCCGGATCTGCCTCCACAGGCATTTGCTTCCACATCTAGCATGCATGTGGACGCATTGGTATCTTAGGTTTTTTGTTATCAATAATTCTAACAATCCAAAATCATCTTAATGCAAAAGAGAAAGTCAACAAAAGTCAAGTGTGCCATGCTTTCAGCTCTGCGGTAGATGCAAGCATAATCATGAGTAGGGCTTGCCCTTTGGTGAAGTTTGAGGACAAATCTACTAGTGTTGGTGTTTAGATGAATCCTAGAGTCTTGGTATGGTGGTAAGTTGTTTGGATTTGAAGGAGATCATGAGTTTGGTATCCTATTTCCCTAAATTGCATATTTTCTTATCGAGAACATAAGAAGGTGTTTCTTGAGTGACCAAGGGGTAGGCATAGGTCTTTATAATGGTTCAAAGTAGAATGATTTTCTTTTGACATGAGTTGTGCACACAAAGGCATTTTTAACAAAATTTCTTGTTTTCACACTATTTGTTCAAAATCTGTTGATGTCGGTAGTCTCTGCATTAGGATTTTGGATTGGTTGTATTTTGGTGATTTTCATCATGGTCTCTCAGCATGTAACACAGTAGGAAAACTTGGTTTTAATCAGTGATTAAAGTTTCTAGATAAGATTATTGAACTTGAGAGGCTATTTGAAGAGAAACACAGAAGAAAATTCTAAAGCCTTGGGAAGAAAGGAGTCTTTTTCATTAATTCAATTCACTTTTTATTTTGGACCGGAATGAACCTTTTGGTAATATAAAATAGCCTTTGCAATGAAGCAAAGGAAACCATGATGTTTCCACAATATGATGTAAGAGATTTGTGATCATGCAAGGAAAATAACAGGTCCCACTTTATGATTCATCCATAGGACAAGAAAAAATGTCTTGAATTGTGGACAAGGATCTCTAAAAAGTTGGTAAGGTCAAGGAGAGGCTCTCCTTAAGGTTTTTATTAGACCTACCAATATGGGGACTTATGTATCTCTAAAGGAACAATTGGCTGATTTTAGGTTTGATTGGAGTGTTAGCATCTTTATGCAAAAGTTTAGCACATATGAAGGCAATTGAATGACTTAATATCTCACTTTTTTGATATTGATAATGTTCGAATCTTAAACAATTTCTAGAACTAATTTAAGGATTAATCATTTGAGACATGTTTCAAGCTTTTTCTCTAGGATAAATACAATGTTTTTAAATTGGGCTGGGAAAGTTAAAGCAAGGGCTGTAAGAGCAAGGAGGCAAGAATGGACAAAGACCTATTAAAAAGAAAAGGCACAAATATTAAGGATGCCATTATAGCTAAGAGGATAATATACTATGCAAAGTATTACCACAAGAGGGAGTGTGATTTTGTCGTGCCAATATGATAAATGAATAGCAACAAATCCCTTAAAGGTAGGAGGAAAAAGATGACATGTTAATTTATGTTGTCTTCATTATTAGTTAGTTCAAGCTTGGTCGAATTTTTAGTTTGGATGCTAGCAATCACATGTTCTATGATTCACATCTGCTTGTATCTATGGATCAATACTTATGCTTTTTGGGCTTTTCTTGTGCTTGACTGCCTCCATATACTTCACAAGTTGTTGACTACCATAGAACTCAAGGCCTCTCACACCTTCACAAGTTGTCTTAAGACGATTGTGTGAGTGCAAGTTGTGTTGTGGCAACCTAACATGGTATAAAAAAATAAACATTAGATATCATTCATCAACAATAAAAAAAATAAATTAAAACATATTCAAATATATTTGAAAATAAATTATAAAGTACCTTCAACAGCTCCAGCTTGGAGAAGGTCCTGAATATGGCTTGTAAAATATGATAATTGGTAACACACATTTGAATCTCCTTGGTCTCCATGCAGACTTGTTTGACCCATTCAAATTGTGTGCGAATCTTTTCTAATATTGAGTGAGTGGACTGCACATTGTGTCCAAAAAATCTGAGTATATGTAGCCTTCACTTTAGACGCAGCTGCTCTACAATTTTTAGCTTGCTTTGTTATGATTTGGACAACATCTTTAGGCCCCAGCACTTTAGTGAATTCTGTGAGGATATTGGCAATGAAACTTGCATCTTTTATTTTTTCTTCACAATCCATTGTCTTCAAAAACATCAGCCCTTTAGGGGACATTGCTATAATATTGATTAGTGGTCTTTTTTGGCAATCTTTTCATCCATGACAAATGATGGACACACATGTTTTGGCGGCCATGTATCCTTGATCACTCTCAATAACGTCTCTATTGAAGTCAATAAGGTGGTTTGCACCTTTTCATCCCAAGAACTAGCATAGTTAGGATGTGCATTGCAAAGGATATTCACCATATCATTGCTAATGAGGTGTGTTCTAACAATGTTGAAAGAAAGCCCATTGCCATAAATGCAACGAGCAATGCTTTGATTTGCAATCTCTGTGATTTCATTTTTGAAGGCCTTGTCTAATGGGCCTCTTTTTTGTGGAATCAAAACATTCCTCTTCTTTAGAAGATGGTGCCACTAGCATGAAAGACTGGGAGCCAACTAGTTGTGTGAAACCATTAGGAGCTTTTTGTTAGCTTTTCTTGGCAAGTGGATCTGCAAGACTCTTTGATCTATTACTTCTCATTTTGGCATCCTTTTGTACTTTAACATAAGCCAATATTAGATCCTTTGGGAACTCTTTTTTATTTAGGCCCAGACAAGCTATTATTGCTTGTAAAGGGATGACATGTAAGTGAGCTTTCACTTGAAAGTAAGCTCATGTACTCCTTTTGACAATGGTTATATCACCAAATAAAACTCCCTCCACCATGAATTTGTTGAATCATTGTTGTTTGTCACGAAAGAGGCAATATTGTATCAAATTTTGAAGAACTCTCTTAATTTTGGGCAACTGAGCTACAACTTCTAGCCATTCTAAATGAAACTAAAATGAAAATTTTTACAAATTAACAACACTAAAAGAAGATAAGATAATCTTTAATGTCCACGAGGCTAAACATAGCCTATGGGCCAGCCCCACAAATTAAGCCAACTTCAGTAACTTGGTTCTTTTCTTGTGCAAGTTGACGATGAACACTCCCCAACTTCTCAATGCGCTCCTCGCTGAATAAATTATGCCAAGAGTTATCAGATAAAATAACTGCAACTTTGTCCCTTCTGTCCTTATATGCATCACATTCTAAAATAAAGTGTTGTTCGGTTTCCAGTCCCAGAATTGCAAAACGTGCAAACTCTCTCTTCCCAACCCTCTTTTGGCCTCTTCCAACTCCTGGTCTCACAATGGAGTTGATGAGAATTGGTTCTCTGCTGGGCAATAAGAGTTTTTGCTCTCCAAGAGATGTTAGCTCCTATGTACGCTTTTTGAAGTTGATCACATGTGGGATTGAACTCATTGATGTAATATGTTTTCTTCCTTCCAAGCCCATTTCCTCAATTTCTTCCTAAATTGAAAAAATAAAAATAAAATTGGCATTACAACCCCTTGTTATGCATAAAAGTTTTAAAAAAAGTTCAAAGCTTACTAATTTTATTTTTAAAATTGAAAATTATAAAAAAGCTTGAAAAATCTTGAAAAGATTATTGAAAACTAGAAATGGTTAAATCTTTCTTGTACAACAAGATTCCTAAGCTTTTGATGCATCTTACTCCTCTGTAGCCTTCACCTTAAAAAAAAGGAAGCAACCTTCAAAACCCAACAATGGCAGGTTGGAGAAAAAAATGGTTTTCTTGGTGATTAGTTTTTGAAATTACTTTCAAACACCAAATAGATAATTTTAGGCGAATCGCATCTTTGGGAAGTGTGCAGGATTTAATTTTTTTTTTGGTTTCGAAGACACCTTTTCTGGTCATCCCTGGTCATGCATATGCCTAGGTATGCCCTGTAATTGGCCGTGGTATTACCTGGATGCCCGGGCAGTACCACGGGGGACCTGGGGGTGTACAGGCACCAAACCAGTACGTAGACCACACTGATACCTGGACCAGAGTCTCAGCCCAAGTTCCTGATAACATAGCCTTTGGAATGCACTTGTTAGCAATAATACAATAATCTCTGGTTCCGTATCAATCATTCAGTGTACTTACCTGAATGTTCAAGCCAATGGTCTAGGATGGTTTGAAATAGAATAGATGAGATTCTCATGAACATTATGCATAGAGTTCTTTTTTTTGCCACATCATATCCTGTCAGGAGTTGGTTTCTGTAGGTTTTACATGCATCTTGTTTTCTGTAGTCTTGCCACAGATTTGACAATTGTAAGTTGAACCTAATTCTGAATCCCTGTAGGCCTATTGGTTTAGATAAATTAGGCAGTATTTACAAAACTAAAAGAAGGTTATGCTTCCATGTAATGCCAATTCAGAAGAGTATGCCTGTAGAGAATTGTCTTGGAAACAAGTTAGCTTATTCTGAACATTATAGGAAAGAAAACTTCAAATCCTTAATGAGATAGTAAGTTGTTTTCATTGCTAATGTTAAAAGCTTTATCAATGTAAAAGGCCACCATGGACAAGCAAGGAAACATAGCTTTGATGGACTTCCACTCTTAGACTTAAACTTAAAGTGTATGCCAAGCATTGCCAGTTGATGGAAAAAATTATCTATTGCAGTCATTGGTGTCTAAAGAATAACATGAGGAGGTAAGGATAAGGAAAGTGGCAAAGATTGATCTTATTATTTGAATAAAAATGCTGATGGGTGCTGGATGGCCTCTCATGGTTTGATTATGTTCACCTTATGGATAGTAATCTACAAAGAAAATCATATCAACTAGTTCACATCTTCTATGTACTTTCATTAAAGCCATACTATCAATTAAGCAGGCTTGATTTAAATAGCATTCAGTTAGCATATACACATTTGTGTGTGCAAGGTATATTATGTTCCTTAAATTATAGCTATGTAGGCATATTTGCTTGATTATTATGGTGGAACTGACTTGTGGTATATTTTGTAGGAGCATCAGTAAGGTCAACGATGAGTGGTTTGCAGATGAAGAAAATGTACGGAAGACTGTAGGCCTGTTGGAAAGGGCAATAATTGAAATACGATCAGATGTAAAGGAGGTAAGTGAGCTTGGTTGCCTAATGCATTCTTTAATCAGGATATCTTTTTTGCATCTGCCTATGCATAGAATAGATTGCTGTTATTGCTCCAGATTGTCACCATTCATTGTTTTGTTCTCAGCAGTTGACATGTGGTATATGTTTTGAGACTTATGCTCGTCAACGGATGAAATCTATTGCTTGTGGCCATCAATTCTGTGACACATGTTGGGCAGGTATTGTCTTAGAGTGGACTTTTGCAACTGATCTTTGTCAATATTAGGTTACAACCTACCATGGAGTCTGTAATGTAAGCAGGTTTTTGTTTGTAATTAATCTAATGGAAACTACAAGATGTTGTGTAGTTGGCTTGATAGTGTGGTTGATTTGCTGGCAACCTGTTGATATTTGTTTCTTAATTTTAATAATCATCCCTCGCAGTAAATATGTGCCATGCTCTGTACCCTAAGGTTAAACAAGTGTGCTAAGCATAAATTATACATGATATCTTCTGTGACCCTTTTGAAATGAAGTTTTCTTTGATTGTTTCACAGAGTTCATTTCTTTGACCTGATGTAACAAAGCACTCATTTTCTGATTGCTTTATGTTTAGAACTTGCTGGGTATGATGTTTAGATTAAGAAATATTTTCTAGTCAAAAAAATGATATAATTTAAGAGAGAATCTAATGGTCAGTTTTTTATGTGAAGGTTACATTCATACATCAATTGGAGATGGTCCGGGATGCTTGACATTACGTTGCCCTGATCCGTCTTGTGTGGCTGCTGTTGGTGAGGATATGGTTCTTTCTTTGGTTTCTGATGAAGATAGAATCAAGTATATGCGCTACCTTCTTCGATCATATGTTGAAGACAATAGAAAGGTGTTTAATATTCCTTAACATGATTTTGCAGCAATAAAAATTGTATTTTATTAATTTTTTCATCTGAAATCACAAGCCTCAGAGAGGAATACACTTTTGTTCATTTCCCACTAGTTAGTTTGCTTGCCCGTGCAGTTGATAATAGACTAAGTAGTAATCAATGGGTCTTCTATTTTTAGATGTTGATGGAATGGGCTGCTAATATCTACTTTTGCAATTCAAAATCTAACAATGGAGTTTCTCTGAGTTAATGGGACAAGAGCCACAGGGACGGCCAATTTTTTCCTAAATTTTGGGGATGGCCATATATATATATATATATAATTACAAACATATATAAAATTATATATTAGTAGGCCATTAGTGAATGTGAATGTGAATGTGGTGATGTCATCACTCATGACTAAATCAATCAAAACTGAAATGATAGTGAAAGTGTATGTAGATGTGGATTTATAATGGATAAAACAAATGCCAGTCCAGGCATGTCAGTCCCTTGCAGTGTATGTATGTCAATCCAATGCAGTGTATGTATGTTGATAATTTACGTCACACATTTTTAGATCCTAATGAGAGCAACTCAACCCGAAGGGAATAAACACAATAGCAGTCAAAGATTTGGGCTTCCAAGTTTTTGTTTTCAAACTATGGTTTCACTTTAGCACGATTGAGGCTACAGTTCTGACTTGCATCACTAATTTCAAATTCTTTTTCCAATGTGCCATTAAACCTTTTGCTAAGCCATCAATTTTTATTAACAGTTTATTGTTGGTCAGTTGGATCTAAAACAGGTTAGTTGGGCCTTCAATCTGATCATTTTGCTATTATTGACCTCAAATGTAGTAGGCCCTTCTTATTGTCACTTTTCTATTACTTTAGTTTGCTCTTGTTTCGTTTCTGTCAAGTCCTGTTGATTTTATCTCACCAGTTATAGTGTCTCTTGATTTTGAATCCATTGCCTTCATGAACTGGTTATAGTTTTACCCTAACTATGAGCTTCTACAATGTCCCCTTTTGGGATATACCTAATTTTGCCCAAAAGAATAACAAATCCAAAAATATAACTTATTTACAAGAATATTCTTTTAGTAAATTAATCATTAAGCAAAATGATAATGCAGATTCCTATTTGTAAACATGCACACTATAGCTTCAACCATATTAAAACTTGAGGGAAAAGCACCATAGGATGCTGGGAGACTATCCTCCGCAATTAAGCCCAAGAGTGTTAAATAAGCAACCAACTCAATCTGATCCCATGGCCCACAAGCAACCAACTCAATGGGCGTCCACTTAATGGATAGGATCCATACTCCTTATCCCTATTGTGTTTCCTTGCCTGTTTCTAATAAGATCGCCTGATTATTAGTTCTAACTCTTTTGTGGATTTTTAAGTTAATCAAATAAATAAAGCAATGATTCAGATAAGAGATTAAATAATAGACTTAATCATATTGCATACTAATTATTTTGTTAAATTTAAAGGGCTGCTATATTTCTGAATGCAATTTATATTTAAAATTTCTCCAATCTGATCAATCCTTCTCTTTAAGTGAAGACCTGCCTTATATAGTCCTCAAGGGGAGGCATATGGACACAACCCTTGGTTAAGAGTATCTTTCTAAGATACCGGTGCATCCTCTTGAAGCCTGGATGCGGGAGCAGGTGCTGACGGGTGCCGGTGCCAGTCCGGGTGCCCTGTGGGTGCCACCCACAGGCACCCAGGTGCAGATGGATGCCTGCAACCAGGCATCTGTCCGCACCTGGGTGCCTGTGGGTGGCACCCACACACCCGGGCGCATACGGGAGCAGTGAATTACCCGCAGTGAGTAGCAGTGAATCATCCGTAGTTGATTAAAGTCAAAACAGGGAATGCTTGGGCTGTCAAGTGTGGGAGAGAAGAAAAATGGAATACCTCCCATTCAACTTTCGCATTCTTCTGCCACCAAGAGATGGAGATAGACCGTTCATTGATCAAATCGCAGATGAAGACTTGGGTTTAGTTTTTAACGTGCAATACGCTATTTGCAGGAGATATGTGAGATGTATCATCGGGGAAGAGGTATTCTCACCAATGGCTCGAAGGATTATTTTTCCCAATCATCTTCCATCAATCATTATTTCGAACTCACTAGATTTAATTCAATCCTTCACTGATATTGACGATCTTGTTGAGAAATGCACTAGACAGGGTATTGTATCTCATGATGCCCAGCTTCCAGCATCCCAGAGATATAGATATAGGGCCCGCTCCTGTCCGGTTCTCGCTCCTGGCCCGGCCCTTACTTTTCGTCACTCACTCGATAAACCCGTTTATTATGTTGCAAAAGATTCATATTTAATAATATTGATTATTAATATTAATTAATAATATGATTATTATTATTTTATTATCATTAAATAATATTACTAAGATAAATATTATATTAATGTCATTATTACTTAATATTAATAATTATTGATATTATTATTGAGTAATATTATTTAAGATTAATATTCTATTAACATTATTATTAATATTAATAATTATTAATTATTAATATTATATATAACAATTACTCATAAGAACTCATATATTTATTATTAAAATAATATTCAAATCGAGTTAACTCATTTGCATTGTCAATTACGGCTCATGACAGAGAGACTCTTTCTTGCACTTCTTTGCATATATCATATATTAGATTATATATATATATATATACACGTATCCAAACGCACCCGCACCCTCTAAAAAAAAAAATTCACACATCCCGCACCCGCATCCCGAATCCGCACCCGAATCGGCAACTTAGGTATCTTTCTTCATAAGGAAGCGCCCCTTCTAAAGTAACTGCTGTCTCTTCATAAATTGCGGCTGCCTGAATCGATGTTATTAAGCCTTAGTTAAGATATCTATTTCCTTCAGCAAATCCCTGATGCTGTCTTATTTATCTCAATCTTCATTTTTTCTCTCTTGCTTTGGATAGATCATAGATGTTTTAATGGCAGGGGTATGACGGCAATATGTGTGTTCAGCATTTATTGATGTACACAAGTTACATGGGTTCCCATCCAAAACTGTAGTCATTTTTTATAATAGGGATTGATACTTGATATGAGTATTACAAAAATACAATACATAGGATGATCACCAAGATATTTAATATTAACAAAGGAACAAAAGACTCCTTAAACAAAAGTTACAGAAGATCTAATCGTAAAGAATAAGATCAACTAAAAAAGAAAAGGACAAGCATGACAACTAAATAATAAAGAATGTTCCTAAAGTCTATCCTAAATCAACCATGATAAACTAAATATTACAATATTACTTCAATAACCTCCCTTAACGGTCAATCTACTAACCACACCAAGTTTATCCAAAAATGTTACAAATTTTTTGGGACTCAAGGATTTGGTAAGAATTTCTGGAATTTGATCCTTAGTTGCACAATACTGCAAGTCTACAACATTATCGATACCTCTTGTCCATCTTCTATAGTTGCCTGATGAAAATGACAATGAAGCTCTACATGTGTTATGTTCCCTGTTTAAAACCTTAATTATGATGCCCACTGCTGAAAGAAACACTTAATAATAAGTAATAATAATAAAATATATAAAAGTAAACAAATAAATAATATAATTGCAATATAAATAGGTGATAATATTTTAATAAATAAATAAATAAAAATATTAATAATATTATACATAAGTAATATTATAATATGTAAATAATAATAAACTTAAAATATTAAAATTAAGAATAATAATAAAATATGAAAATAAATAAATATAATAATACGATATACAATTTAGTAAGGCTAAATTAAAGATCTAAACTTACTACTAAAGGCATTATGTGTGACATTGATGTATTGAAATAACAAGCGGTCATGAGCCATACCTAAACCATAAACGACAACTGTAGGAAGACAAAAATAATAGTAATAATATAATATAATGACTAACATAAATGATTAGTCATTGCTGGAGAGTCAACGATTAGTAGAACTAATTGCTTGGCACAAATTGGAAGAATACGGAGGCAAGAGGAGACACGTCACTTTGGACATGGCCTATCATCCTCTACAAAATAATACCACAATCAGTCTTTCTTATTAGAATATTATAATATTTCTTTAATGGTCATCTTAGTTAATCTTTAGTTTATTAGGTAGTTTCTATTTCCGTCTTTAGTTCACGATTGTTTCTTTTAGAAACATTGTCTTTGTAAATCTATGTAAGGAACTTTCCTCTGTTTAATAACACATTCATTATTTTACCATAATATGGTATTAGAGCCGATGGGATTTTTCAGAGTGGTGAATTTTTTAAAACAAAACTCGTGGCTTCTTGTTTTTTGCGAATTTTTTATTGAAAATTCGTGAGGTTTTTTGTTTGTGATTTTTTTCTCAACAATCCGTCTAGGGTTTTTGCGTCCTCGTTGACGCCATTTTTTGCAAATCTCTTGTTCAAGCTTCTTTTTTTGGGTGTCGTTTTTTGTTTGAAGATCGTTGGTGTTTTTTTTGACCACTAATCCCGATTTTGATCTCCATTGATCCCGTTTTTGGCTGCATTTGTAAAACTGACAGCTATTTTTAGATCATCAGCCTATTTTTCTTCAAAAATGGCAATCATTTTTGTTTATATGATAAAAGTGATCCTTTATGTTGTCTTTTTCCTCCCACGAAGGTTATCTGCTATTTATTTGCAGTCTTAGACATTAATCTGCCATTTTTATTTCTGGTTTTTGCTCATTTTCTAGCCAGCTAGGGTTTCTTTTGAAACTCTCTTTTTCTGTGTTGGTTCAAAAATCTAATTATATATTCTTGGTGGGTTTTTTGAGATCTCAACTGGGTTGTCGTCAGAATTTTCAGGGTAGCTTGGTTACCGTGCTTCAAATTCCGTACTAGTCGGAATTTTATTTTGATTTTAGATTCCTTTTGGATTTTTGAGATCTCTTTTGGGTCTTCATCGGATTTTTCTGGGTTAGTCGAAATTTTTTCTCGAAATCCATGCCAGCCATACTTCATTGTTTTTTGAAGTTTGTACTTGCGCTACCTCTGTTTTTTTGCATTGGGATTCCTATTTTGGTTTCCTTGCTATCACCTCTTCTTTGTTTTAACTTTTCCGTACATTGGGAAATGTGCAAGATGGCGTCGTTGACCAACTTAATGTTGGAAGGTAGTCAGAGATTCAACAACAAATATTTTTTGAAGGGTTTATAACTATTTCCTCAAAAATTATTTGTGTTTGGTTTTGACTGATTTTTCACCTCAAAAATTATGTTAGGTTTTGATCAATTTTTCACCTTAAAAATTTAATTGGGTTTTCGTCGATTTTTCTCCTCAAAAATTGTTTCTGGTATCTGTAATAAGCAAAGTTCGCGTGGGATTTCATAACAGGTATTCCTATTTTCAGGTTTTTACCGTTTTTTTCCTAAAAAATGATGCTTCGCACTCTTCAAATCATAGTATTTTGATTCAGTTTTGGGGCTTTTTGCTCATTTGCAATAGTTTCGAGGGTTTTGTAGCTGTTCTCAATGTGTATCTCTATTTCCAGGGAAGGATAGTTCAGTTATCCAACATCAGGTTGGGTGTTTTTGTGATGATTTATGGTCAGCGGTTTTGTTGATTCTGGGAGGGTTAGTGGAAGAGTTTGTGGTAGGCTCTACTCTCTTGTTGCAAATCATTCTGAAGAAAGGGACCACCTTCTTTGTTTTTTTTCTGGCTTCTTGGTCATTAACATTTTGCAAATCCAGGGAGGGTCTTAGCAACAACAGAATGTTCTAAAGAATTTGTGACCAAAAGACAATAGTTAGACAATGACCATTAAATGAGGGTATTAGAATATTATAATGTTTCTTTAATAGTCATCTTAGTTAATCTTTAGTTTATTAGGTAGTTTCTATTTCCGTCTTTTGTTCACAATTGTTTCTTTTAGAAACATCGTCTTTGTAAATCTATATAAGGAACTTTTGTTCCTCTGTTTAATAACACATTCATTATTTTACCATAATATTTCTGAGGCATGGAGGAAAAAGGAAAAATGATTAGGAGTTAGAAGGCAGCGATAAGTATCATTGGAAAAAATAACAAATACAGTCACAGTCAAATCAACATCCACTTAATCATCGAACAAGAAGAAATACACAGAGAAACGAAGCAGGAAATGCAGGAGAAATACAGCGAATAATGCACATTAGAAGAGGTAATACCCAGCCAGCATCGGAGGAAAAAGCATCAGACTTGACCTTATAATCAACCAGCATATACAGTCAGCCATCGAATCAACCAATCAGGAGTTTATATGTTATACAATCAACAACTATAGAATGCGAAAAAGAAAGGCATTGAAGGAAGTCAGCAGCAGACCACAGCAAGAAATGGCAAGGAAGAAATCTGAGGAAGATCGCTGAAAGGTATCACAGCTCAGAAAGGAAGGTAAGACTTATTCATCGATTTCTGAGCACGGGATTTTCATATTGCTGTTTATAAATCTGAACACAAGTTATTCATATTACTGTTTATATATAGATAGATAGATAGATAGAGGGAGGGAGAGAGAGAGAGAGAGAGAGAGAGAGAGAGAGAGAGGGAGCTGCACATCAATTATATCTGGTGTGTAAATTATTTCACTTGATCTGATATCAATCTGGATGAAATATATAAATATTAATGTGTCTGCACACTAATCAAATGGAGTAGACACACACAGAGACATATCTGGAAGATTTAGACGTACAGGAACAAAGTGCTTTGTATTATATATGGCTATTCATGATATACAGTAAGATCATATAATTCTCATACTGTAATTAGATCTATGTTAATATATTTGTGATCTATACTTGTATGATGTAAAAGTATGTTTATCAATCCAATGACAATAATCATGGGATGGGAGGAAAGGGCAATACGGGAGAATGGTGGGGCCTCACTATGTACACCACCTCATAAAATATGAGGCCAAGAGGGATAAGAGGTTCCGCTTTTGGGCCTAGGGTTGAGTTAGGACACCCTATTATAATCTTTTCCCCAAAGCATATGATAGAGCTTATATGATAGTTTAAGGACCTTAACCATGTGAAGGAAATAAGGTAGAATGATGAGGGTGAACGGCATAATGATTCTGCTAGGTAAGCCAACTCCATAAGGTATGGGGCCAAGGGGGATAGAGTATCTGCCTTTGGGCCTAGGGAAGTGACAAAAAGGGCACCTCATCTTATCTCCTTATTCATCCCTCACTATGGTTATGGCCCATAAAAGTTGAAATGCTATAAATGTTTTCTTACCAAATGCCTAAGTATATTATGATTATGTTATGATCTTAACTCTAGGATAGTCCATGGGACATTAGACGCCATAAGTGAATTTCTTTCATATGCATTAGATGTTGTTATCTAATCTCTAGGTTAGGACTGTATATTTTTTAAATTATCAATTTATAATTCTTAAGGCAGATTATATTACACCAACAATATAGTCAGTTATATATATGCACTTGTTCCCTATTTGGTGATTGTAGGACCTAAATTAGGATTTACCTTGTTAAGGCATCTTTTTGGTAAGGTTATTGATGGACATATTGTCATTGATGTCAAAATCAGAGATCAAAGAAGGTTAAATACAACATATATGAATCAGAGATGCACATATGAATATAATAACAGCGGCATATATACATGGCATATAATCAGAGATTATATGTTCAACAGTGAAAATACATATATATGAAGATATATAATAGATGAAGACATATAGAAGTATAATGTGAAGCATGTATAATGTGAAGATACGTATATGAATAGAAGCAGCATATGATATATATACATTATAGAAATAATGAATGATAGACAGCACATACGTATACATACAGCATAAAGTCAATATCTAGAGATATCATTAATACTCAGATATATACAACAAAGAACGGCATAAAGACATCTAAACAGTGACAAAGACTTCTATAATATTCAGCATTGTATGCAGCGATATGTTATATATCAAAGGCAATATAAACTGTATATGATATACATCAGAAGAATCTTTATGTTGACATATTTATGTTGATAATCTTGCAACAGACTTTGATGATTGTCAACTGATAGCTAAAATCCTTAGGGTTTTCATATGATTGGCATCGTGAAATTTCAACAACTGAACCTGATTATTACAAGTGGACACAGTGGATCTTTCTTAAGTTACTGAAGATGGGACTTGCATATCAGGCTGAAGTCCCCGTTAATTGGTGTCCTGCTCTTGGCACTATTTTTGCTAATGAGGAGGTGATTGATGGTGTTAGTGAGCGAGGCGGTCATCCCGTTGTCCGCAAGCCAATGTGTCAGTGGGTACTTAAAATTACTAAGTATGCTGATCGCCTTCTTGAAGATTTGGATGGTCTTGATTGGCCAGAGAGCATCAAGGAAATGCAGCGTAATTGGATAAGAAGATCAGAAGGTGCTGAATTGTACTTCTTTGTTCTTGATAATGATGGACAAGAGGCTGACTCAAAGTTGTTTGTACAACAAAACCAGATACTATTTTTGGGGTGACGTATTTAGTTATTGCACCCGAACATCCTCTATTACCGTTCTTAACATTTGATTCTCAGAAGGTCCATGTATTGATATATACTAAGTTAAAGAATGATTGCAGATACATACGGCAGTACATACCTAGCAATAATATACAGAGGTATTATATGCAGAGACGGGTACACATACAATGAACAGACGTATATGAAAGCAGAGAAGTGACATGATACAGCGATCATATGCATACGGAGATATCATAAACAGCAATATATTTTATACAGTGAACATACGAACATGTATCAGATACGAACATGTATATGAACAGATGTCTTGAGTATTGTACAGCAATGAATAATAAAAACAAAAGCAGAAAATATGTATAGTGGATATTAAAACATCGAAGGAAATGAAGACAAACATAAGTATGCAGCACATAACAATTATATGCAGACACGTATATAATATTATGCTGCGTTAAACAAATATATACAGTGATTAATATATACAGCAGTCAAAGATGATATATTCGAAGGTGTAAAAATATATGTACAGCGGCTTTCAAATAACAGAGAAAATATCGAAGATTGATTAATATTAATCAAAGGAAAAAGTTATATCAGATATATCGAAGATATATAAAAGAGTTTTAAAGGCAAGAGAAAGTCTTTTAAAGTTTTATTTAATATGATTAAATAAAGGAATTATTAACTTATTTTTAAGTTAATAATATTTTAATAAAAGAGACACCTTTTCAAACTGAAAAGTCATAACTTTTAAAAAAATGACATAATGTTTCATATGAATATATATATTCAGTCTTATTTTGAAAATAGAAATAAGTCAGCATGTGAAGATAAAAGGAAGAGCAGTCATAGTATAAAGGAGAGAAGAATTAATGATTATAAATTCAGATTTTTTTATTATTGTAAAAATACTGTCATAATGACATATATTTGAAAATAAGGAGAAAAATATTGGCTGACTTAGAGAGAGCAGATTGTGTCCATCATCAGTTGAAGATAGCAACATTGTCAAGGTGGAAGAAAAATTTGAAAACAGTGAGTTGGTGCTCAGAATCCAGTCAGGGGGAGTTGGTGCTTCCAGTAGGTTGGTGTCTGCGAAGTGTGGGAGTTGGAGCTTCCAGTAGGTCGGTGTCTGCAAAGTGTGGGAGTTGGTGCTTCCAGTGAGTTGGTGCTCATAAATATAGGGGTTGGAGCCTCTAGTAGGTTGGAGCCTACAAAACATTGTAAAAGAACAATATTATATATAAAAGCAAATTATTTTGTGGTTTTCTCCCATATTGGGTTTCCACGTAAAATTTGTGTTCATGTGCATAATTGTTTATTTTGAAGTTATATTTGAATAAAAGCATTTAAATTTAAAAAAGGTTAATATACTGATTCAGCCCCCCCTCTCAGTATATTCGTGTGCTCTTTAGTTATATCTCTAATTGTCTTATAATTCTTATTTCAATGAAATTTGTGATTCTAGGGCAAAATTAGGGCAATCCCATGAATGGGACATTAAAACATGTTTGGTATGCTCGTAGAAGACTGGATTCTTTGCAAGTTTTAGCATCCTTTGGGCTTGCTTGAGCCATTCTCATGTTTGAAAGCATCCTTTGAAGCTATACTACCTCACGTGCTGCTCTGAAGGTTTCTAGATACTATGCTTGTGTCAAGGAAAGAGTTAGTGCTTGCTGCTTCTTACTGTTCCATGTGACTGCATGCATACCACGCTGAAAACATATCTAGAAGTGGATTTCGTGTTATCAACAAAACCTGCCCAATTTTAATCTGTGAGCCCAACCAGCCTCGGATCTTTTTATTTGCTACAAGGAATGCCAAAGTGAAGTGTTCCTTTCACATAGCTTAGCACCCACTTCGCTGCAACTCAATGTTTTGCCAAAGGTGCTGTCATGGATTTGGAAATGTAACTCACAACGTAACTCAAATGAGTCTAGTGGCTGTAAGATAGATAAGGCTACTCACTAGTTGCCTAAATGTTGACTCATTACCTTTGAGTTTGTTTTGGCTGAAAGCTTCAACCCATTCTCTGTAAGTGTAGATAAGATTTTGCAATCTGTCATTCTGAACTTGTAGAGCAAACTCTTTTCATAGTTAGGTTGAGAAATAAATACTACTACTCGCCAAACCTATACACAAGCAATAATGTAGGAGGCCTAAGTCTGCCATGCCAAAAGCCTTACTCAAATTACATTTGATTTGTTCAATCAAATGTGCCTCAGTACTTGTAATGATGATATCATCTATTTAAATAATTGGTAGAATGATCTCATTGCCTATGCTTTTTAACTAAGTGCTTGTCAATCTTAATATACCATGCCCTAGGTGATCTCTTTATGTCATATAGAGATTTTGTTAGTGTACATACCTGATGCTTGTTGCCCGCAACTTGAAAACCTTGAGGCCAAGTCATGTACATTTCTTCCTTAATGTTGACTTCCTGTAGGAGGAAAGCTCTCCAAATTATCAATACCCTTTCTTTAAGAGAACCCTTTGTCACCAACCATGCTTTGTACTTGTCAAATGTATCATCAGCTATGTACTTGACCTTGCACACCCATTTGTAGCCAATGAGTTTCTTCAGTGGTGGAATATCTGAAAGAACTCAAGTCTTAGTTTTGATAGGACTTCGACGTTTGGGTTTTATGGTCCTCTTCCTTTCAAGTTTACCTTTTGCTTCCTCAAACCCTTGAGGCTCATAAATTTCTTGAATGTTTCCCATAAGAGAAGTTAATTGTATTCTTGCTCTTGCCTCTAGATGATCTGCCCCCAAACTTTTCACCATCCCAGACATTACCAACAAGTTTTTCTTCCGTTTTGGTCTTTTTTGAAGAACCTCTCCAACCAAATCATGACTTGGATTGCTTGGTTCTATGCCATCTGGATGTTAATCTAGGCTCTCCTAAATAGAATATTTTGGAACTGTACTTGCTTGGGAGAGCCCACATGCTTAAAATGAGATTCCTCATGTTTAGAATCATTAGATTTCAACCCTTTAGGTGGAGTTAATCTTGATCTTTAGAGGGAGGTGAACATACCCAACTTCTTCATTGATCACAACATCCTTGTTGAATGTCAAGTGATCAGTGTCAACATCAATCAACATGTTAGTTTTATGATTGTAACTGTACTTTATAAGCATCAACTTTTGACTTCCTTGAGTTTAGCTGGGTTCTGTTCGCATTTGGAATCCAAACATATGCACTAGAACCGTAAGTCTTAGGATGAGTCACCTTTGATTCCTCCTAAACTAAGCTTCTTTTGGGGTCCTCTCCTTCACTACTTGTGTCATAGATCTGTTGAGAAGATAAATTGCATCACTAATCACCTTAGCCCTAAACTTCTTAGGAATACCTCTGCTCTCCAACATACACCGAGCCTTCTCCATAAAAGTGTGGTTCCTTCGTTCATCTAGTCCATTCTGCTTTAGAGTATAGGCTGTTGTGTGTTGACGTTTGATACCATGTTTAGCACATAAGTCATTAAATTTGTTTGAATAGAGAATTCACCTCCATTATCAGATCTAAGAGTAACAATGTCACATCTTGACTCATTCTCTACTAATAGTTTGAACTTTTGAAATTTCTTAAATGCATATGATTTTGATTTCAAGAAAAAACACCCACAATTTCATATTGAAATCATCAACAAACAAAAGAATGTACTTGACACCATTGATCAATTTCATTTTCATTGGTCCACAAACATTTGGATGAACCAGCCGTAGGACTCTCAAGGTTCTCTAGGTTTGTCTAACTGAAAACAATGTTTTGTGCTATTTCCCTACTTGGCAAGCTCTGTAAATATTCTATATTTGCTGTCGGATATGGGGTAACCCCTCTATCAAATTCTACCAATGTAATTGAGACTGGTAGATTAGGTTGGGGTGCCTATACTGCTAATGCCATAGTGTACTGACATTTGATACTCTCTTGGCTGCTACTAGATGCTTTTGAATCTCTCTAGGATCAACAAGCTGATACAAACCGTGATCTTTGATTCCAATAACAATTGTTTTCTTTGGATTCCTTGTCAACAATATAGGACTTGTGTTTGCTAAATGTGACATATAAATAGAGACAATGGCACAAAATTTGATTCATTGAGAGAAAATTGAGTTCCATTTTTATAGCATAGTACACATTGAAACAAATGAGATTTTTCCTACAAGAAGGTATTTGCATATTTTTGTTGCCAACAACTATATACTCCTCATCACCACCGAAGATCAGTAAATCAAAGCAAGCTGCGTACTCTGTGAACCAATCTTTCTTGCTAGTGAAATATTGAGATGCTCCAAAGTCTATGTACCATGCAAAAGACATTGATTGATTTGTTGGTTGTTCGGTCATGAAAGTGTAGAAGGCTAACTCCTACTCAAAATGCTCTGCAACATGAGCCTTTTGTGAAGACCCTCTTGTGTTGGATTTCTTTTCAGCCAACTTCTATTGTAGTGCTTCTTAATATGACCAAGTTTACCTTGATAGCGATGTGATATTTTTGAGATTCTTCAAAGTATCTTCATTAGAATTCCTTCGACCTTTCTTCTGAGGCCACATGCCTTTGCCCTTGCCCCTGGCCACAAGGGCTTGCTCCACAATCTATGTATCGTTGTTGCTATCAAATTGCTTCTTTCATCTATACTACTACAATAGCTTTTTGCACAAATTGTCAAACTTCTTGCAAACAATGGTAGATGTGATGTTGAGTGTCTTAATGATATGTTCATATGCTTGTGGTAAGCTTTTTGGCATCGTAACCACCATATCTTCTTTCATTTTGTGACCTGTGGCTCCAATTGATCACAAACATCTTTGATTTTCATCGAATGATTTTGCAAAGACATCTTCTCATCCATCATGATTGAGAAAAGCATGTTTTTAAGGAAAAAGCCTCTGCCTTTATCTGACGTCTTGTGCAGATCTCGCAGCTGCTTCCATATCTTATGATAAACAACATGACAACTTCTCTATCACAGTCGTCAAACTCATCCTGGTCCTTATTCACAATCGATGGCCAAGTGTCATTACTAAGGAGGATCTTGTCAAGGCATGTGTAATCGAAGATTGTGAACATGCACTATTTCTTGGTGTTATAATTCTTGCCAATGAACTGTAGGCTGCCTTTCAACATGATGTTTGGTATCACCGCTCTCACAATTCAAAAAACATGGAAAATAGAAAACTTTTCTGTTGTTAGACTTGAAAGTATGTAGGTCAAACTTTAGTCAACCCTACACAACCATTATTTGATTAAAAAAATTGTCAAAAACTTGCAAATATTGGAAAATGTGTGCCTTAGCCATTGCCTTGGGCACTCAGGAAAAACCCACTATTTTTTAATAAACTGCTGGTAAAAACCTTAGCTGTGATTTTAAAATAGGCACAATTGTAAAAAATCACCAACAAAATTTATAGAAGTCCTAGCCATGTCTAGCCACAACCAAAAATCCATGACTTCTTTTTATATAGCCAATAAAAATATTTGAAATCTTGTCACAGTCCTAAAACACAATATTTTTGAAATTAGTCAAAAAACTTGTAGAAGTCCATAAAAATGCGTGTAAAAAAATAGTTTGAATTATTGCACAATTTTTTATAGCAACCTTATGTGAGTTTCAAAAGAAAAGCTCCTGCGATTTCACCAGTTTTCAGATTGCAATATTTTGAAGAAAATGATGCAATATTTTGAAGAAAATGACTGAATTTTTTTCAAAAAACCATCACGAACTTTCAGAGATAGGGTGTGATTTCAAGTAGAATAAGAGAAATTGATTTTTGGCTATGAAAAACCTACAATTTCTTGAAAAACAAATCCATGCATTTTGCCTAAATTATGATGCATACAATTCCATACAATGGCATGCAAGTAGCACTTTGGCCCTTGTGTGTAACGTGCATGCAAGGCATCACTAGTAGTAGCAGTTTGTAGAACTCGATGCGCTCTCGGATCTTGAAGCTCAACTTGGACTTTGATACTATATCACAAAAAATACAAGACACTAAATGATTACCAAGCATTTGATATTAACAAAGGAGCAAATGTCTCCATAAATAATAGTTACAAAAAATGTATTCATAAAGGATATGATTGACAAATAATAAAGAAATGGGTAAGAATGATAACTATAAAGAAAAGGATAAACATGACAACATAAGTCAATCCTAAACACTTAATTGGCCATTATAATCTAAATATTTCAATATTACTTAAATAACAAGAAAGCGATTGCTTATGATTAGTGCTTCTCATTGTAGTCATTTTGTATAAGTTTCATCATAGTTCAAGCATTGTAGTGTAAGACTCATTTAGGTGTTAATGTTTTGACCAGCAATGAAGATAAACAACAAAAACAAATAATGAACACTAAGACACAACAATTTATCCTGAGAAAACCCTCCAACTTGAGGGAGAAAAACCCAGCCACAAATATATCACTTTATTGATGAATAAGCAGAACTCTGAAAAACAATATGCCCAAACACAAGGCTCCAACTGAAGTGATATTCAGAAACACAAGATATCAATATAAAAAATGACCCCAATACGAATTTTTCTTGAAGAATATATAAAATTGCTTTGACTCTTCATTGTCTTGCAGTTACAAAGTGAAGACCCTTTGTTGTAATGACCCTTCATTGTCTTGACTCGTCAATGTCTTGACTCTTCAATGTCTCCTCCCTTCAAAGTGAGGACAATCTATCTAAATATTTCAAATTCAGGAAAGAAAGATAGCTCCTGACGCTAAAATTACAACACTCCCTCTTAGCTAGGGAGGTACCCCGGGGACATGCCCCCCCCACAAATTCCCCAGCGTTCACGGAATGGGGATGGGGGGACGACGTTCCCGCATCCCTAGCGACGCCATTGCAAACTTAGCTTGCTGCCGGAAACGCGGGGACGTCCCTACATCCCCGTGTCCCCAGAATGCTGAGGGGGATGCAACAACGTCCCTCGAGTGTTCCGGGGACTCCTAGGCGTTTGTGTCACGACAACATGAAAAAATAAATTTAAAAAAAAAGACATTTTTAAATTCATATAGTCAGATTTTTAAACTCATTGTAATCATCTTTGTGATTAGATACTTTTGATATCATATGATATAATAGAACTCTTCCATTTGCTGATTCAACAATTTAAAATTTTATCATTATGTAGTATCAAGTATTCTAATTTCTTATTAGTAATTTGATATTGAAAACTTCAATGTTCCTCGACCTCATCCTAGATCACCCTATTTTGAATAAGTTTGCAGAGCTACCTATGTCAAATCCAGATTGACTTTGCAATTCTGTTCTATGCAGCCGAAGAGATTTTCCAAGGACATTAGCACATGGCCTTGCAACACTGCAACCCACTTAGCTGACATCTTTACTTCTTCACAAAAGTCCCTCTTGATCCCTACCACAAAGGTTGCAAATAAATTTTCTAGAAGTGAACTCCCCTCTATTGATCTTAGAACTTTAATGCTCTCAACTCGTGCCTTGAATTCTCGGAATTTAACTCCCTCTGAATGCCATTTCCTCCTCTTAGAAGAAACTGATCACAAGACAATCTGAATAGGTTCTTCTTCGAGAGATGTCTCCAGTTATGTGCCACCAACTCAGCCCTAAGACAGCAAGCTGTGTCTCCATTCTTCAGCCTGCGTGACTTCCTCATAGGATGCATCGAGCTCTTCCTCCCTTGAATGCAATCGCTCATCATCCTTATGCTCCTCGATCCGTCTTGGAAGCATTTTAGAGAGATTACTAATAGTTCACAGGATCAACCTATTGAAAGAGAAATACCAATGCTAGAAGCATACATGATTCACTATTCTAATGTATGAAATAATAACTACATAAAAGATTCATGAACATTATTCAAGCGGTATGAAATACTTCTCTTTATTGTCTAATCTTCCACCAATTGTTCTTTCCTGATCTTTGCACCTAAAGATTCAGATCAACATCCACAAGTTTTGACAATAAGATGTTCCCTTTCACCAGGTGATACAAAACGCCCAAGATATACAGTTTACAGAAACATTGACTTCAATTTTCTTCTTATAGCTTGGAAGATGAGACATTGTTTAATCAAGAACTCTTCGAAAGGAATAATTCTATTGCCCTCAACAATACCCCTGATAAAAGTAAAGAATCAAACTCCATATATCCCCGTCTCGTGTCTTTGAATTAAGACTTCCGTGACACCTAGAGTTTGAGAAGACCGTGCCCAAATATAAGACGGTCTTATTTTGCAAGGTCCTGATAATATATATCTAAATATTGATTCTGGCAACATGCACTTCTATTTAATTTGACAATGAATTTTCTATAACTATTTAACATTTGACTGAGACTTTTATATTTCCTTGCACGCTGCCAATCACAATAAAACATCATAAATGGAAGAGATCATAAATCCCATTAGCATAGACACGAACAGACTTGTCAGACTGCTCGGCCTTTACCAGGTTTGGGGAGAGGATGCAGCTCAAACATGTATGGGGGAGCGACTATCTCCTCCTTACTGTCATTCAACAAATACTCTTAAAATTCTTCGAACTTCTCAAACTTGTCATTTTCTTCAATTCCCTCATCAAACTCATCGTCTTCAGGATCCGACAGCGAATTGAACCTCTAACATACCAAATATTGAACAGCCACCATGAATGCATAATATCGTAGATACTGAAACGATGACAAAGAAAACTCCCCAAAATGTCATATGAATGCATACAAGATATGAAACATTTATGGAGGACGAATCATATTTTTCTGCCATGGGACTATTAACTGGCAACCGGAAAACAAGAAAAGGCTTTTCAAATATTGAATATTGTCACACACGAATAAACTGCCGTGACTCTTCTGAGCCCTTGAATCATTCATCTCTAGTGTTCCCATGATCGTCAGCCCGACCTTAAACTGTAGGAATATAATGGATCTTAGAATACAATCGATATGGAATCTTTTAATGCTGGTTATTAAATAACAGAGAGTTTTCAGAGCTTGTGCAGCTACAAATCGGCTTCAACCCTCCTTATGCACATAAGATATATCTTTAAATCTCAAACCAGAAATAATGATTATTCAGTCTCTGACAGCTCAGACCAATGAATTGGACCCACCAAGTAGGAGAAATGCTGAACATAGAAAACTATACTGATAATTGTAGACCCATCTGTAGATGATCTGCCACAATGAAGGCCCCAGAGTAACAAGAACCTTGTATGGTAGCCACAGAGAAAGAATGTTATATAGTCCTGTATTAAACAAAGAGCCTGCAACCTTGAAACAAAGAAAGTCTGTCTTCAGTCACAACCAGAAGAGGAAGCATGATCCTGGACCTTCTGTGGATTTATTAGGAGCTGCAGTACAAGGAGGATTGACAGTGCTATACGGCTTCAAATGAATATCCGCGATGACGACTTAATAAAAAAATTCAAATGCTAAACTTAAGAAGAGTTAGCCAAATTTATGATCGGGCCCAAATAATTATTTATGTTCCATAAATGTC
Source organism: Chamaecyparis obtusa (assembly GCA_027943335.1). Classification (NCBI taxonomy): domain Eukaryota; kingdom Viridiplantae; phylum Streptophyta; class Pinopsida; order Cupressales; family Cupressaceae; genus Chamaecyparis; species Chamaecyparis obtusa. The sequence goes on along the minus strand of BSBK01005868.1, from coordinate 99,395 downwards.
AAACCTTATTATTTCCGATAAAGTTCTAATTGCCGAATTTCCTAATGTCCATAATTATGCAGATAATAAATAGACGATCTTATTCCCTTTTAAAGAGACAGGTCCAATAATTATTTCACCAAACTTAAATAAGCGGCCAATATAATATTCAGAACAAATATCTTTGCTTCTCAGATGAATACAAAATACCTTTGATTTGTAATTAAACTGATTGCGCAAATTTGTCTCTAACGGAGACTTTACAACTTTGGCAGAAATGTAGTCTCCATTACGCATCCACCCCTCTGGAAGAACTAGGATTTCGTCCACCCCTAGAATCTTGAAACCCTTATTTGTTGTTATCCAAACATTGCTCAGATACCATGTGAAAGTTTTGACCAGAAATGAAGATAAACAGAAAAAACAAATAATGAACACTAAGACACAACAATTTATCCTGGGAAAACCCTCCAACTTGAGGGAGAAAAACCCAGCCACAAATATTTCTCTTTACCGATACATAAGCATAAGTCTGAATTACAATATGCCCAAACACAAGGCTCCAACCGAAGTGATATTCAGAAACACAAGATATCAATATAAAAAATCACCCCAATACGAATTCCTCCTGAAGAATATATAAAATTGCTTTAACTCTTCATTGTCTTGCACTTACAAAGTGAAGACTCTTTGTTGTAATGACCCTTCATTGTCTTGACTCTTCAATGTCTTGTCCCTTCAAAGTGAGGACCCTTTGATGTCTTCAATAAAAGATAGATTATAAAAATATTTCAAATTTAGGAAAGAAAGATAGCTCCTGATGCTATAACTTCAACATTAGGACCCTATTATATTTGATGTATTCATATTGCTTATTTTCTTGATTGGCATCATCTTTGTGTTTGTTATACTATATTCATTGTACTTATTTGTGTTGTCCAATGCTAATTGTCTAAATTTTCATTAACTTGGACTTGTGAAAATTCTTCATAAAGTTTTTGTACTATGTTGAGATTAATGGGCATTGGAATAAAAGATGAAGGCATATGTTTGATAAATATGAAGAGAAATATATTGTGGATGAAGTCTTCAAGGACCTTCAAGTTCTATACAATTGGTTGTGAAACTAGGATATTACATTCCAATTATCGAAGATCTGATACATATAATCATTTGCCATCTTTGAATATATTTATGGGGATATCTTGGTAGCATGAGTTGAATATTTGGCAAGCTTAGTATGTGATTTGATGCCCATTTAAAATTTAGCTAAGAGTACTTTACACTAGTTTTTTGTGGTTTTTGTCTACTAGGTTACTGGGTTATGCAGTTTTTGGTCCCCTGCACTGAAACACCTTGTGAGCAGGAGCGGCGATTAAATCACCCACATAGGAAACTTTGGGTGATCCCAAGGGCTAGTGCAAATGCCAACGCATCATGACTGAAATTTTAGGAAAAAAAACTTTTTTAAATGCAAACCCAAAACAAAATTCCCTAAAAAGTATCCTTTACCTAAAACTTGCCCTTCTCACTGTGAATACAACATTTCTCTCAAACATGCCCTTGCTAAGCCAGTTTTGCATTTTGAAATGTAGCTGGTTTTTTCAAAGGAGATTGATCACAAAGTTCCAAAGGGGTGTAGATAACTTGTACAAAGGAGATCTAATCATCTAAGATAATCATTTTAATTCCTTCTCTTAGTTTTTTTATCAAACTTTTCAAGTTTTTGATGAGTTTTTCAATATTTTTTTTTGGGAAAAATGAAACAAGTTTCAAGATTTGTTTATAACGTTTTTTGGTGTTTGTTTTGCATTTTAATTAGTTACAGGTTGTAGGGTTGCATTTATATATTTATTTATTTTTTAATTTAAAATTTTGTAATTTCTTATAACAAAAAATTCAAATTGCAATTTATTTGGAATGACCATTAGTTAAACTTTAGTGGGTTTTGATACAAACAAACAATTCAAATATGGTCAAGCATCTCCTTTATGGAATATGTTACGATGCTTGATCAGCTTCTAGGAGACAGGGTTTTCACTTGGAATTGCAATGAGTGCAGAGTCCAATTTAAAAGCTTATCTAGTCAATTGAAAGCTCACTTTATGTGCTATAAGAGGGTGTGGGATTTAGATTCTGTGAAGGGTGAAATAAGAAGTGGTTGCCAAAATTTTTTTATGGCCTTCATTAAAGAACAAGAAGTTGATGTTGTGAGTGAAAGAGAAAAATAAAAATATCATCCTCTAGCAAGGAAAACATCAATGAAAACACCTACAATTTCTGTAATGGACTCCCAATTTCCTTTCTTGGAGACTCCCTCTATCCAAGAAGAAGACGCCTCCTTCCTGCAAAAGAGGCTCTTTGGTTAAGCGATTTCAAAATGAAACAAGAGACATTGTAGATGACAAAATAGAACATTGCATTTATGATAATGACCTTTCTTTCAACTTGGTGAGATCACCATATAGGTGGAAAATGGTGCTGACAATCAACAATGCATCATCTGGTTTCGCAAATCTTAGGTATGAAAAGGTGTACACCACCTTATTGGCAAAATAATATTTTTGTAGAGACATCAGTAAATGAATTAGGTGTTCTTGGATTGAAATAGGAATGTCTTCTTTTTGGTGGATGGAAAGATGGCAAAAAATGACTTTTAATAAATATTATTGCTGTCTTCCCCGAAGGGGCAATCTTTTTGAAGGCTTTTGTTGTGAAGGGCAAAGCAAGGATGTAAAATTTATTTCTAACATTCTTGTTGAGTGCATGGAGATGGTGGGTCTTGAGAATGTTGTCAAAATCATTACAGACAATGCGAAAAGTTGCAGGGCTGCTGGTGCTTTCGTTGAAGAAAGGTATGCTTTGGACACCACTCAAATGAATTAGGGGTTCTTGGATTGAAACAGGAGTGCCTTCTTTTTGGTGGTTCGAAAGATTGCGAAAAATGACTTTTAGTAAATATTATTTAGTGTCCTCCAAAGGGGCAATATTTTTGAAGGTGGTTGTGAGGGGCAAATCAAGGATGCAAAATTCATTTCTACCATTCTTGTTGAGTGCATGGAGATGGAGGGTCTTGAAAATATTGTCCAAGTCATTACAGATAGTGCGAAAAGTTGCATATGTGTTTGGGACATCATGCACCATACACTCCCTTAACTTGGTGATGCAAGCAATTGGCACTCAAATAGATTGGGAGAAAGCTGTATACCATGAGGGTGAGGAGATCCAAATGTTTGCAACAAACCACCATTTGTCACAAGGCATTTACACGACTTTCTCAAATTTTAATTATATAATTTGTTTTCTAAATTTCATTTATGCTATGTTTACTTAGTTTTTTAATGTGTTATTAACTTATTTTTTACACAACTTGAGGTTGCTGAGACACAATTTGCATCAAAAACGATCTTTTTGAGATGACTTCTCAAGGTGTGGGAGGCAATGGGTTACTAGCCACAAATGGAGTATTTGGAAGCAATGAAATTCAAAGAGGGATTAGAAGGTCAAGTCATTGATCTTAGATGATGATTGGCGGTCTTGTGTGGACTATCTCTTGAGTTTCACTGAGCCTATAATGAATACGATCAGGTTTTCTGATATATATTGGTCATGTCTGGGGGAAATCTATGATAGTATTGACTCCATGATAGAAAAATTAAAGGTCATAATAGCACAAAAAGAGAATGACATTGAAGAATATTTTTCTGCAGTGTGGAAAAAATCATTCATCTTTGCTGGAACAGGATGAACACACAATTGCATCTCCTTGCATATGCATTATCCCCCAAATATTGTAGCGCAAAGATACTTTCTTTTTTAGGGAAAACTTTACCACATAGAGATAGTGAAGTTGTTAATCGGTGCAAGTTGACATTTCAAAGACTTTTTTCAGTTCTAGAAGTGGTGGATAATGATAGGAAAGCGTTCAGTAGGTTCATCTCAGGATGAGATCATAGTATTTTTGCTCTTCAAGCCTAATGCAAAGAAGATGCTCATACATGGTGGTTTCTTGATGGGCAATATTATTTGTTTTTCTAACCTCTTGTAATCAATATTTTATCACAGGTAATTATTTTTCTTTTTTTTTAAATTTTAACCTTTGTAGGCTTTAGTACTTACCATTCTTTAATCTTTTTTACGTATATTTTTTTTGAGTTGAGTTAGTTTTCTGTCCAATTTTAACATGTTGCAAGTTTTTCTTCAGTCGAATGGAATTGGAGTACATACTCCTTTATCCACTCAGTGAAGTGTAACTGTTTGGCTGCAGAAAAAAGCAAAATACTTGGTTTATGGCCTTTTTCCAAATTGTGTCTTCTATCACATGAACAAGGAAGGGGCAACCAAGCATTGGCCAATAGCCTGAGTATACCAGCTCGAATGCATCTATTGGAGAGGTTGCTAGAGTCAATATAGGTGATGATGGGACTTTTACACATGATGCACCTAGTGGGAGTGGCGCTCCATTTACTTTTGGTTCAAATGATGTCAAACCGAATAATGGCTGTAATCTAAATCCTATTGAATACTGAAGACTATTATACAAATTTTTGATTGTATTTATCTCAAAATTTATAATTAAAATGATTTTCATTTGAATTGTCCTAGACATATATGAGGTATAACATAATATTGGAATTTTGAACTATCAACTGACATTTATTTTTATGACTACTATTGATCAATGATGAAGTATCATACAATCAAATGTATTTAGAATTCTGTATATTTTAATTTGTTTTGCATTGGATAATAATCTCTGTTAGTAAAGATTATGTGCAGTGGATAATAACGTCTGTTAGTAACTGCAATAGATTATGAAACAGAGGGATGCAATGAAACTGATAATCTGCTGTTTTTTGTAGACCAAGTGGTGTCCGGCACCTGGCTGTGAATATGCTGTAGAATTTGTTGTTGGAAGTGGTTGTTATGACATTACTTGCAAATGCTCATATATTTTTTGCTGGAATGTAAGTTATGTTTTGTGCCTTTGATGATATTTGATTAGACCAGCAGCTAGCTTTTTCCATTTAGTGACATAAAAGGTAAACACACTGAATTGCTCATCCAAATTTGTTATCCAATGTCAAAAGTTCTTATTCTTTTATAACTTAAATATCCTTCAGTGTCTAGAAGAAGCTCACCGTCCAGTAGACTGCGAGACAGTGGCAAAGTGGATCTTGAAGAACAGTGCAGAGTCAGAAAACATGAATTGGTATGTTCTAATGGATTTGACTTACAGGCTTTTATTTAAATCCTTCCATGTTACTTGGACCATCTTAATATTTCTGAGTAACATATGGCAAATATGTTTGTAGGTCTTGAAGCATTTTGCTTCTTTCTTGATAGTAAAACTAATCATCTGTATCAACATCAATACTTCTTAGAGAATGACCTTTTGTTCATCTTATATAGCTAATAACTTTAAGTTTCCTATATTTTTTGTTTTTTCAAATGCATATAATCATTCTAGAGGTATTTCTTTGATGTCATTTGTAATTTAGTTCACCTGTCTCATTAATTTATTATGTAAGTAGTAAAGAATCTGTTCATGACACGTAAAGAACTCATATGAGTTGAGAGTCACAGCGGTATTTGGGTTAGATAGTGAGACTATGGACATGCACACACAAGTAGCCAACTTAATTTGTATTCTTTATTCAGATTTTTCTGTGAAAAGAATTGTTTTAACCAGTGTTTGATCTACACTGATGTGGCTGTTTATTGTCACTTTTGTTGCAATTGAAATCTCTTTTGCAACATTGTCTGTTTAGAACTGATGCTATTCAAAGTGAATCTCCATATCGCAGGGTTTATAGTGACTGTTGTTTCATTGTGACAGAAGCATTTTCCATGTCATGGCTGCACTGATGCTTTATTTGTTATTATCCTTAACAAGAAATGGAAATATATTTTTCCAGCTTGGTAAATGTTAGGTTTAAGGGCTCACTATAATACAGTATGTGGGAAGATTGGATTGCATTCTTATGTGGGGTGAGCTTTGAACACAGTCTTGTGGGTTAAACTAGGGTCACATTCTCAAGATTTAAACATTGGCTATGCCTAATGAACTCCATTTTTTATATGATTTATGCTATAATGTCACCACACTTTTGCTGGTGTTACGGGCTGCCGCATTGTGATGAGGGGAATTTTAAACTGGATCATGTTCTTAGGAACCCCCCCCCCAACTATTCTTACAGCATAATCCGTTGGGTGTGGATTAGATATCAATATGCATAGTTTCAAATAATAGAAAAGATTTCTTCTCTCTATCATCTTACTAAGCTTTATTGTATCTCATATGACTTGTCTTTACTGATTTGATTTTCAGGAAGCTAGTGGCTTCTACAAAACAGAATGAAAATCAATCTACTTCTAGATGTTTTAGTGCATGTTGAATTGTTTCTATTTTATTTTCATGCATGAACTTATCTTTCTTCGATTTCAAATGTTGACAATTTTATCATAAACACTATTGGTTTTTGGAAGCACTCCAATCTTATACATTGGAATTTTGTTCAGGATTCTTGCTAATTCTAAGCCATGTCCAAAGTGCAAACGTCCAATTGAGAAAAATCAAGGATGTATGCATATTACATGCACACCACCATGCAAATTTGAATTTTGCTGGTAAGTCTTATCATCTAGAAACTTTTTGAAGTTTGAATTGCTATTGTAGTGAGTTATTCCTGTTTTTTTACTAGACACTAATGCCCAATATTTAATTGAATTAAATTCAGATACATCTAGTTTTTGCATGACTACATACAATTATAGCATTCTTGTTATAACAAATGAAATTTTAATTGTTAATGTAGTCTAATTGTCCATGCCCATCATAGTAGAAGCTGTGATGATTGTAAGAAAGATTACTTAGTTCTAACTGCTATCTTTTTACATCTTCAGGCTTTGTCTAGGTGCTTGGTCAGAGCATGGTGAAAGAACCGGTGGCTTTTATGCTTGCAATAGATATGAGACAGCAAAACAGGAAGGAGTTGTAAGATAATATTTGTTTATTGCTGGATTAAATAATATTATTGTTTTTAATGATTGGTGTCTATGTATTAATGAATTAATGTCTTCGTTAATAAGGAATGCTTTGGATGTCCCTGCAGTATGATGAAGCTGAGAGAAGAAGGGAGATGGCGAAAAATTCTTTGGAGAAATACACTCATTATTATGAAAGATGGGCAACCAATGAATCAGTTGAGTTTTTCTTTACCCATCCTCTTCTATATGAAGATAGCCCTTTTTTGTACTGTAGGATGACATCTAAAGTTGTTCTTTGCTGTTGCATGAGCAGTCTAGAGCAAAGGCATTGGCTGATTTACAGCAAATGCAATCTGTGCAGGTAATGTTCCTATTTGTCCTACGTATTTTCATGGCTAGATTAATTAGTCGTCGACTAATGTAATTATTATTCATGTTAGGTTAAATGACTTCTGTTCCAGTGCCTTATGGAGTTTCCAATCTGATAATTTGGTGACATACTTGATTAAGTCTAAATGGCCTATGTTCCAGTGCCTGATGGAGTTTCCAATCTCACAATTTGGTGACGTTCTTAATTAAATCCTAGGATTTTTAGTTCGTATAGGGGGCCTTCAACCCTTTGTTTTTGTTTTCTTGTATTTTTTGTTGTAAATTTTTGAATACCGTTATCAAGCAGTTTGTATAATTTTACCTAGTCTCTCTTGAGTCTGTATGAACTATACTTCCAGTACAGTTGGATAGAGTATAGAGTTAGACTATGCCAGCTATAGCCAGCTAGCACTTTTGAAGTACATAAATACTAGTGCAGTTCATCTTGTTCTGTTTTCTGGTCCTTCATCTACTATTGGGACAATGCTTTGTCGAGTCATTTTAAGTTTGCCAGTTTGATTTAGGTTACCTTTACACTAATGATTTGTTGTTAGAGAAAAATTATAGCATGCTGGAAGATATGACACAACAACAAATGGGTAATATATTTGTGTTTTTCCATGAATCTAGATTGTATAACCCATATGATATGAAGTGGGGCAGTCTATTCACACCAAAGTATCACTTAATCAAGAAATCAGAAAGCATAAAATTTATCAGTTAGAAACAACTGTATGTATGTTTAATGAAATCACTTACATTATAATACAATAAGTATCAAATTATAGCTCCTATAGTTTTGAATATTTCATGTACTTGGGAGATTGTTTACATGAAGGCAAAAATCTATCTGGATTAATCTAGTGATGCACTCACTATGAATCCCTCTCTTTCGTAAACGGTTGTCACAGTAGTGTGGCAGTGTTCAGGAACATTGTGTTAGATAACATTTCATTCTTTTCTTCAGTCACTTCCTGGTTGCAGGATGAGGTATGAATAAGTTACTTTTGTATTTGTGGCTACATCCTCTCTTGCAAGTGTTGTCTATTAACCTACTACTGAAAGTTGTCTTTGCTTCTGTTAATGAATTATAGCTTCAGTCGGATAACTACTATTAAGAGTAACAGATAATTATAATTATTTATTAATTATGAAATATAAATGTTTTATTATTATTTAATATAAATATTTATATTTATGAAATATAAATTTATTTTATTAATTATGTTATATATATATATATTTAACAAACATATTAAAATATTAAAAGTACCTTGTCGACAGTGTAAACGAAGAATGTGAGAGACACTGCATAGAGTCCCCGCGTGGACACATGTCCACAAGGGGACATGACTCCACGGGAGTGAAGTCACGTCCACCCGTGGACATGTCTCCTCGGTGGACACACAATATATATACGCTACTGCAGAGATAAGATAAAGGATATAGAAAATGACAAAAACAGTAAAGTCGCAGAAAAGGATAAGACAATATCCAGTGACAGCCACTTCATATTTAATATATTAATATTTGGTGCAGTCACCTTTATCTAATATATTATACTTTGTGCAGCAAATTTCATTGATATTTATATATATGATAGATATATCATTGTATGATAATTTGAGAAGTCATATAGATAAATAAGAATATTTTGAAAGAATTAAAACAATCACATAATCTATTCAAATTTAACAGCTTCACATACACAATTTCTGTTGGGTTTCAATTGTATGTTCTTTTTCCAGAAATCATTATATCCTCTTGATTATCCCATTATAAAGTCATTTTAAGGTTCCATGTTATATGTATCTTTGGTTTTGTGTTCTAATTCCCCGTGCTTTGATATTAGAGGAAACTTGTAATGAAACTATTTATTTTCAGTTTTCTATCCTGACAAACTCTAAATAAGTGTCTCATGACACATAGCCTCTCTAGCACATATATGGCAATGAGCTGTTGTATCATTATCCTGTACATTTCTTATAATAGACATAGTTACCAGGAACATTGTAGACACTTTATATTTCTTAGTTGAATCTTTGAAACACATGCTCATCTTTGGCTGTTAAGAGCAACTTTTAGTCCTTGATGATTTTGTTATCTTCATTCCATATACATTCAACGACTTTCCAGTCAGCATTATTTTATATTGGAGGAAGAGTGTATACACATTTCTTTCATATTCTATCCTTGGTTACTTGTAGTGATTCACTTTTAGGCAGAATTGAATAAAATCCTAAAATGACAAATTCTTGGAGGACCTGCCCCTTTCAAATGTTTGACAGAAGAGATCATTGCTAGTTGGTTTCCTTTGCCATTTATCATTGGGCAAAAGTTGAAATATCATCTATGGTTTCAACAATAAATCAAGTTGCTGAAAACACGAGTCTCCAAGCTCCTCATTTTTTTTTCCAATCTCACAACTTTTGTGAAGGACTCATTAAAATTCACCACCTCATTCCCGTCAATTTTTTATTGCTCATAAAGTTTATAGATGCAGCTGTCATAAATCCTAAGTTTAGTGATTAAGTCTGCCTGCTGGGCACCAGAAAAACAGACCCAATTTTCAATTTTTTTTTTCTTTAAATGGAGACTTATTCCAATTCTGAATACAGAGAGAGAACAGCTTGACCAATTCCTCGCCAGAGTTCTTTGTTGCAAACTTCCTTGTTGCTGCTGGTCTATGCTGTGATCTGCAGCCCTTCAAATTTAAGTTACTGATTTGAATCCAAACGCGGATATGGGTTCGAGAATCCGCTATGTGGATACATGAATTTTTTTGGGGGGTTTTTGGATGCATTTGGGTATGTGTGTGTGTATATATATATGTATATTTATATATACACCAAAAAATGCATGAAATATACAGAATTAAATCATTTGATAGTATGATACTTCATCATTGATCAATGCCAAAGATAAATATTAAATGCCAATTGATAGTTCACAAATATTCAAATAAGTGATACCAATACCAATTGAATTGACAGTTTTGAAAGAAATTACATAAAGATTTAATCCAGGAGGTATCACACATGAGTTAGTGATACCATGTTGAAAAATTGGAGTCGTATATTAGACATCCTAAACCACACACAAAAATGTCTAAATAATATTAGACTTATTTATAATATTCTAATATATTATATATGTATTTATAAAACATTACATTTTTTTTGGATTACTGGAAGATTACTAATACCGTTAAATTTTCACATAAAATACCTTAATAGTAATTTCCTTCATACCACGATACCACAACTTAATATTGTGATATAATATGACCTGAATCTTCAGAAATGATATGGGAAGGAGGCTCTCGTTTAATTCATTTAGTTGGGTGTTTGAGTTTGGAGAGAGAATGGAACTGCACAATGTCTTCCCTGAGTTGAGCAATATCAACTTCACCAATATGATCCTCCGGAATGAAATTGCCAGTCACTGGGTCACGCATCCATGGTTCTCATTCTCACATTATTATCCCCCTTTTTCTCTGCTGTGTGCGCATGGATGCTCACAGGGAGTGCATTTTCTCCCTGTGGGTGCAGCTGGATGTGCCTGACAATGCATCTGGATGCGCCCACAGGGACAGCGCATCTGGCTGCAACCACAGGGAGAAATTGCGCTCCATGTGAGCATCCACACGCACCCCACCTTCGCATCCACTCCCGGATGCACCCGCTCCAGAGGTGCGGGGGGGGGGGGGTGTGTGTGTGCGTGTGCGTGTGCATGAATCTGGTAACTAAGCTTTAAATCACAGCCGATAATCTTTGTTATTAGTTTTCTGTTAAGTTGATCTGTTGGTGCTGAAATGGGCTGCTACCTTGACAGTTATGCTGAAATGGAGTGCTACCTCGACTGTTATGCTGAATTGAGGTAAGTGTTTAGCTGACTGCTAAGTGGACTGTTGCGCTGAAATCTTAAAGCTTTGTGTAATTCCTGAACTGGAACTCCCAACTGTAAATCGAGAGGTTTTCACTACTGATCTCCACTTGAGATGCTCAAAGGGTTTTTATCCTTGGTTCTCAAGCGATCCTCAGGGGTTTTGTCCTTTGGATCGAGTGAACACAAATGCCTAAAAAGAGAGTTCTGAAAATGAAAGTTTGACGATCTTTTCCTGCTGCTCCACTTGTTTTATAACCTCTTTTTTACTAGGGTTGTGTCTTCTAGCCTTGGGGCGGTTACCTCTTGGTCTAATATTTAATATTAGATTATGACTGAGGGGTGGCCACCTTTTGGCCAAATATTTTAGTATTATATCAGAGTTGACAGACTGCCATCTTTTTTTTTTCATTTTCCAATTCTTTTATTATTTAAATTTTTGTTTTGGCTACCTATAATATTTACAATATTTTGATATTTCTTTTCCATCTCATTGGGAAGGGAAACATGACATTTTTGTTAATTATAACCATCAAGATGATTTAATTTGTCATTTGAAAATGTACATATTAGATGTGAAGCTTTGCAATGCCATGAAAGCAAGTATATGCATTTTCATTCATTATTTGTCTTCTCATGATTTTGTTTTCTTGAATGAGTTGCAGATTGAGACTTTAAGTGACAAACAGTGTCAACCTGTTTCACAACTGAAGTTTGTGACCGAAGCTTGGTTGCAGGTACATTTATGCTGCTTCATCCATGTGTAAATAATTACATCAACACACAAACAAGTTTTGGACCATATCAACAATTTCTTTTCTTTGTTAGCTTGTGAAAGCTGTGCAAGTTTTATATATTCTTATTATACATCAATGGTAATGTCACTTCATAAATTCTCATGAGTAATTAGTAAATTTAAGTTCACAGATTGCATAAATATGCAAGGAACGTGAGTATTGCAAAGCCATGAATGCAAAGTTGTACATTACAGTGAAGAATTGTGAGTTGCTTTGTTAGTTGATGTTTGTTTGTTGGTTTATAACATAGGGGTGATATTAGTGTAAGGTCAGGTGTCAAATAGCCTGAGGGTTTTAATATGCCAACTTGATAAGATTATGCAAACATTGGACAACCATGTGCTCCAACACCTAATTTTTGGAGAACAAAATTCATTAGGTAATTTCCACTGGCATGTCTTTTATCCGTTTTGTACAAAATCATTGTTTTTCCATAATTCCTTTAGTAATTTTGTAGTTTTACTTGTAGAGGTAAATTCTTTCATCCATAGTTTTATGCCACTAGAACTCCAAGATTATTTCTACTTGTATGCCTTAATCCTTTTTCCAGAAAAGGTGTTGAATTCTTTATCACTTCCAGTAGTACGCATTTATTTGGTAACATAGGTGAAAGTGAACAACCTGTAAGCTGGTATTTCTGACTGCATCATGACTAACTGAATAACTTACTGTTTTTTATAATGTCTAAAGCTCTGTATGACTTAGTTCTCATCCTATATTAAAATGCTTTTTGCAAAGATCATCATCTAGAGTTCTACTACACTGAACCTGGGAAATTGTGTATTAAACTTATTCCACCATTGAAGTATTCGAGCTGATGAAATGCTTCATGCTTTTTCACTCGAACAATCAGCAACTTATAAGTGAAATTAGTCAATGCAAAATATATTCATGTTTTTTGAATTTAGAAAATCATCTATACACAGTTTTTTTACTTATTTGTTTGTGGTTTATATGGCTATCATAAATAAGAATTGCACCAGATATGTCAATTAAATGCGGGCCTTTAGTTTGAGGGACAGTACATCAACAGGTTCTTCATATCAATATTTTTTATTTTTATTTTATGTAATTTGCAGATAGTTGAATGTAGACGTGTTTTGAAATGGACCTATGCATATGGCTATTACCTTCCTGAACATGAGCAAGCTAAAAGGCAATTTTTTGAATACTTGCAAGGTATTTTCTACACAGCAATTGAAATGGATGATATAATAAACATGGTGAAATTTATCTTTTTATTTTCATACTTATTTCGGAATAATAGTTGAAATAATGTAATGTGTTGGTACTCTTTTTTCAGGTGAAGCTGAATCTGGCTTAGAAAGACTTCATCAGTGTGCTGAAAAGGAGTTACAAGCATATCTTGAAGGTGATGGCCCTTCAAAAGACTTCAATGAATTTCGGACAAAACTTGCAGGACTCACAAGGTTTTTTTTTCTCTCATCTGTGCAGCTCTTGTTTCTGTGTTATTTGGTGACTCTTTATCATTCAATCTTTCGAGTTCCATTTTGTTTTAGCGATCTCTGTGCTGCATTTGTGTTACAAATAGGAGAGAATGCCAACTTGGTCCAGATTGTGGAAATATTTGTATCTATGATAATATTATCTTTGGTCTACTTTCTGGTGTAACACAGTCTTTATATATAAATCCAGGTGGCTCGTATAAAGTTGAACTTGTTTCATCTTTGAGAAACTCGTTATTCAAGAGTTAAATTGGATGGACAATATTTTGGATTAGGTATTGGGAATTGTTTGCTTCAATTAAGTTGTCATCAAGTTATTTTGAATCATGCCTTCAAATGTTCAATCATGATTTTAAATTTTACAACTATTATGCAATTTTTCTCTAAGTTTGGGGAATGGCAATTTATTTTTGGATTTTGGAGAGGTTAGGGGTGTGACTATTTTTTTTTCAATAGAATAAAGGTTCTATTTGGGGCCCTTTAGCATAAATATAAAAGCAAAATACATTCAAAGTACAAACAGCATCAATAGCTGCACACTACGAATCCTGTTGGGAAGAACAAACCAATTTATAAGTCTTGGAACTTGCTGTCTGATTTTTGACTCAGATCTGGACTTGCACTTATACTCAGCTAAGATTTGGCGAATTGAAAAAACAATAATAAACTAAGAATTTATCAAATAGAAGCCTATTTTGATCACATGCACAAATATAAATCAATCGAATGAGTACAAAAGCAGATTTTAGATGAAATAAACAACATTTTTAAATATATACATAAATTAATATCTGGAATGGGCATAGGCATGTAGGTGCAGTCCACTGTTATGACAACTGTTTTTGGGGTTCCTGGTTGCATTCTGGGTACATTTGTACAAAAATCATACAAAGTCATAAATATAGAATGATATTCAAATAATATAAATTTAAAATATGTTAAAACATTAATAAATTGATATTAATTTATTTTATGAAATAAAATATTTTTAATATTTTAGACTTTGAAAGGAAATAGCAATCTATAGATGATCTTTTAGAACTAAGATTTAGGCCTTTTCCAAAATATAGATAAATAGAAGAATAGATAATCCCCGGTTTTGAAGTTTGCTGTAGAGTCTCCTTAATGATGCCTTCCAATCTGCTGCTATAATTCAACCTCTATTTTTGCTCCAATTTGTCCTCCAATTCTGCTATATTTCGTCCTCTAAATCTTCTTTGTATTGTCTTTTAAGTTCACTATATATTGCACTTTTTGGTCTGCTATTCTTCCTCTAGAAATGACTGTAACTTTAGTATGAATTGTTATTGCTATGGATCAGATTAGAATGGATTTGCTTATCTGCTGTTATGGTGCAAATTTAGGCAGACATTCACACCATAACTCCACCTTTATATGCATTCAAGAGGTGTGGCTCTTCCTTATTAATGCAACCGACTTGCATAAGTAAGTCGGCCAGAAATATAATATCCAATGTGCAAGTCGTCCCTCCTTAACAAATATAATATTTAATATGCAAGACGTCCCTCTTGCCAATATTAAGTCGTCCCTCTAGGACAATATAAGGATATTTTTTTAGAGTTTAATACAATAATTTATGAGATGTGTGTTGAGATAAATAATAAATAATAAATATATTATTTATTATTCATCTTAGCATACATGTCATCTATTTGATCTTTCCGAAAAAGGCCACAAATATCAACACATATACCACTAGACATGCATATTTTAATATAATTTAAGCAAGCTATTATATTCATCAATACTCCAAATTACAATACTATTATTATAAATATCTTTACTTAAGTAGAACATGTATAATAATATATATCATGCTAAAATCATGAATGTTATAAAGGGCATCATAACAATCAGATAAAACAAAGATATAAAGGGCACTCTAATATATAAATATATTAAAAATTAATACAAGTATATAACTTACAAATAAAGGGAATGTTGCCGGATTCGCCTATATAGGCCCAAATCCGGGTCCGGATTCACGGACCGGTCCGTCCCGTATTCGGGCAGGGTCCGTGCACGGACCTATGGGTCCGTCCGGATCATTTTTTTAATTATTTTTTCATCTAACCCTAATTTGAGAGGAGGATTTATACAAATATAACATTTAAGTATAAGTTTGATTTATTTAATTTCTTATACTTTAAGTTATATTTGTATAAAATTTAAATACATTCCAAGATGTTTGAGATAGGTTTCAGCTTCATAGGAGTTAAGATGCAAATTCTAGATTTTGGGGGTTTTTGAAAAATTCTAGACTTAGCCAAATTTTAGGATTCAACAAGCCTTCAACAGGGTTACCTCCCACAATCCATCATGGCTTTCTAAGGTCAAACTAAAGCTGGCAAAAGGATTCTCAAAGGGTTTTAACTTGTTTTATCACAAATCACTTGGTTTCGACCCCATCTCTATGACAGACTTAGCTTAGCGCTCACCCAAATCTCAGTCAGACATGACTTCCCAATAGGCCAAAATCACTCAAACCTCATTTGCCAGACCTAGGGACTTGAAAACAGCCACCAGCAAAGACTACCTAAGACCTAGTTATGAAGACTTTGACATTTGGCATTGATCAATGATCAAGCATCATAGATTCATAGTATGAAATGATTTAGTTTTAGAATTATGTATATTTCTCTTATATTTTTGGATATATAATGCATATATATATATATATATATACACACGAATCCAAAACGGGAAATTTTTTTTTCACGAATCCATGAACCAGATTCTTGAACCTGAATCCGTCCCCGAACCTGAATCGGCAACTAAGAATTTAAGTGATTGTATAATGCAACCCTAAAACAAACAACTCATGTGGAGAGCAGCAGATAGAAATAAGTCTGTTTCGGTCAGGAGATAGATGCATACAGAAAACCTTCTCTGTTCTCTGCAATTCTGAATCAAATGAAATGTATTGAAAATACTTATTTAATTCACTGTCATTTTCTGCCTTGCTTGGTCTCGCTGTCTGCTGTTGCTGTGAGGCATAAAACTTATGAAGTGCTCACAGAATGAACAAAATACTGTCACTTAAGGTTTTTCAGTGGTCAAAAAGTTAAAAAGAAACTGTCTAAATTCATGCCTACATTTGGAATTGCAGTGAAAACATGCTGGACTTTCCATGTCAGAGATGGAATCCCCCGGCTTTATGATTATCAGCTGCTGTTGCCAAGTGATCCAATGAGAAAAAGTGAACCCTGCCCGAACCAATAGCTGTATCATCTAGAGTCTGATTCTGTGATTTCTTGTACCTGGAATTGCCCTGACGGATTCGGTAACCTAGGTTTTAGTTAAGACTCATGGATTATGAAATCCATCACATCAAAACAAAATATATATTCAAATTCCAAATATATATGTATCCGGCATTTGCCAGTTCCTTTTGCGTACGGTCTCCCTAACTATCATGTCCTTAGAATATCCCTTAAGAGTAGCAAATTTTGTCCACTCAATACTAGCTTTCGTGAACCATGCCTTCATCTCAGCCATCCTATATAGGTGTAATTTTGCCATACCTTTGTACAAAACACTTTGGGTTCAATGCATAGGCAGCCATGTGCAATGTAATTTTAAGCCTTTCTCTTCTGTGATGAATGATTTCCTGAATATATTCATTGTAGAATTGCAATTCAGGGTCTTTTTTTCACATAACAATTTCATTTGGTCAAAGCATTGTATCAATGCACTCATACACATCTCCAAGGCTAGGTGTCCCCATATCTAATCACTCTAAAGATTGGAGTAATTATGGAAATATATTTTACATCACCCCCATTTGTGAAGAGAACACAAAGTACTGAGGAGGGGGGGGGGGGCGGATTGAATCAGTATTTTAAACATTTAAATATATGAAACCACATGAAACATAGAGCAAACATCATGAAGAAAACACCAAATTTCATGTTGAAAACCCTTTCAGATAAAAAGCCACGACACATCAATAGCTTTCATTATCAAAATGAGCACCAACCCGGATTACATAAGTGAGCATCAACTCATTGAGAGCACCAACTTTGATTACATAAGTGAGCACCAATTCATTGAGAGTGCCAACCTTGATTACATAAGTGAGCACCAACCCTCCTCGAAGCACCAACTACGATCAGCTGAAGCATCAACTTCAGTTTATGCACCAACTCAAAAAAGCAATGGAACAATATACATGCTCGATTCCACAACCTCATGCATATTTGACTTCTTTTCCATGCTTGACTTATAAGCTGCTCGACTTCATACTTGCTGGACTCCATCATACATGCTTGACTCCATCACACATGCTCGACTCCATAACTTCCTTCAAAATCTGCAACAGATCCTACTTCAATTCCACTGTAAAAATGACTAAGTTTCCTACAAAGATCTCTTTTTGCTATCTTTATCAGGTCTGCAATAATCTTCTTATCTCTATATATCTGCTCTAGCCTCCTTTATTGACACCACACACCCAACACCCTTTTACGCTGTGGTTTTTGACTCCCTATGTCACTGTCCAGTTATATATCCTTTCACACAGCCTTGAGTACTTTTTCATTACTCTTCACCAAGCACGCTGCCCACTATTGAAGGAAATTATCGCTACATTCAAAACACTACTCGACTCAAAATTGCACTGCCCAAAAATTACAGAAGTAATTAACGCTGCTCCCTAAAAACAAAATGTTGGCTCTTTTATTAAAAAACTACTCACCAAAAATGCCTCCATCAATAATAGCTCCGCTGAAGAAGTATTGTTGCATTCAGAATATAAATTGTGAGTAGTAAGTGCAGGAAACGTTCACACCTAATGCCACAGAAATGCCTGAAACTGTTGCTCCAAAAATAGAAGGAACAAATAAATTTTAAATTTTTTATTTCAAAAACAAAAAAGCCAAACATTTGAGTAAATGCAATGGACACAGATTTTAAATTAGCCACCACTTGCCAAAGACAATTGCAACCCATAAATAATTAAATTGTGCCTCATTTTATTGTTGATTAATAACTGCTCAAACCAATAACACTGCTCCAATAAAAGACACGCATAGACTCTATCAAGAAACAACTCTATGAAAAAAGGCTCACTTGAAGAATGTTTTCATTAACTGTTAACTTGGCAATCTGACCTGGCAGCAAGTAGGTGAAGTGGACAAGCAAGCAACTCGTGCAGATGACCAAGCAGCTCAAACACACAGCCAAGTAGCTCAAGCAGCTTGTTGGGTGGATATTTTGCAACCGATAGTTTTGGGAAAAAATCCAGTCGCAAAATAGGTATAACAGCCACAACGTATGAGACAATGTCTCTCCTACCTTAAAGGGAAGGCTCCCCCTTCTCACTGTTTCTTGAATCAAGTCAAGGTAAGCAAGAAGTTAAGAGATTACCAAATAGGATGTTACAAATATTCCTTCTTATCTTTCAAGAAGGAATCCACTTACCCGAAGAACGAGTAATGGGTAAAGCTTTTCTAAACTACACTTCTATCTAAAAGCTGGAAACAGTGATATCGTTGAACCAACAACAACTCACAGGCTGATTGAAAAGTGTACCGGCTTGGCTCTAAAACCTATTTATCTATTCTATAAGAAATACCTCTACCATTGGGGCACACAGACTTCCAGAAGTAGAGACTTTCTAACTATTCTGTCAAAGTGCGTGAAAATAAGATGGTAATATAACCTACAGTCACAACTTCCAATTTTATATTACCACAACCGCTCCCAGTCACAACTTCGGCTCTGATTGTTTCTGATATTCACTTTGCTCTTAGTAAAACACAAGAATAACATAAATATAAAGAAAGTAAAACCAAATTGCAGTAACAACTTCCAATTTGATTCACCACAATTGCACTCAGTCACAACTTCAGCTCCAATTGTTTTTTTCTATTTATTTTTCTCCAAAATAGTACTACACAATCATAGTTATGCTTGCACAAGTTTGGCAGAGCTTTCTTGCATAAAATAAAGATGGTTTTTACAATGAGAGGGTCATTCCTTTTATAGGAAAATAAATGAGAAAAATGAGGAAAAAGTGGGAGCAACTCAACTACTTTGACCCGGTAAAATTAGGTGAGAAGAATTATTGGATTACATGTCATAAGGACATCCAATCGAATTACATGTAATTGCATTGCATGCAATTCATCTTGTCCAATCTACAAAGCATGAAAACTAAAACGAAAGTAAATCAATCATTGAAATTATCAAGAAAGGCCTTATATTTGGCAATACAATCATGAATAATAGGAAGATCTAGAATCTTCATTGTCTCTTAAATGACTTCAACTCTGATTGCATTCGTACATACTGATTTCACAACTTTGTAATCATCTACAAGAGAATCCCTTACGTGTTTTGCCACAAATTTATATGCAACAAATTTGTTCATTGTCTGTGCTCCAAATTCTTCATAATCGAAATCAGCATTAACTCTATTAGTATATTCTGTGGTCATTTCTTCTTCAGTGAAGAGGTTATCATCTCTGGTAAGAACTTCGCATCCTAATTGTCTGAGATTACTGGTGATGTCCTCTTCTACTGCTTGGCAACTCTCTAGCTCCTCTTGCAACTTTGTTAAAAGCTTTTCCATTCCATGAAGTTTGTGACTCATGAGTCCCTGATTTCGGTAGAACATGTTCTGGGATGGAATGATGTCATATGAGATAAAAACATCTAAATCACTGTTAGCCATTTGCTCCCAGGTGCCTAGGTCTTCTTTTAGGTTACTGATGTCTTGGCTGAAGGAAGCAATCATGTCATGGAGTCTTTCCTCAATATCTCTAATATGTTCAAGGACTTTGTGCATATGTTTGATTGATTGAACTCCTTCTGAGACAACTTCTTCGAACCAAACCTTTGCTACTTCTCTCTTGTTCACCTGAGCCATTTGTGATGAAATGGTGATGGATTGAGATGTTTGTTGACAAATAATCTCATGAAGATGATCATTCTCCTGCTTTAACAAGTTTTTCTTTTCCCAAAGCTCATGATTTCTTTTTGACACATTTGAGAGTGCATCTTGAGCATCCTGCAGACATCCCAACTGTGATTGTTTACTGAGTTCAACCTTGGTGAACTTGTAATCAGAGAAAGTAACTTCCTCATCTGGTTTGTCTACCAAGGGTTCTGCAATCTCAGCATATTTGGTTTTCTCATCATTAACCACGATTCTTGAGACAACCTTGGCCTTTGAGGTCTTAGATTTACCTTTCTTGGTAGAGAAATCATCCAAGGGTAATGTGACCTTTCTTCTTTTCATGGTGATTTTCCCAACCATGCTGGCAAACTGAAACCCTCCTTTGCTAGACTGGGAATAGTGATCGCGGTAGGCATTGATCTTGATTGTATCTCTATTGTCATAGTACGTGCCTCCGTTTGCACAGTAGAAATCACGTGTTCTTTGAGATGACTCCGTCATGAATGCTTCAAAACTTGCAACCGAAGTATCAAGTTCGGAAACTTGACCATCCGTGAGAGCTGGAAAATTACCAAAAACATTTACCAAATTCTCACAATGCCCTGCTATGAGGATGGAAGGAGCTACATAAGAGATGGGGAATGCAGACATATTCACCTCCGAAATAGCAATAGTAGGTGTGAATACAGTGGAGAATGAATCCACATCATTATCTACAACATTTAGAAATGGCTCCTCCTGATTAGATGGATCCTCGTTGTTTGGTAACTGAGGAGATATGATCATTATTTCTCCTTCTTCATTTGATCCTTCCTCTTGCAAGGGTGTTTGAATAAAACCTAAGGATGGATTCGATCCTTTTTCTCCTTTGTGTGTAAACATGATAGCTTTAACTGGTTGAGAAGAAGAAGAATCATGCTTGCTTCTGTTTTCTACCTGAGATATCTTTCCAATAGGGCCAAAATGATTGCAGTCTACCCCAACTTTTAGATGTACTCTCTTGAGGCCTTTGCTTTTTAGCCATTTGTTTGTATTCAACAAAATAGATTGGAATCTATCAAAGACAAAATTCCCTTCCTTCTGTTGCCACTGAATAGGAAAAGGAACAAGCTTTACAAATTGAGTATTGTAATACTCTGGATCTAGAACCAAGCCATCATCTTCAATCTCAAAGCCTTCTGGAATCTCGATCATATTAAGATCAATAATTCGTCGCAATGTGAGCCTGCAGTAATCCATTCTCATGACGTCCACCTCAATGCACAAATCAATCCACACATCTTCCATACGATGAACATGGGTGAAGGCCTTTTTGATCTTAGAATGCATCCCTCGATAATCGAAGTCAGATCTAGCTTTGAATTTCTTCAATGTAATAAGCTGAAGTTCTGCTTCCATAGCTTTTGTCTTATACATTGAATTGAGTGTATATCGACCAATTTGAAGGGCTTTGGCGGTGGTGATACCGAAACCTGGCCTATGCTGACTATGCTGATATGATTGCACTTCCATGAGCTGCCTTGCCATCTCCATGAGGATGATCCTATTAGTACGATATCTTGGTAAGGTACATGGGTCTCCTTGAAAATAACCCACTCTCAAATAGCTAAAAGTTGGAAATTGCAGAAAGATGCACCCAAACTGATTTACCTTCCCCCAAGCTTCATCTGATAGTCTCTTAATTGCCAACTCTTTATCAAAAAGGCACCTGAAATGCCCAAAGAATGCATCTTATACCCTCCTATAATGATATTTGCTTTGTGTAAGCGTGATCTGATCATGATATTCCCAAATGGGTACTAGTGATCGATCACCTTTGGTGGAGAGTCCAGAGAATGTCCCCATGGCTGCAACAATGTAGACCAAATAAGAGTTCATATAGAAAGTTATTGATGTTCCCACATGGCTCAGCTGTTCGCACAATGCTGTGCTTATGAGCTCTCCCCAGTAGATAGGTTCTTTGTTTTCAAGAATTTGAAAATTGAATTTATACATCCATGGTTCAAAGTTACAAGATTCTTTGAGACCATAGATTCTATTGAGTGTTATCAAATCATTAACCTTTGGAGAGAAGTCATATCTGTGTATTGTCTTTGGCCATCTAGAGAAATTTGATATTTTATTAACCAGCCATTGATCATTCATGTACGTTTGATAATCTGACTTGTTTTAGTTCCACAACTGTATGGATATATCCTTAGACAAGTCTGCACATTCAGGGTTTGCAGGAATTCTGAAAATCTGCTCAATGACATCTGGATCCAAATTGAAAATCACTTCCATTTGCATCTTTGACTGTTTTGCCTTTGGGATTGAAATGACGCGCACACACAAAGACAAATTCAGGTTCCAGAGCAGCCGTAGGGAAAGTAGATATCAGGTGAATATTACTCCTCTTGATACGCCGTAGTTCCTTGTTGACTGGTTCTTCAGGTCTTTGCAAGAAATTGGTCATGTCAACATCCCCAATTCTTGTATCTGAGATTTGATCAAGAGATGATGAAACAAGTGAGGCTGTGAAATGAGCCAATTCTTTATCATATTGATATTTCATCTTTCATATATCCTGTGCTGCAACATATAAATTCCAAAGGGTAAATACATCATCTGTAGAGATTAGATCCATGAGAGGGTTAAGCTTTGGCTTGCAATGATAGATTTATGAAGAACAAAGTGTTCGGAGTATTGATTAGATACTCATAGAACACGTGTTGGCTGGAAATGAAACAAATAGCACATGTATGTGGGCAAATAGGAGTAAAGTTGGACTTGTAGAGATGGATTGCATGTAGGGCTTTGTTTGTATGGTTAAGAGTGCAAGTTGGAAGCACATGGATATGTGTAATGATAATTTTGGTATTTAAAAGAGTGACCTCTAACCAAAATCGGATTCTTGAGAGGTGATTGCATGTGTTAGAGAATGACATGTTTTTATATGTAATGGGTTTGGGAGATGCAATTACATGTGTTGGAGAATGAAGGATCAATTGACATGAATGTATGCACTTGCATTCTTGAGGGAATGATTTCAACTTTCTTCAAAAACAAATAACAAACAAGCAAGCAAACAAAATAAAAACAAAAACATACCTCTTGCTATTGACTCAAACATGACAAGCTTGAAAACAATCTTCTACATGCAAATTCGTTTTTGAGTGTAGGATGATTTTTATGCATTGGCAAAGAGAAGATTTCAACTTATTTAAACACAAAAATGCAAAATACATGGGCTGCATTTGAACAAATTGATAAAAATAAGCCATAAAATGCAACATTGTAGGAAAATAGGTGAAAAACATAAGCAAAATCAAATTCTTTTATTTACTTGGAGCTCAATGAGCCAAAAATGGAAGAAGGAGAAGTTGAAACGAACTTGTCTTTCCCAAAATCGGACTAATGAGTGTATTTGCATCCAACAACTTAGAAACCTTTGACCAATTCCAAATTGCAAAGTATGATCCCAAGATGCAAAAACATGGGACATTTTTACATGTATTTGATCAAAAACAAATTTCAAAACCTTTCCAATGCAAAACATTTTGTCAAGAACAAGCTTGCTGGGCGTTTTTGGTGAAAAATGCACTCAAATGATGCCCTTGCATGAAGTGTTTTGGGCTGAGAATGCACACAACTTGCTCTTGAAGAAAGAAATATGCATATGGAGGAAAATCGGACTCTTTCAATACACATACATGGTTTATTTTGCAAACAAATACCTTGGAATGAGACTCCAAGCAAAAACGCAGCCTCTAGATGCTCTTACATACAATGTTTTTGGGTGTATTTAGCTTGGATAAAGACTTCCAGCCAAAATCGCACTCTAGAAGTGCATATACACGTTTTATTATTGAAGGCAAATGGCTTGAGTAATACCTCCAAGCAAAAACACACTTTCCCAATTCATATACATGTCACGTTTTGGCATGTAGAAAACTTAGATGAAGACTCCAAGTCAAAACACAGCCTCTAGATGTAATGACATGTTTTTATTTTTGAAAAAAAATGACTTGGAAGAAGTTTCCTAGCCAAAACGCACCCTAATGATGCAATAACATGTGACGTTTTTACATGTAGAAGGCATGGATGAAGTCTCCCAGCCAAATCGAGGTCTAGGGATGCAATAGCATGCCACGTTTTTGCATGTAGTGATGCCCTTGGTCAAAATTGGGGTCTCAAGATGTATTCGCATGTTTTATTTTCTCATGTTTTTTGACTTAGAAGGAAACTCCCAGTCAAATCGCACTCTAGAGGTGCATATACATGCCACGTTTTTGGCATGTAAACTCCTTTGATGAGACTCCCAGCCAAGTCGCACTTTATCAATGCATATACATGTTTCATTTTTACATGTAGAAGACTTGGATGATGCAAATCACACTCTAGAGAGGTGTTTGCATGAGTTGTATTTGAAAGAAAAAGCTATTTACATGTAAATCACACTCTAGTAGTGCTTTGGCATGAGTTTTAAAACTTGCATTTACATGTTTTTAACTCACTTGTGCCTTTGCAAACAAATCGTACTCTAGAGGTGCAATGACATGTTTTATTTTTCATTCCAAATGCAAATTGCACTATCTAGGAGGGATTGCATATATGCAATAACATGTTTTTAACAAGTCTTAGCCTCTTTTTACATGCAAATCGGATTCTTGAAATGCATTTGCATGAAAAGTAGGAGAATGAGGACATGTTGCATTGCGCAACTTAAGTGATCAATTTAACACGTCTAATTACTTGTTGAGTCTA
This sequence comes from Chamaecyparis obtusa, assembly GCA_027943335.1. Taxonomy (NCBI): domain Eukaryota; kingdom Viridiplantae; phylum Streptophyta; class Pinopsida; order Cupressales; family Cupressaceae; genus Chamaecyparis; species Chamaecyparis obtusa. The sequence goes on along the minus strand of BSBK01005868.1, from coordinate 74,241 downwards.
ATATCACTTAAGGGGTCAAAAATAACTATTTACACTATATATTTGAATATATAATGTGCAAACATTATTTCATAAAGCAATATTAACTTATATGTTGATTTAAAACATAAATTATATCTCAACATTAAATTGGAACGATAAAGTGATAAAGTCACTTAAGTGAAAAATTTAAAAGCAACTCAACATCAAAATATAACATAAAGTGCACTATAGTCACTTAAGTGATAAAGTAACTTAAAAACATAATATAAATTGAATCTATGTTATATTTTTCAAAAAGTACAACTCAACTATAGAAAATAACATCTATTTTTTAAATATGCAGTGGAGCTTGGAGAGTCCACTTTTTGGGCACTTAAATAGTCATATCTTTTGACTGATAAGTTTGATTAAGCCCTAAGATAGATCAAATCGAAGGGAAAACAGAAAGCAAGAGATTGGACGAAACAAAAAGACTAAAAACAACTAAAAACACACTAAAAAACACACCAAAGGACGCTCAAGGATTCAAAAATCAAGTGTAGGAAGACAAACTGAAAAAATGAAAAAGACTTGACGAAAAGCTTCAGCAAAAGGATTCGCTAAATATATCGAGATCAATTGATCGATCAATATTGGTTAATTAAATAGCGAATCAACATAGAAAAACACAAAACTAAATTCAAAAGTTTTGTACTGTTACCTACATTTTGTGGTGACAAAATGTAGGACAACAACTGGCTCTGTTTGGGGAATGTTACTCATTTTTTTTGGAAACAAAGAGTGACATAGAATCCAGTTCTCTAAGTGCCTTTATCCACTCCATTGGGTAATAGAGTCAGGCGAAAGTAACAACTTGATAAGTATTTCATTTCTCTAGCACCACAATTAATCTTAAGAGTCTGAAGAAACACGAATATAACCTTTTGTGCCATAGTTCCTTATTACTTTGAATAATCCTCCAAAATTTATACGACCTTTATCATCAACCTTTGACATCAATGACAAAATATTCAACAATCTCATCCTTTTTCATTGATGGCAACTCCATCTGAGACCAAACTAAAACTACTCTGAAATAATGCTGCTCCCCTTAACTTACTACTCCCCCTTTGATGTCAATCACTGATTCAATCCTGCATAACTGAAACAGGGCTAATAGAATATGACAATGAAAACTCCCCTTGAGTCAAAACGATAAATTAAGGATGGAGTGAAATCACTCCCAACTTTCCACTTTTGATATCATCAAGAATTTATAGTTTGCTAGCACACCTACTTGCATCAGCAATATGTTAAGCATCTTTATTAGTTTCACAACCATCTGAATTAAAAACTTAATTGTGTCCTTGATCACATAATTGATTCACACTTAATAGAATGTGTTTTAGAGCTTTTACATATAAAACATTCTCAACTTCATTCAAAACAATTGTACCTTTACCTTTAACTTTTGCCGATGTATTACCATCAAATCTTATCTTACCTCCATTAGTGCTTTTGAGAGTGAGAAATTTGCTCGTCTCTAGTCATATGCCTAGAACAGCCACTGTCAATATACCATGTCTTTTTCCTTTTGTGCCAGAAAGACTGTTTCCACAATCAAGGATTCCACTAAAACTACTTTCTTCTTCTTCCTCCAAACCTTAGTAATGTGATATCCTCTCTCCAAAATAAGATTTAATAATAAATAAAATAATAATCGAATTAAAATATAAAGGAACTAAATAAAGAAAGAAAATACTATTTTGTAAAATCTCTAAAGAGAAAATGTTGTAATTATATTAAAGTATCTAAAGAGACATACATAACTTATAAAATTTTAAAGATCATAACAAAAGGTTAAGACAATCACAGAGTGGATAAAACAATATTTGAACAGATCAAATAAAGTAATTTTCAGACAGATTGAAAGTTTTAATTTTTACAAGCTCCGTGTATTTTTCTTAAGAAACAAATGCTTCAGATTGTCAGTTACTGTTACCAATCAAATATTTTATGAAAATACTAAAAACCAATATCATTTCTCCTAAAAGAAGTCAATGCCTTAAGTAGACAACCCACAGAAGATGTCAGAACAGTGTCAGATTTGGTTTCCTTATACTTGCATCACACAATATGATGCTACGTCAGATTTAGGAAGACTCCTTTGGAACAGCAGTTATATATATATATATATATATCACAATAATAAAGAAAGCAGCGACAGATACAAAGGTACTGAATTCCATGGTTTAGAGATTGGAAATATATCTCTTTGACCGCAGACATAATAAACACATCAATACAAGTTCCACGTAAGCAGCATCAATACAAATAGAATACTGGTGAATACATCCCAGTCAGCGTGGAAGGGTATGTAAGACAAGCTTGGGAATGAGATTAGACAAGTAACGGCATCTTCAAATTTTCAAAAGATGCGATTAAATTCATCAAAGGCAAATGACTTGCATCAAAGATAAACAGTGATTATGTATTCACAAAGTCAGCAATTAATAATTAAGAGGAGTTGCAATTTATTAAGGAGTTGCATACATTCATGAAGACATGTACTTTGAAGAATATATAAAAGCTTGATAAAGTGTATAATGAGAGGGGTAGGGGAGATATATGTGAATAAGTGTATGCTGAGAAGAGAATAAATAAAAAAAGGAATACAAAATAAATGAATTAATACCAATCGAACAAACAGATCGAATTGATCTCAGGAATCATACTAGACAGTAAGTATATATATATATATATATATAAACAATTATATAAAGGATTATGTTAATGGATTTGAATCAACTTATCATGCATTATATATAGATATAGATAGATAGATAGAGAGAGAGAGAGAGAGAGAGAGAGTTCAGTCTATTACAGATAATGGATATATGAAGATATATGTATATATATATATATATATATATATACACTCCACAGGGATGCGTCCCCTATGATTTTTGGCCCGTTCCTGTACTAGGGACGGAACAGGGATGTGGGGATGGTTTTTTGCCGTCCCCCAATCCTATTCCCAAACAGGCCAAATTGGGGACCGTCCCCGAATTGGTAATTCTGAGACTAGTCAAAATAGGGGAACGAGAATCAGTACCGGGGACGGCAACGCCGTCCCTTGTTCGTCCCTGGGACTAATTCCCGTCTCCCTTTTCCCAGCTGACACGTGGACGATGATTGAGAAAAAAAAACTTTTAAAAAAAAATTGTCTTTGATTGTGCAGGCCCCACGTGGCTTCTAACTTATAATAAAATGATCTAAACCCTATTTTGACCATTAAAACACTAAAAGTGTAAGTCTTCTCATTTTTAGTTTTATCAAAGTTGCTAAGAGGAAGAGGAAAACATAGAGAAGCAACAACAGTGAGGAAAGATTGCATTTTAGAGGAAAGATACATTATAGATTTTGATAGTTATGGACATCTGATTATGGAGATGAACTTCTATGTTATTGTTTACTGTTTACTTTTAGTATTTTACTTTTAAAATTTTCTGAACTATAGTGGACTCCTCAACCTTTTCTCCTAAACCCTTAATTGTGTTAACAACTTCATCTACTCGTAGGAAGTAAGTAGCAACGTTTTCCTCTTCTTGCATCATGGACTTTCAAAATGTCTTCGACGAGTCTAAAGCTTTGCCTTCTTACCCTTGTCATCTCCTTCATATGTTTTCTGAAGTTTCTCCCAAACCTCATTAGCTGTATCGCAATGCATGACTTTCACAAATTCAGTCTCTGACAAACCACATAAGATTGCATTCATGGTCTTTGCACTATTTTCAAAAGCCTTCTTCCCATCAACATTTGTTGGAGTTGGAGGGATTGTATAACCAGTCCTCACACTATTCCAAACATCAAAACCAAGAGACATTATATAAGTATGCATTCAAACACTTCAGAATGCATAGTTGGAGCCATCAAGTAAGGGTGCTCTATTCAAGCAAGACCCTCATGAGAACCCATGTGTGCAATCAGGATCAACCTCCAAACGTTTAAGCTCTTTTTTCGAAGGAACTCTATTTTGATACCAATTGAAGAGCACACAAAATACTGAGAGGAAAGGGAGTGGGGTGATTCAGTATTTTAAACTTTTAAATGCATGAAACCGCATAAAACATAGAGAGAGCAAACATCAAGGTGAAAACACCAAATTTCATGTGGAAAACCCTTTTGGGTAAAAAACCATGGCACATTAATAACTCTCACTAATGAAATAGGCACCAGTCCAGATTAAATAAGTGAGCACCAACTCACATAGAGCACCGACTCTGATTACATAAGCAAGCACCAACTCATTGAGAGCACCAACCCTCGAAGCATCAAGTCCGATCAGCTGAAGCACCAATTTCAGTTTATGCACCAACTTAAAAAAGCATTGAAACATCATACATGCTCGATTCCACAACCTCATGCATATTTTACTCCTTTATCATTCTCAACTTAAAACCTGCTCAACTTCATTGACACCACACCCAATACCCTTTTATGTTGTGGTTTTTGGCTCCCAATGTCGCTGTCCAGGTTTATCTCCTTTCACACAGCCTTGAGTTCTTTTCTTACTCTTCAACAACCACACTGCCCACTATTGAAGGAAATTATCGCTTCATTCAAAAGACTACCCGACTCAAAAAATTGCACCGCCCAGAAATTACAGAAGTAATTAATGCTGCTCCCTAAAAGCAATACGTTGGCTCTTTTATTCAAAAACCACTACTCACAAAAATTGCCTCCATCAGTAATAGCTCCACTGAAGAAGTATCGATGCATTCAGAAAATAAATCTTGAGTTTTAAGTGCAGAAAATGGTTACACCTGACGCCACATAAACGCTTGAAGCCGTCGCTCCAAAAATGGAGGGAATAAATAAAAGATTGTATTTCAAAAACAAAAACGCCAAGAACTTGAGCAAAAGCAATGAACACAAATTTTAAAGTAGCTGCCACTTGCCAAAGACTACTGCAGCCCATAAATAATTAAATTGTGCCTCATTTTATTGTGGATTCATAACTGCTCAAAGCAATAACACTGCTTCCATAAAAACACACACACTCTATCATTAAAAACAATTCCATGAAGAAAGGCTCAGCTGAAGAATATCTTCATTACCGTTGACTTGGCAATCTGACCTGGCAGCAAGCAGGCGAAGTGGATTAGCAACCAGATTGAGCAGACGACCAAGCAGCTGAAGCAAATAACCAATCAGCTTAAGCGCGCAATCAAGTAGCTCAACTAGACAACCAAGTAGCTCAAGCAAGTAAGCAGCCAGCTTAAGCAAGTAACCAAGTAGCTCAAACAGACAACCAAGCAGCTGATGAGGATCTGATGTATAATCGGCAGCTTGATAGGTAGTTTATTCCTCTGGCACCACAGTAAAATCTGAGTTTGAAGAAACACGAATATAACCTTTTGTGCCATAGTTCCTCATTACTTTGAGTAATCCTCCAAAATTTATATGGCCTTGATCATCAACCTTTGACATCAAAGACATATTCTGCAATTTACTCCTCAATCTGTCTTTAAAGATCATTTTCAAGTACTTACTCTGCACCAGATATATATATTTTTAAAAGGTTTATCTTGTATGATGGAATAAATTTTTAAGCTGAAAGGGATTTTCCGATACTCAAGGATTGCTCAAATGAGTCCAAATGATTTAATGGGACAATTTTCCATGTTTCACAGATAGCAAAGGAAGCTGGGTGGCGATTACACGAGTAATTCTGAATTTAATAATAATAAAAAAGTTGCTTGCATAAATTAGTATATTAATTTTCTACTTTTAACTTTCATTAGTTGCTTTACATCTATTATAATTTTTTTTTTCACAATTAACAAACATCTTTCAGTTATCAGTTTCTAAAAGATTGAAATTATATTTTTGTAGTAGTCAGCACTATACTCTAGATTTTATATTTTTAAATTGTCTAGAATTTATTCAATAAGAAATTAATGAAAGAAAATAATAATGTATTTAAATATTAATTTTCTATATAGAGTGTGTTTTATATTGAAATTTAATTTTGTTAATTTGTAGTTGATTTTTTTGTGCAAAATGTGTACAAAGTTGTAATTTTCCTAAATCTTAAAATATTTAATCTATTGATATATTGTAAAGATTTATATTTCTCAAAATTCTCGTTGATTTAAATAAAAAATTTCTCAATTTGGTTTTTCAAATTTTATGGTGGTGAATTCAAATTCCAACCAGGGACCGTAGACAAGATATAATAAACCAAATGATAATATGACTTCTTACCAGCCATCTCCCATTGTTCGTCTTCTTTATCTGTATGTTTTTATCATACTCCTGTATAATTTCGTCTTTCCATAAAGCATCATTTCTATGATTATTGAATGATTGATATGGTCTTTGACTGTATACCTCAAGTGTGGAATTCTGATGTCATCCAGCTGAATGACACAGACTGATTCTTTTTCTCCTTTGTTGTCCAGTGTAACTCGTAATTATTTTGAGAATCTTGTTCGAGCTTTGGAGAATGGCTTATCAGATGTGAGTATTTCACAAACAGCAGCCAGCAGTAGAACTAGTACCTCTAAGGCTTCTAGTAGCAACAAGGGAAAAGGTGGATTCCTAAAGGTTGGCACATCAAAGAACCGTTCAAGCAGAAATGGCGATAATGCAGCACGTTGGAGTTGCAATCATTGTACATTTGCTAATTTGAGTTCTATGATTGTCTGTAGCATGTGTCATCATGCACGGTGATGCAATTGTGATTACTAAATATCAAGAAAGACAGCATAGATTGTAAAGCTATGCATTATTTTCATTTGATCTTGCTGTCCAGTGTTGATCTTTTGAGAATGTTTTTTATTTAACCTGTAAAATGGAATGATGCTCAGTTCCTAAATGATGCCAAGGAAGTCAAGGAGGTTCATTCTTATTTCTGGTGCATTTGAAAGGTGGATCTGAGATTCTGAATGTATGGCCAGATTTCTGAAATGAAATATAATCTAAATTTCATCATTTCAAGTTACTGAATTCCAGGTGCAGAATAAGGGTGCCTCAGCTTTCAGATGCTTGCCCTGAAATGTGAATATGCGTTACAGGTCCCAGAGATGGATATTGCAGGTAGCCAATATCAGGTTGGCTTCAGTCATTGTGACCAAAAGAAACTCAAGAAGAATATAGTGTTTTTATTTGGAGAGAAGCTTAGATGTATTCCTCGGGTCATAATATTTGGGTTAACAAAAATCTCAATAACATTTTGAAGGCATTTCTGATGGTTGACAGTAGCATAATTTCAGCAAATACAGGAGTGTTGTCCTGATAGTGCTGTAGCTGTGTAAATATACCTCTTGGTTTTCTCTGGTTAATATTCTAATCTCCAGTTTTTCTCATGTCTGTGTATAGTGTTAAGCTTCAATTTATCTGTTATGTCATTGTATTTAGGTAGTTTTTAAGGGCATCTCCCCACTCTCTTCCATGTCCTGTAGTCTGTAAGTGATGAACAGAACCTACGGATGTTATGGTAAGGTGAACAAATTTGGAGTGTCATTATATTCTCCTCATGTAACGCTATTATTTTAAGTTCCAAGCTAATATATGTGTAAGCTTTGATTGTAGGTACTATTCGTAGTAGAAATGGGTTTGACATTTTCTGGGAATATCATAATCTCTGTTTATATGACTTTTTCCCGAAGAGAAGATAACGCATTTTTTTTGATAAGCTGTGTGAATAGGTCCCACTTACGTATAAAGAACACAGAAATCTGAGAAGAATTGCTTCGGACTCACAAGAAGGGGAGCTCTCAAATCTTAGAACACACAGTAAGACAAGGAGAAGTCCACAAAGGAACTATAGATCAGAAGATGAAACCATAAGGAACAAGGACAAGAAAGAACAGAAGCAAGAGGCTACAAGGAGTACAAGCATCAATAAGCCTTATTTTGAAGATCCCTTCCTTTTGCTCTTGGTCATGAGGGCATGGGCCATTGAGTGCCTTCTTCAACTGCATCTCTTCCTTCGAGCTGAAGCTTTTCGGCTTCAGATTTTTGAATTTTTTCCTTGGATGATTTGGTTTAAAGATGTGACTAGTAGTTTGAGAAATAGAGCACTACTTGACAGGTAACACCAAATCATCAAAATCACAGAAGTTAGAATTCACCTCATCAAAATCCTCCATATAAAGAAAGATCCCAATGTTAACACATTGATAACTCATTAAATCAAGATAATGTTTTTGATATTAAAAGCAACAAAAAAAGGGTGCTGTCCATTACAACAGTGTGAGGGCATTAGAAATAGATCAAAACAAACTATTTACAAGGAGGTCCAAAACATACCATTAACAACACACTAGTAGCACAACTAGTAACCCACATCAAGAGTGTGTAGACAACTCCCCTATAGTAAGGGGAGGCAAATGAGACACGAGAGTGATTTTTCTTTCGTTGACAGGCACCCGTCTAGGCGATACTTTCACTAGGGTCCCCACCATAAGGGGAAGGTGGTGGAACCTTTTTGTGGGATAGTCAACACTAAGAACAAAGTGCTGGTAATGTTGTACATCAACAACCAAAGGTTGGAGCATATTAGGAGCAGTAGTTGGAAGAGAGTCCATGTGGCCAAAGGGGACCACACCAGCAAACAAGAGTGGGGTGGTCATGCCCATTGAATTAGAGGAGGCCATGTTGGCAAGAGCATCACCTTGGAGGGGGGGAGGGGGGGATTGTCAGCATGAGTCGTCATCATCAGAGGCTTGAATGGTCAAGTGATCATCATTTGCATCCTTCCACCAAGGGGCAACACCTTTATGCTGTGAGAGACAGTAGTAGGGAAGCATAGTTGACATGGAAAGGGGAGACCCTCATAATCACGTGATTGAGCTCAAGGCCTATCCCCAATCATGAGAATCACATCCCTTGGAAGTGTGGAGGTATCAATGTCAACCAAAATGCAAGAAAAAGTAGAGAGGTCCACAACAATCGTAACCTCGTCCATTTTAAAACAACCAATAGAGTTTTCGATGGCCTCAACAAGAATTTTCCCAAAAATGGAGGGGAAGATTGAGGAGATGAACCCACATTGGGTGCATACTTAACGATTTAGTAAGAGGGTTAAAGGAGACTATCTAGGGTTTGGCCGAGAGAGTGATTCCACCAAACCGACAACTTGCTCAACACCAAATCATGGTCTTCAGAAGAAGAAAAAGTAGCAATAAAAAATCCCTTTGCAAGGAAGAAGCTCAATGTTACCATTGACTAAGAATTGCTAAGAGTTTGTAACCTAGTGATGTAGATTTGGAAGAGGTCAGAGACCAACGAATCCACATTATCCACCACATCTTGGTCGGACACCACCATAGGGGAGGTCTTGGCAGAGGGAAGGGGTCAAGCTTTCACCTTAGGAGGAATTTTGGCAGCAAATTTGGTAGCATGAGCATAGCTTCATCCACCAACAACATTTTTTTTGTGTGTGGGGGGGGGGGGGGGGGGGGGTGGGAGCAGCCTAGCCTTCACCACCTTAGTCACAAAACAAGTCTCTGGGAACAATGCCAAGGTAGCACTTTTCTAGCAGAAACCCCTCCACCTTCAGTACCAGGAACAACATCAAGAGACCTTGAACCACTCATAGCCAGGACACCCTTAGAAGCACCTAGCACACCCTCAAATGAAAACCCCAACCCAAGAAGAGACGGGTTCTAACTAGAACGAGAGCCAACAAAAAATGTAGTTTTATCTAAAACCAACAAAGAGGCATTGTAGGCCCCCAGCAAGCCCCCACCAATAGGCATTGTAGGGACTTGTGAAGCCAAACATATATCAACAAAAATGCCATTGTGGTAGATGCAGGCTCAGACACGGGTGTAGGCATTTTAAAATCTTATTACAAGAACTGTAACTATCTAAACATAAATCGAGATAATGTTATGAAATGACCCTCTTAGATTAGACAAGGAAGATCAAAATAAATGATATCATAATCCTTTGGTTTTAAAAAAAGATTAATAAAGGAGACCTTTTTAAAAGGGCGTGATGGTTTGGAAACCACCCATTGAAGGTTATATAACTTATTTATGTGAGACTTGGAAGGAGGCATGAATATCACTCAAGGGAGAAGAAAGTGGCTTGGTTGACTATGGACACTTGGAGAAGGGGGCACACAATGTGTCCAACCTGGGGTACAGTGTGCATTGAGGACCATCTTGACCAAGGCTTGAGTAGTGGCACTCGTGTTGAACATTTTGTAGAATGGCATAGTGCACTTTGTTCCTCCTAGATATGCCATAACTATGAAGGCCAAGGTCACTAGAATCTTATAGAGCGAGAATGACCATTCCAAGTGGTCAAGATTAAGATAAGTAATGGAAACATTTGATGATAAAAGATATTGAGAATATAATATATGAATTTGGTGATAATATAATTGATTTATGTGGGTTGCGTTATTCAATTTATCATGTTAGATTTTTTCAACAATGGAATGTATTTCAACAATGGCATTAATTGAATTTAGGAGATATACCCTACTTTATGAAATGAGAAATATACATACTATTTATTATTCATTTATTGATTTATACAATCTATAATATTGAACAATTATTTAGTAAATGTGATTGAAAGTTATTTACAACAGATTGTTATAATAATTTTGTGTTTGTAATTTCCTAAAACTTCCCAACCACTCCCATATACATTTGGGCTTGATAAATATCGTAATTTGAAACATAGATGACATGCCTGCCTAAATCAATGTGTACACTAGATTCAAGTTGTAATGCTGTGTCCAAAGTTGCGAGCAATTGTAAATAGTCTATAGGCCCCTTCATTAGAGAAACATGCATATTGTTTGAAAAGGTTGAGATCTTGTGTATCATGGGTATGTCTCTATGGGCAATGACATCCTTTTGTACCCCACTTAGAACTTTAGGTGTCTCCAACTGTATTAATGACAATATTGCAGTTGAATGTTAAGATTTTAGATGCAACATAATCTAACATTTCAAAATGAACCTTAAAATATGTCAAAAGACTGCTTATTCTAATTTAGAAACAGTCCTAGTCTGGGGTTTCATGAAAATGGACTTCCTAAAAAATGGAGCTGGAGTTCCTTGCTTTTTTAAGGAATATTTTAAAGCTTGTGGTCCCATGAATTTCATAGTCTAGTTCAGCTTAAAAAATTTAAGCTCCAAAATTGAAGGAAGGTGCTGATGTCATGAAAACAATAACCTTGTCTTCTATACTTTGTGCATAAAAAAATAAGTAAAAAAAATAATTTCCCTCCAAAATCATTTTTTAAGAAAAATTTGAAATTAAATTTTTTGACGAGTGGGTAAAAAACTTTACTAATTTGGTGGGGCAATTTCTAGCCCCACCTCTTTTTGACCAGCTTAAATATGCAATGCTAAAAAGTAGGAGCTCCTATTTTGAAGGAGAAGATTCCAAATAATTCCGTAAATTTGTTCATGAGACCACCCTCTTCTTAAAAAATATAGCTTAAGCCTTCCTCATAAAACCCGTCTTAGGAGGCTAGGAGGCTAGTATAATTAATTTCTATAAGCACCACTAAGAATAAAACTTTGAAGCTAGAAGGAACCACTTGAAAAACATAATCTTCAGAATAGCAATATAAATTTGGCAAAATTGTGCCGAAGATTACAAGAATTCAATGTTTTAATAGAGGGTAAAGAAGCATTAAAAATCCAACAAAAGTTTTTTTTACTGATAACTAAAACAAACCTCTAAAGTCTTGGACACAATCATATAGCATTACTGCTTACAATTACCACGTAAGGAGTGGTAAGCCCATGTCTCCACAATTTACTAAAATTACCCCGAAATATCTGGAACACAACAATTGAACTTAGTATGCATTAATGATGAGTGAATGCCTTAATTTTGCCTAATATTTCTGAAGTAGATCAAAAGGAGAATTACTTGTTAAATGATTTAAATCTGGTACCAGACTGTATCTCCTACCACTAACTTTTTCAAATTCCCTTTCTTTCGAGCAAACACAAGATTTGGTGTGATTGTATTTTTCCTTCGTAAAATTTTTCTATGCATTTATTCAATATGCCAAAAAGAGTTTGGTGTGATTATGTGGGACACCAAGTGCCTTTCTAAAATGTTTAACAGCCTTACGGTGACTGGGGTCCATGCAAAATGACCTGACAAACGTTAAACACCACTTTAAGCACACAGACAAGAATATAACTCCATTATTTGGCAAATTGATCTTTTTAGAGAAAATGGGGAAAATTACTAATCAAATAACAATCTTATTATTAACAATGATCAGAATCCTATACAAGGAATCCATATTCAATGTTCATTGAACAAGATACATTAATATAGCTAGGCTCCTTTATAATACCATGTTCTGTCCCAATGATGCAAGCAACACAAGTTAATCAAAAGTCAAGCGTTTCCCTCTTGCCTTTAACATGCTAGCCCTCGCCAGTTCTGTGATTCAAAGAGCTACAACTTTCAATGCCGGTAGCTCATAGAGTCTCTTATCATCAGTTACACTACCAACTAAAACAACAATACAGCCCTCCTGAAAAATTAAAAAAAATGAGGTTATTGGACTACTCGACATGTTGCCGATCCATTTCATCTATAAAAAGCTACAGAAAAATAGAAAAACACATTCCATTATTTAAAGGATTTTAACAAAATTTCTTGAATAGCATTTCAACATAATGACCACTTAAGGGTTCCCAATTGCATCCCAATAATACATCTTATCTAAAATCATATTTCGATATATTACATTGAGGATTATATGATGAAATTTCTAATCTAGAGAAATGCACAAAATCATTTTACAATCACGGAAGATGATGTGTAGGATATTCTTTTATTATTGTCCAACTAGAATTCTAGATGCAATGCATTACAAGGAGAGAAAACACTTTTTCTATGAAATTTTCTTAACTCTTGCAAGACAGAAATGAGGTTTCAGTCATATAAATTGGAATGGATTGTGCTAGGCATGAAATCTATCTTGGCCAAATTAGAAGGATGATTGTCCTAGGCATGTTTTCTATCTTGGTCAACTTACAAGGATAAATTGTGTTGGGTAGGAAATATATCTTGTTCAATTATAATGATAATGAAAGAAGAACTTTTGACTCTCGTGGTTTCTAAATTTATTATTTTATCAATTTTTTATTGTAGTGTTTATAAATGATAATTATAGATAAACAATTTAAAAAAAATATATGATTAATTTTATGCAACTATTATATGATCGCAAATTTAGTCAATCTCTATAACTACTGATCCTTCTTCCCTAATTTATTAGTTCTTTAGTTCTAAGTTTTAATTAATTCATATTATGCTGCAGAGTTATACAGTTTCAAAATGCCCAGTGAAGATTTATTTGCACATACATAACAACTAAGAGCCAAATTATACTTTTTAAAATAATTGAAGTATATTTTTTTGAGTTACCATGGTTTGCTAGGTGAAGCTTGAGTCTTCCATGATTGAGTCTAAGTTAGAAAACTATGTAATATCACCAAAATACTTAAATTACTTAATTAAATTAATCAATTAAAGTGGTCTCAAATTTAGTAATATCTTATGGGCTTTTTAAATTAATTTAATTATAAAATAAATTATAATGTCAACTTGTTTGTAACCCTATGGAAATTTTTTTGAAGCCCTTTATAAGGCAGTATATTGGAATTGTAGGTAGTCATAATGGAGTTTTAAGTTTCTTATGTATTTGAAAATTTCAGTTGGAGTTCAATGTTATTCTCCATTTCAGAGGTGTAAGATCCTTCCTATTCTGACATTTCATAGTTTCGGTGGGAGTCACTCCTCACCCTATTCTTTTTATAGTTCCCAAATTCTTGCCTTCAAAAATATTATATGATATTCCAAATCACTCTTGCTTTAACAATTAATGTCACATGACTGTGGTTCCATTCTTAATACCTCACACATCTTCTTACAATAATCCAAAGATTCTAACCACTGTAGCTAAGTGTATGCATGGTTGTTGATTATACAGAGTAAACAACATTATGCGGGTAATCAAAGTATTTATATAGTGAAGTATCATATGGGGTGACTCGCTAAGGCAAACATTATTGCTACATGAGCGAAGGCTTAGTAGTACCATACAAAGGATAGTTGAGGAGCGTGCAGAGTGGAATTGAGCCATATATTGTACCATGCCATATTGGGTGCACACACCGTACGGTTGGAGTGTTGCATTTCCTATATGTGTGTGGACTTAAGGGTAGTTCTGTGTGTGGGTGGTCATCTAAGTGTATGTGTACCAAATGCTTGGCACTAGGCAGTGTGAAAGGAAGGCTAGTAGGGGTTGGCGTACGTGGAGGTATTGTATGGTATAGAAAGGCACTGTACTATGAGACAAAGAGAGAAAGGGAAGCACACACTAGTACATTTGAGCCCTTTTTTCGATGACCAACTGTCAGAATTTCAACCGTATACTGTCGATCAAGTGACATCACCCGCCGTCACAGTTTTGCAGTCGAAAAAAATGACGGTTTTGATTTGCGTCGTAATTATGACAACCATGGTTGTCGCAAAAAGGGGGTGCCAACATGGCGAACGTGTCGTCAGACCTATTTGTGGCCGTCGCAATTGGGACGCCTATCCATCGCAAAAAATACAAACGATGACGACCCATCAGAATCTTCCAATGGGTCGTCGTCATTTGTAGTTTGTTTGCCGACAGAGATGCTGTTAATGCGACGGATATCCGTCGGAAGTTTATTATGGATATCCGTCATTTGTAGTTTTTAACGACAACGATGTTGTATATGCAACATATACCCGTTGGAAACTTACGACATATATTTGTCGTTTATAGTTTTTTACCGACAATGATGCTGTACATGCGATGACTGGATGTCAGATGTTTTCGACAGATAACCGTCGCTGTTGTACGACCATCGTAGTTGCGATGAAAATCAGTTTTATATATATATATATATATATATATATATATATATATATATATATATATATATATATATATATATATATATATATATATATATTTGTCGATTGAGTTGGTATCAATTCAAATCGGTGTTCTTGCAGATCTGGTTCCTGCTCGTGATTTGGTTATGGATCATTCGGAGATGACTTTGCAGTAGATTCGGTAGCGGCTTGTGGATTATTGAGTCGAGTCTAGAGACTTGGATTTGGAATGGATCCTACCAAATCAAGATTTGTGACAGCGACTGCTCCAAAACAAGAAGCTAGTGCGGCGATCAGAGATGCATTCTTCCTGATGTGTTTGTGGGATATATGCGGACCTGATTGCATTCAGATCTGATTTGAGTGACTTCTTGACTTCTTTGGTCCGAATTGGATGTGCTTTGTTCCTATGCAGTGTAGCAATGACTTGACTTGGAGTTTCAGTAGACTGTGCATTGATCGGCTTGAAGACAAAATCGAGCTACTCTTTGCGTTGTTGTTGAGATCAGGTTGTGACAGATCGTTGGGATCGTCTACCATTTTTGCCACAGTTTCAAATGGGTTAGATGTGATGTCGAGAGAGCGACGTGCAAAACTTGCACATTGGAGATTCGTAGATCACTATGGTGTCTGTGATGACTTGGGAGAAGTCTTCTTCTTGGTGAACCAAGCTGAGAGACTTAGATTACAGAAAGTGGGTCGTTTGATGTGACTTATGAGACATTGGATGCCTCTTCACAGTGGGTTCGCGGTGCGGTCTGTGGTGTTTCTTTGCGATTGGGTTCTTGGCAGAGATCTATTGATTTGGTAGCCATTGAGATGGATCAATATATATTTGTCGTACGTGGATTGAGATCTTAAATTATTGAGCTTCTATTTGTTTCGAGAATATTTTAACATTCTCTACTTAACAGGGACAACCACGTGAAGGTGGAAGCTCATTTGACCCCTCCTAGGAGCCTCTTATGACCCTTTACAATATTTTAAGACCTCTAAGATGTATTCTTAGGGATCGTAAAGGGTTGTAAAGGGTCATAAGGGGTCTTGGGACACAATAGCTGAGAAACATGAATGTAGGCATCATGGTCACAATTTTTTGGAAACTCAACATAATTGAGTGGTATACCCAGATGATGCAACACAACTACTCCTCCAGTTCCAAGTCTACACTGTAGTAAACAAAACCCATATATAAATAATCAATTTAAAGAGCGAAGGAGGAGGGCCATAACGACCGAAATAATATAGGGACCTTGTATTATTTTGGTCATTACGACCCTCCTCCGCTCTCTAAATTTATTCCTTATCTATGGATTTTGAATCCCGTAGTGTAAACTTGGAACGAGAGGAGTGATAGTTGTGTTGCATCGTCTGGGTATACCATTCAATTATGTTGTGTCTCCAAAAAATTGTGACCATGATGCCTACATTTATGTTTCTCAGCTGTTGTGATATCTACATTTATGTTTCTCATTTGTCGTGTTTATGTGCATGTTCTTTATGTGTATCTACTAGAAATTCTGAAAAAAAATTCAGTATCTACAATAGCCCTCTGTTAACCACATTTACGCATATGGTCCCAACAAAGTAGGCACAAACTACACAAAGAAGGCATCGTAGAAATATGATTTCTACTTTCTCCATTTAAGCAATCTTGGTGGCACTAGCTGCCTCTCGAGCCTTGTACAAGTTGCACTCATTTCCTACATCAGGTATAGATGTAGATGGGGTAGATGTAAATGTGGTTTCATCAACCCACCAAAAGTATTGACATCCACTATTTCCTTGCAATACCAAATGTACATCAGTTCTTCATAAAATGATTAGTTGTCACATTATTTTTAAACATAATATATAATTATGTATCCAGACCTTTTTCCTATTTGGGCAAATTGAAAATTGACGCTCAGGTTTACTTGTTGTGCGTGACATCTTCAACATGCATGGGCCAACACCACATTGACACATAGGTACATTGACCGAAGTTATCGATGCTATTTCGACAAATATTGCATTATCACAAATATTGCATTGTCATTATTTTGTTCATTCATACTAATTATAATTACAATAAAAAGAAACATACTAATGTAGACTTGCACATTTTTTGGCTAAGTCGAAGTCTTTGGTTTAAATCACTAGACACTCAAAACAAAATGACAAACCAAAGACAACCATGCAATAAAAAGCAATTACTAAGCAATTCAGAATTAGCTCACTCCATTATAGGGAACAAAGAGAATCCCCTTTGATTTAACATCATTGATGTGCAAGGAAATATAAAATTAGCAGAAGCAACTCTCATAAGATAATATTTAGATTAAATGCATTGATATAAAAAAATACCCCAGAAAATTATCAAGAAAGGTAATTTTCTTAATCACATCACTAATTTGTGCATGTCTAAATACTGGTGTCTTTCAAGTGATTTGATTCTTGTCATGCCCACTACAAATGAGAACAGTCTTAACTAGTGAAGTTGTTTAAGCATATAGAGATTAAATACACTTTTTTAGAATGAAATTTCTCTTAACAAAAGATCAAAGATATATAAGTAGGACATATAAAACAAGGTGAATAAGAGTAGTACATATAAAACAATTGTTAGAACATGCCAAACATCTGACATAATTGTACTTTTCATTCATGTCATTGATATTCTTCTTCATCCATCTCATCATCAAGATCATCGTCGTCGACGACATCATCAACACCACTATCATCGTCATTATCACCATCAGCATCATCATCATTGTCATCATCATCCTCATCAGTAGCAACATCATCGTCATCAGTAGCAGCATCATCATCGTCGTCTTCTTCATATTCTTTTTCGACTAGCTCTCGATCATGATCATCATCTACATCATCTTCCACTTCTTCATCTTCCTCGATATCTTCTTCCATCACATTATACTTTATCGCCCTTCTTCTTGGATCATGTCTAACAACAAATGACTAACTCGGTTTATGTGGAACCTCTGAGTAAAATACTTGCTCACATTAGCTTGGAAGAACATAGGGCTCTTCTCCAACGGGCTCAAACAACCTTGTATTAATCATTAGAAATCCATTGTCATATTCAATAACAGTTCTATCAGGATGATTTTTATTGAGTTGTGGTCTGTACCATTTCACAATGAAAAGAACTAATTTGAAAGAATTAAAGTCATAGTCAAGTCTATCAACCAAAATACCATAGTATCAATTTGTGATTCTCGAGGATGTAAGTCATTTCTAGATGAAATATTAGTCACCTAGAACACTGCACTTATCCCAGAATCACAAGTTCTTTTCGTGTCATCCAAATTTTTGATGCAAAATTTATAACCATTGCAAAACATAGCCTTGTGGTGTTTCACCTGTAATAATGTCAAACATGTATAAATTATTGCATCATGAGTTGAAAAACATATGGTTGATTAATTAACAAATTTATAAGTACCTGGTGATCTCTTAAACCATATGCTAAATCTATTCCCTTTTGTGTAACATTAGGATCTCCATTACGATGAGCTTGTATAACCAATGAAGACACATATTCCCATGTTAATCTATGACCATCATGTTGACATCATTCAATCCATACCGTCATCCAATCTTGATTGTTTGCAATAAATAAGTGTATTGCATCCCACTCTTTAGTAGCTGTACAAAAATAAATAGATGACTTACAACAAATTTATTTTGAAGATTAAGAGTTAATTTACTATAATAACATCTCATAATTTATTGCCTTTCAGTTTCCTAAATCTACCGTTGCCCACTAAGTACTCCCCTTCAATTTTTTTAATTGAGTCGAGATCCCAAATGCAATCTATATGGGTCTTTGCTACAAGATTAGGAAGATATTGAGTAACATACACCATCATCTGGTATACCATATATCCCTCAACCATAGAACTTTTAGGACGTGCTCTTTGTCGTACCAAACACTTAAAATTTTTTAAGTGTCTCTCAACCATCCACATTGACCTAGCATGTATAGGTCCACACAATTCAATCTCCTCAATTTGCTGTATGAGGTAGTGTTCTTGTGCATTGAAAAAAGTTAGAGGTAAACACTTTTGCATTTCACACATTAATCGACAAAGTCTTTTCTTCCAATATTTTATATCTTTTTTATGGATTTATTTAGATGACAACCACCTACAAGGGATTCAAGACATAAATATATAAATACGAGACTTTACAATATATTACTTGTTTGATATATTGAACAAATATCACTGCTTACCTCATGTATTTTCCAAGATCATATATCACTTGTTTGATATTATTGTCAAAGTTCTCTAGGAGAGATAGGGGTAGCAAATACTGCAACAATTATCAAATGATCATTTCATACAATGAAAATTGAATGCAATTACACAAATATATTGTAAATACAAAAGACTAGGACTTACCTTGATGAAGGTATGCCAATCATGTGTTTTCATCCTTGACCCAAAATCATTTTTCTTTGATACGAGATTGCTTATATTTGCAGAAAATCCTGTAAGAAATCAAATTTTTCAGATCACTTCTTTTATGGCATTACTTTGTTTCTCTATTAATAACAAAGGAAGAGCACTTGCATCAATCCAGCCTCCATTACTATTTGATTCAATGATATTTTTCATTGCATGATTGGAATCATGAATGTCACTACAAATTTTGCCAAATTTTTCTTTATTAGACCTTGCGTCCAATATTTTTTACATTGTCTCTGTTACATTATTTCTAATATGCATAGTATCAAACAAATACACAATTTGTAGTTTCTCATAGTAGGCAACCTACTAAATTCTTTGGGATAACATTTTAGTCCCTTTTGAAGTTGGTTGGTGATGCCTTCACAACCTTCAAGATCATCAACTACATAATTAGCCAACAAAACACAATCAAAATATATAATTTTCAAACATTGACTATTAGGTGAAACGATATTACCTCGAATTCTATTATATTCCAACTGCCATAGGTGAGGTGTCATTCTGCGGGGCTTTGATGTAGTCTCTTCTTTCTCATTGAGAAGATGTCTTCCTCCACTTCGATACTTATGATTTCTGGGGAGGAACTATTTATACTCATCAAAGACCTTCTTTCTTAAACTTTTGGAATGATGAGATTTCATCTTTGGACCACACATTGGACATGCAAATTTTCCCTTTGTTTGAAGACCTACAAGATAACGATACAATTGGATTAAATATGTATATTTTTAAAATTTGAATTGTCGCGTACAACTAGAATTCACCATAACATACTATAAAAATGTGTCAATCTTGGAACATCATGAATTGTCCACACAAGCATTGTGTGGAATTGAAATTGTCTTTGTTCAATTGGTCTAAAGATGTCATACATAGTGAAACCATTTCATAACACCAACACCTCGTCGATAAGAGACGCAATATATACATCTATATCTTTCACTTGGTACTTACCTAGTTGAATTAACAATATCAGATAATTATTGTGGCCATTTCACTCCAAGACTTATAATTACATGTAGATAACTATAAATTAATAAGATACTTGAAAAAATCATTGCCAACATAATGTGCTCCCTCTTTATTGACATCTATGGAGGAAGGTTATTATTTATAACAAAAATAGGGTACACTGAGTAAACGGATCTCATCTATCCATGCGGATTGACACCGTTTGATGCTAGAGAAAGTCTGAGATTTTGTGGTTCTTCTTTAAAGTGTTGCCACTTTTCCTCTATGTCCACAAATGATGAACCATCTGCAGACATTCGAATAATGTCATCTTGACTCTTGTTGCGTACATGGTAACCCATAAATTGTGCCAAGCTATTGCACTTGAATAATCATTTCAGACGTGGAATAATGGGGATGTGATGAAGAACCTTGTGAGGCACCTTTTTTGTCATTTGATCATCTCGATATCTACTTGTATGACATTCAAGACATTCTATTGCATTTTCATATTTTTTATAATAAATAATATGATCTTTAGGACAAGCATCTATTGTTTGATACTCCATTCCAATATGTTTCATAGTGGCACACAATTTTTGGTACAAGTGAGGGAGAACATTTGATGGTGGTAACAGAAAGTCACCTATCAATATGCAACAAATAATATAAGCCGTTACTATAAACAATCTTAATGGTACATGTTTCACCTTCTATAGACTATAATGACATATATGACAAACCTTAACATACGTGACATTGTTATGTTGAATAAACCATTCATAACCTTCAAATTCACCAACAACAATACAACAGAGATAAGAGTAGATTGGGAGCCTTCGTAAAGGGTCGTGTCCGCCTTCTCAAGTAGAGGTATATCATGGATTTTGTCAATGTCATCCTCATCATAATCATCATCATCATCATCAGCAGCAGTAGCAGCACCAGTACTTGTAGACACACAAAATTAGACAAAGTACTTTTAAAATTGCAAAAATCATTAAATGGCTTAAAATCATCAAAATGCACTAATTCAATAAAAAAAAGACCAAATCAATTAAAATTGGACATAATTAAATAAAATTGGACAAAATCAATGAAAGCAAAGGAAAAATCAAATAATGATGTTAAATAATTAAATGAAAGTTTAAAAGGGTGAAAAACACTACATAATTGATTTTAATCAATTAAGTGTATAGTTGTTTAATCAAAAATCAAAATGAACCTATTACCCATACATGGCTAAATTTAATTAATTAATTAAATTTAATAATTCTTAATTTCCTTCAAAAAAGTTGAGCAACCAATAAAAATTGAGGACAAAAAGACTTAAATCACTCAAACATTTAAAGTGTCCAAAGCTTTTAAACCATTTAAAGGATTGTCCCCTCATTGTGCCCCCATTTATGAACAAAACAAAGTATTTGACTCAACCAAGGGATAATCATGATTACTTCACTCCACCCCCTACCCTTGGGAAATTACTATAAATATAGAGCATTTTGAGAGCAATTATCATCTTAGAACTTCATTTGCAAAACATTGTTACTATAGGCAATTGAGAGCATTCTAAGAGCAATTAAGAGCATTTAGAGCAATTATCATTGTAGTTTGTCAATTTGAGCTAGATTAAGCATTGAATGAGCATTGTAGAAGCATAGTAGAAGTATAATTTCTCATTTTAGAAGTGTCACTAGTGAATGAGCATTGTAGAAGCATAGTAGAAGTATAATTTCTCATTTTAGAAGTGTCACTAGTGAGGATTTGAGCTGAGAGCTTCATTTACCACTTCTTTCTAGAGAACCATGAGATGTTCTAGATTATAGTTTCAATTCTAATTAGATTTGCATTGTATTTAGTTTCAATTGTTGCTATTAGATCTTAATTTCATGAAGTTGATACTCATCATCACACAAATGGCGCCCACCGTGGGGCTCTAAGCCTCATTTTATCATTTTCATCACCAATTGCATGCTTGTATTTTCTATTTTCCGTGAATATCTTGTAGGAAATTGGTGAAGTCACACTTACAGGAGATCTGTTCACGCCTGTAGTTATTTTACTGTCATCTACAATCTCTGTACTTATGCCTGTTATCTAGAGGTTCACGCCTAGCATGTGGCTTTGATCCAGCATTAATTCTTGCACAATCGCTTTCTTATCATAAGCTCACGCCTACGAGAGAAACACACTCAGCCTTTGGATCTTAAAGTCACGCCTGTGACTCAAGGAGTATCGCTTTTATAACTTTTGTTATCACCTGAGTTAAAGCTTTGCTTTGTACTTTTGAATAACAATCACGCATTGAATCTTTCTATTTTCACTGAGGATTATTAAAGTGTCGCTTTGCAATAATCATTTTTGACAATTTTAAGTTCTGTTCACGCTTAGGAATAAACTGTACATGCTTGTGTAATTTTTAGTATCACCTGTGGCATTGTAGAGTGTTGCTTGCTATCAGTAATATTACACTTGCCAATAGTTTGTTCCCGCTTATTAGCTGGACAATGTTGCCTGCTACCTGTTATCTGTATTCACTGTTTAATTGATTAAATAATTCATCTAACGTTCTGTTTGTGTGATTCAACAGTAAATGAGCAACCACATAAAGGTGCAGAAGCCTAAAAGCAGATTCAACCAAGAGGGAAAGGCACTAGCAAGGAAGATCAAGAAAGAAAACATAACACACATCAAAGCCGTCCTTAAGACTACACAAGATGAAGATAACTAGGTATTCTAGCATTATCTTAAAATTGTTGAAGCATACAAATCAAAGTTTGTCTCTCTAAATTGGATTTTTAGTCCTTAGATTAAGTTTTCTTTGAAAATTTGGAAATTAAGCTCTATAAAATTCATACATAAGTATTGCTTATTCAATTTTTGATTTTAGTTTCCCCTCATAGTGTTTGTTAGTGTTGACTAACTTGCTGGTGGACAAGCACATTTGGAGGAGGCTATTGCTAAGGTGAGTGGAAAAATAATGACAAAACCTTTCAAAAATGCCCCTAGCTTAGGCTAGCTACAAAGGAAAGGTATTCTACTATTCAAGCTTGCACTTGATTAAATTGTAGCATCATCTTTTGAACATAGCTTAATTAAAACGCGAAATGAACCAAACACTTCAATTTTAAGAATCTCCTTGTTAAGAAGTTGGGAAAGAACAAACTTGTGTTTGAGTGTTTGGAACAAAGAAAGACAATAGGGATATGATCTTCACTTTTTTAAGTGAATCAAATTCCCAAACTTGTTAGCCTAAGTTCATTTCTTTCTTTTTATATACATGCTAGAGATTTAGTGGGCTCGCCTCCCGAGTTTGCCTTAATGAGGTTGGTGAGAGAGATAGTGCAAAGTGGGATATGCTCACTTTTGCCACGGGGATCCAACCCACTATAAAATGAAATGCATACATCCTTAATGGGGTGTGTGACAAATGAATCTTGAATTATTCAAATTTCCTCTAGTAATCCTCACAGATTGTGCAAAATCGTACCTTGGTGCGTGTGGGAAACCCCTTAACATACTTGGGGGATGAAAATTTAAGATCTATTTTAACGGAATCCAAAATAAATCCAAAATAAAATAGCAAGGCCACCTTTTAGAGCCATGTTTACAAGCCAAAATTGACTTTAGGTAGGCTTTTTGGAATTCTTTCTTGTGTTATACTTGTGAAAAACATTGGAGAATATACACACTAGAGTGTTTTTAGGGACATGATGACAAAGTCATGTGTGTGTTGCGATTGTTTTTTATTTTCAAACAAAAAAATTTCAAAAAGACTAATCTTAAACATTTAAAAATCTAAAATCTTACAACCTGGTCAGAGAAGTGCCGCTTGTGCACAAAATAGTCCTGCCTATCAGAGGCTCAATCACGCCCGTGACTTGTGTAAAAATGCATAGACACAGTAAAGTCACGCTCAGAAAGTTTTGAAACATGCCTGGTAAAATTGGAAAATCACCTATCAATAGGACAATGTCGCCTACATCCCTGTAGAGTGTCACCTAACCATATACCAGTACACGCGTATGATAAATTCAGTCACGCCTACGATCAGTTTAGTGACGCCTAGAAACTTAAAAAGGCAAACAAAGAGTACTTGCAGGAGGGGTAAGAAAATTTTGATCATATATCTGAGTACCCTTTTCCATGCTCTTACTTCTCCAACTTTCAGTTTGGTCAAAAATCTTTTTTTATACCATTTTTTCAAATTTTACAAGGATTAGACCCCGGGCAATACTGATTCTTATTCTCCAAGTTTCATGCCTACTTTTACTAGGTCATATTATATCAAGCAAACCTTGTAAGCAGATGGGACCTATTTGAGTCAAGAACTCCCTTATCCCGAAGACGAGTCTACTACTCCAAGAGTACCCCAAAAATCACTCGAATAAGAAAGGGAGGACAACATGACGTACTATGGTAGTTTGGGTGGTAAGGACAATAGTGGCATTGATCCCAATAACCAAGGTGATGCCAATAATGGGGGCATTGACATGAATAACCAAGGCAACACCAATAGTGGAGGGACAGATCAAAATGCCCAAGGGATTGACAACACTCAAAATAGAATTAACACCGAAGCAACGACAGAAGATGCTACGGATGAAAAAGTAAGCGAGGCTATCCAATGTCCCTATTTCTGAAATCTCATGGAGAAGGAAATGGATAGGGATAGAGAAAAGTACTTTATGGACTTAGTACAAAAAGGCCTCAGGCTTCCCTGTGACTACGATGTTAACCAACTCAAACCACCAGAAGTTGAAGAGAGTACCTTAGACATCATGAACAAGCAGTTCAAGATTTTTCAAATGCAATTGGACACCATTAAGCAAAGCGGGGCTCCCAAGCCTTTCTCCATAGAAGCATTGTGTCCGTTCCCATTTGATAAAAGCTTGGTTATGGTGCCATTCCCAATCAAGGTAGTGTTTCCCAAATACGACAAGTATGAAGGAACGTTGAATCCCCAAGATCACTTACATGAGTTTTGTGCATTGAGCTTAGAGTTCATGCATGATACAACCTATTTAATGAGACTATTCCCACGAAGCTTAGGAGGCATGGCTATGGAGTGGTTTTCTAAACTACTCTCTGACATTAAGACCTTCGAAGAGTTAGCTTCAAAATTTGTGGCCCATTACTCATATAACATCAAGCATGAGGTCACAATGATAACATTATGTAACACTAAACAAAAGGATGGAGAAACTTTCCTCACTTTTCTACAAAGATGGAGGATAGTGTTTGCAAGATATCCTAGGAGAGTGCCTGAAAAAGAGAAGATGGATATCTTCATAAATAGTTTAAGCAATGAGATGAACTATTGACTACGAATGCAATGTCCAAAAACCTTCTAGGATCTAATTGAAAATGGAGTGACAATGAAGGAAGTGTTGGTCAAAAGTGGAGAACTAAAATTGTATAAAGATAATAAGAACAACTCCAAAAATAATAACTCCAACAATGACAATAATCAAAAGAATAATTGGTTCAATAGTAATAGTCGGTGTAAGAACAATAATAAGGGAATTGTTAATGATGGGGTGGTGGATTCTAGCAACTTGAAGGTGGTCCCATTTGCTCTTACAAGGACACCTAACCAGGTGAATAATTCCAATCAGACCTCCAATGCACCTTCCAACAAAAACAATGCAAATAATGGCAACCAAGGAATTAATGCAAGGAGTAATAAATTTGATAAATATTTGGTGCCAAATCCTCAAAGGAACTTCACACCCTTGGGTGAACCCCTTGAAAAGGCATTAAAGACTCTCATGGCTAATAATGTCATTACTTTACCCAGCATTCAGCCTTATGAGCCAAATAACAAGCCTAGTTGGTGGAGTGCCAATAGCCATTGTGAGTACCATAGAATTCGAGGGCACACAACAAACGAATGCTTGTAACTAAAGAATATAGTGCAAGATTTAATCGATGGTGGTACGATCACCATTGATGGACCTCAAAGCAATGAGGACCATACAACATTCAAACAATCCTTCTACAAACATGACAAAGGGGAGTCATCAAATGGAAAGAAACAAAGCGCCAATAACATTAATTTTGTGCCACCTTATGATAACATTGTGAATGCTATAATAATCAAAGAACAACCCCAAAAAGAGACATCAAATGTTATTACAAGAGGGAAAAATTCAAGGATGACCCTACAAGGGGTAGCTCCTAAAGTTATTAGCACTCCGCAGTCTAACATTGTGATCAAGCAACCTTCTACAACAACAAAACCTCATAGCTTGGTTGATCAATTGCAAAGAACTCCAACACAAATCTCTATCTTGGAGCTATTGAAGTTATCCCCTAATCATAAGGAAATTTTAGAAAAAGCTCTAGTAGAGACGAATGTTCCTACTAACTTAGAAGAGGAGAAGTTCCAAAACATGGCAGGTCATCTTGTAGCACCCCATTGCCTCTCATTTTCTGACCAAGATGACATGTCTATAACCCATCCTCAAAATCAACCATTGCATATAGAGGTCTTAATAGAGAGGCATAGAGTCAAAAGAGCCCTTATTGATGGAGGAGCCGGCCTTAACATTTGCACATTAAGTCTTGTTAAATCCTTAGGGTTGTCTGAGTCTTACATTGACCCTACAAAAAAAATCACCATCAAGGCTTATGATGAAGCTGAAAGGGCCTCTAAAGGCATGATCGTATTGCCCATACAAGTGGGACCTATCAAGAAGGACACCAATTGTCAAGTATTGGACATGAAGTTAACTTATAATATTTTGTTGGGGAGACCATGGATCCATGAGATGCAAGCAGTCCCATCCACGTACCACCAATGCATCAAATTTTTGTATATGGGTGAAGAAATCACGGTTGGAGGGGACTCAAACCCATTCCAATATTGCAATGCACTCAAACCCCTTCATGAGCTATTTATTCCACATAATTGGGAAGGAATCATTCAAAGAGCCACCATTGAAGATACCAAAATGGATGATCCTATAATAACATTAAATGCTACTCAAAACCATCCTCAAGCTAGCTCAATGACATCAACTAAGGGAAATGAAAAGATGAGCTACGAGGGTCCAATTCCTAATGAAAGTTCAGATCAAGCATCCAAATCAGAGATAGTACCATACAAACCTACTAGAGAAGAAAAAGATGAAGCCAAAAAGAAAAACTACAAGAAAATGGATGAGATGATGGAGGCATTTGATAAACAATGCAAAATTAGTTCAAAAGGAGTAGGGGAATACTCCATTTCCCTATTCGACATGCCCAGATCTCCAAGGACACATGGAAAACTATCAAAAGAACACTTGCCTCATAAGTACAACTCTTACTTTGTAAGAGAAAGTGACAAAGCAGCATTCAAAAACAAGGAGAATGAAGTCCCTCAATGGCTTTACCATGATGAAGAAGATACCTCAAACATTCCCATGGAAAGAATCCAACATGTTAAAATACAAACTGAGAAATATGGGAAAGGGTTTGAAATAATGTAGAAGATGGGATACAAGGGAAGAGGACCCTTAGGCAAAAGGGATAGAGGCTTATTAAAACCCATTAAACCTACTTGGAGGCAAAAACAAGAAAGATCCGGAGTAGGTTACCAATACAAAGGCAAAAGCTCCAGCCCAATGCAAGATTTTTATCCTCAAGTAAATGCCTTAGAATCCGATGGAGATAGTGATGACTCCTGAGATTATGAGTGGGACACCTTATCTGATGAATCATGTCAAGATAAAGAAGTAGTCACAATACATGCATATGCAAAGATCCCAAGGCAAGAAAATTAAGACAATGATGAGCCTAATATACAAGGTCTTAACATAGGACAAGCACATACAAGTCCGCCATGGATAGATACATTTTGGATGCCTTCAGAGGAGGGAGATTCAAACGTTAGTTTTAATCTGCTCATGGCTTTTCCCACGTTGTTTCCTTTAGAAGTCAACGAGGACTCAAGTGAAGGGGATTTCGACCCTTCTTCCATGGACCATCTTGAGGAAGCGCACATGATAGATCTAAACGATACAATGTACGAATCCTCAAATGAAGTCATGTCCATAAACTAAATTGATGAAAACTTGCCCAATGAAACCTTATCCTTAATAAATCCCCATCTTGTTGATTGGGACCAAACCGAGCCAAGTGACCTACTTTACTTCTCGAATGACCAAGCAGCAAACCAATACCTTAATGCAGTTGAGCCCTCTTTCATTGATGAATTTGAACTGAACATGATAGAAGCAATGGGGGTTCAATATCTTAGTTAAAAGAAAAAAATGAAAAAAAATAAGAAAAAGAAAAGTTCTAATGCTGAAAACCATTATGTGGTAGCATTAGAACCAAAAAAAATAAAGATAACAAATGTTTCCTTTGGTGAAAACCCAATTGTGGCATCAAAGGAAGAGAGATTGGGTACTCTACTAGAGCATGAGGAAGAGAGGTCGCCTGTACTCATAGAACCAACAGAAAAGGTTAACATTGGTATGGAAGTGGATCCAAAATTTATACACTTGGCAGCATCACTCACACCTCTAGAAAGGGAGGACTTCATCAAAATTTTCCAAGAGCAACAAATAAACTTTGCATGGTCATATGCTGCCATGCCCAGATTAGATCCTGACTTTATAATGCATCATCTGAATGTTAGACCAGGGGTTAAGCCCATTAAGAAAAAGTTGAGGAAGATGCACCCACACATAGCTCTTTTAGTCAAGGCGGAGCTAGAAAAATTGTTGAAAGTAGGATTCATAAGGGCAATAGCTCATGCTGAATGGATATCTAACATTGTACCAATCACAAAACATGACAAATCCATTCGAGTATGCACGGATTTTTGAGATCTAAATCTTTCTTGTCCTAAGGATGATTTCCCACTTCCGAGCATTGATGCCATAGTTGACTTGACAGAGGGTCATTCCATGTACTCTCTAATGGATGGTTTTAGCGGGTATAATCAGATCAAAATTGCACCCGAAGACCAGGAGAAGATTGCCTTTACTTTCCCTTGGGGCACTTTTTGTTGGAATGTCATGCCCTTCGGCCTTAAAAATGCTGGAGCCACATATCAAAGGGCCATGACAACTATCTTCCATGACATGATGCATACATTCTTAGAAGATTATGTGGATGATCTATTGGCAAAATCCCACAAAAGAGAAGAACACCTCCAAATTTTGAAAAAGATATTCATTAGGTTGGAGCAATTCAAAGTCAGATTAAACCCAAAGATGTGTGCCTTTGGGGTCCAATCCGGCAAGTTATTAGGCTATATAGTTTCCGCCAAAGGAATTGAAGTGGACTCAGAGAAAGTACAAGCCATAATGGATATGGAGATACCAAAGAATATTAGCCAAATGAGATCCTTACAAGGAAAAATACAATCCATAAGAAGGTTTATTTCACAATTGGCAGAAAAATGTCATTCTTTCACTAGGTTGCTACATAAGGATACTATATTTCTACAGGATGCCGAATGTGATCAAACTTTTACATTGTTGAAAACCTACTTGATAAATCTGCCTATTCTCATGCCACCAATCAAGGGAAAAGCATTTCTTTTATACACATCTGCTACTGAAAGATCCCTAAGAGTACTTTTGGTACAAGAGGATGAACAAGGAAAGGAAAGAGCTATCTACTATTTGAGTAGGACATTAATCAAATACGAACTTAACTAGACCTTCATGGAAAGGGCTTGCCTAGTAGTTGTGTTTGCATCTCAAAAGTTGGGACATTATATTTTGATGCATAAGGTCAAGTTAATTGCCAAAATTGATCCTCTCAAATATTTGTTGAGTAAAACTGCCCTAATGGGTAGGATAGCCAAGTGGGTTATGATATTGAGTGAATTCAACATTGAGTATGTCGATAGAAAGGTAATAAAAGGACAAGTGATAGAAGATCACTTAGCTGAAAATCCCATGACTTCTACACAAACTATCCAAGTGGAATTTCTAGATTTCGCCATTGTAAACATAGAAGCAAAAACATGGAAGTTATACTTTGATGGCTCCTATACTCAAGGAGGTTCCAGGGCCGACATACTATTGGTCACTCCTCAAGGTTACACCATTCATAAGTCCTACAAGCTCTTGTTTCCATGCACAAATAATATAGCGAAATATGAGGCACTAGTCATAGGCATCAAAATGGCCTCAGAGTGGAACATCATAGAGCTACAAATTTATGGAGATTCTCAACTCATCATTAATCAAGTCAACAATGAATATAACACTATGGATGAAAAGTTGATGCCATATAAGACCATGATTGATGGATGGAAGAAGTACTTTGCCTTGATCACTTTTGAGCAGATTCCTAGAGAGAAAAACAAAGCAGCTGATGCCATGGCCACCTTGGCTTCCTTGTTACAAAAACTTGATCAAAATGAGAAGTACGAGTTCTTGGTGGAAGAGTTGGTGAAACCGGCATTCGACCTTCCCAAAACCCAAATTGTTGCTCTATTACACAGACATGACTCCCCTTGGTATGACCCAATATATGCATATCTCAAAGACCAAGTGCTACCCTTAGACCAAACCCGAGCCCAAAAATGAAACTTTATATGCCAATCATCCCGTTACATAATCCTCTTAGAAAAATTGCATCGTCAGGGTCTTGATGGGACATTACTTAGGTGTCTAGAAGAAGAAGAGTCTAGATTAGATTTGCATGAAGTTCACAAAGGCATTTGCGGGTCACACGCAAGCGGGTTAAATCTAGCTAAGAAAATCCTTCGCTTAGGGTATTTCTGGAAGACATTAGAAAAAGATGCTTGCCACTTTTTTTGGATATGCAGAAAATGTCAATATCATGGAGACATGATACTTGCACCGACGCAGGAATTACACCCATTTGTTACACCTTGGCCTTTCTATCAATGGGGGTTTGATCTAATTGGTGTCATATACCCACCTTCTTCAAATGGGCACAAATATATCATAAAAACAATAGAATATTTCACTAAGTGGGTCAAAGTGGTTCCTTTGATCACGACCATGGGTAAGCAGATTCCCATGTTCATCTTGAACCACATCATTCACAGATATGACATTCCTCACGCCATCATAACAGATAATGGAAAATAATTTAAAAACAAGAATGTGGATGAACTTTGTCCTACATTTCATATCACTCACCACTCCTCAATTTATTACCCTCAGGGAAATGGGCAAGTCGAAGCCACGAACAAGAATATCTTGAAAATCTTGAAGAGGTCAGTCAATAAATCAGGAAGGGATTGGCATGTACAAATTAATCCAGCATTATGGGCCTACAGAACGAGCATCTAGACACCTACGAGAGCCACGCCATTTTCATTAGTCTATGGTGCCGAAGCAGTTCTACCATTAGAGGTTGAAATCCCATCTTTGCGAGTTTCATTACAAGGATTGATCACAGATGAGGACTATAGAGTCACTAGACTTCAACAATTGGATTTACTTGAAGAACACCAAACACAAGCTTATGAGAACCTGAAAGTGTACCAAAATAGAATCTCAAGGAACTATAATAAACATATCAAACCGAGAGTCTTTTAGGTAGGAGACTTAGTGTTGAGAGAGAACCCAAAGAATCAGGTTGAAAGAAAGAAGAAAGGAAAATGGGAGGCTAATTAGCTTGGCCCATTCTTCATAGTGTCTTCATTTGGCATAGGAACCTATAAGTTATCAGATTGTGAAGGAGAGGAACTCCAAGAACCCATCAACAACATTCATCTCAAAAGGTTCTACACATGAGGAAGACGAAAGAGTATAAAGAGTATCAGATGAGGAGCATCATATTTATTGCACATAGTCAAATAAATCTTGAAAAATACAAAAAAATTGAAAAAGAAAAAAAATACAAAAAAATTGAAAAAGAAAAAAAAATAAAAAAAAATTGAAAAAGAAAAAAAAATACAAAAAAAAAAGAAAAAAGAGAAAAAAGTGCCTTGGTGAAAACCTAGCAATAGGCACCTTGGTAGAAAAAAAAAGAAAAAAGATCCAGAAGGTGAAAACTTGGTAAACAAGCACCTTTTGTTCCCTTAAGTTTGTCTTTCCTAGTCACATATGTCCATATTGCATTTCCACCATCTCATTTGTACAACCGCGATTGCATTCGTCATTTATACATAGTCATAATAAAGCCGTTTAGTCACATTGTTGCATTGCCTATTCACCCTAAGTTAGCTGACTGATCACATTTATCACTTGGGGGTAGAAGAGGATTGAAAATTTGGTACCAAATGGATTCAATAAGTGCTACAATCAGACATATCAAAGAAAGATTTATCAGAGTTTCAGAAGAGTGGAAAGTTATTGAACCTTTGATGGACATCATTGGTCAAACCCTAAGTATTCGATCCTACAACATGATCCTTGAGCCTACATTGACTTTATAAACTAGGATTAAAAATTGACAAAAACACCTTAAAGATCATAATGCTTGGAAATACTTTTTGAAAATCAAGAAACATTGCAAAACACTTGGAATTTTCTTTTTGATAAATCTATAGGAAATTGACTTTTTATCATATCTTTTGAGCTATTCGAGGATGTTTCGACTAGATTAGTCATGATAAAGATGTGATATTTTATTGCCTTTGAGTGATTGTTTGGAGGAAAATTCATCCACTTATGAGAGTTCATCTAACGACATGGTCATCAAAGAACCATCAAGGACTATCTCATAAGAGGACGGATTGACCTTTGCTTGTTTGCACAAATGGATCCCTTGGCTATTTAGATCTTCTATATCTTAATACAAACAATCCACTTGCAACATTGAATCCATTGACACTGGTATTCAGACTCCCATAGTTGGTCATCCAACTAGTGAGGGTTGTACTTGGTTCAAAAAGGAGGTTACCAAACAGTGATAAAAAGTGGTATTCATATCATCATGATGTAGTCAGTGGTGATTATACTAGCTTTTCGGTCCCAAACTGCTCAATGATGAAAATTTATCCTAATGGCATTTATTTGCTAAAAGCTGGTGACACTTAGGTTGCATTGCCTTATCATGTTAGATTAATTGCATTATCATGTTAGATTAAATGCATATGTTTATGGTTAATTTTCCAAGGGCAAAAGGGGGTACATCAATAATCTTGGTTAGTCAAAATACTAAAGAAATATGGGATTCCATCAAATATCTTACGTCATGATCAATCAAAACTACAAAGAAAATGAGATTATCTGTTGCATTCATGCATAACATTAATCATTAATCATTATCCATATACCAAAAAAAGAGGAAAAACATCCATACATCAGTTGCATACATGTAGTTAAGGATAAAATTGCATACATTAAAAAATTCAAAAACATAAGGGCATTTCCACATGCATTTCCATAAAACATGGTGTATTCATACATTGAAAAAGGAGAAAACCACATCATAAATCCATACATCATTTGCATCATTTATCTATATCATAAAATAAGATAACTGCATCCATAGCATAAACCAAAGGAAATGCATAAAAACATCATATAGCTGCATAAAAGATAAATCTCATAAACAACTCATCAAGGAGAACCAAGGAGTATATCATCATATATCATCAAGAAGTGTTCATCAATGATCCATCAACTCAGTATATCAAGATACAATGCCATACAAAATAGGTACATCAAATGGTCTGATCAATAAAAAACATGACATGTGATACAAGTACATCAATCATGAGTGAATATATCATCAAGGCAATCAAGAGCCTGTAGCACCAGATCCATCTGGACCTCTACCATCCTATAGAGGAGGAGCCAGGGAAGTACTCACTCCACTCTGTCTCTACACTATAGCCGACATAAATTGCTGCATCAAAGCTGCACCCTGATCTAAATGCCCAACAATGCTAGACATATCTATCCTCAAAGACTGAACCTCTTGTACTACAAAACCTATAGTAGGAACATCTTGTGAACCCTATCCATGATCCTGTATAGGCACCTGTTGTGTCAGAACCTAGCCCTGCTATGCTGCATCATCATCTTGCTGAGCCAAGGATACTCTTTTCAACTAAACCAAAGGATCCAATCCACCAGGAATCTGCCTAGCCACATCAACATGAGCCTGTCTCTACTGTCTCTGATGTCTATGGACTCTCTACTATCTATCTGCTCTAGGCTGTCTATCAAGTGCATCATCCTGATCCCTAGCATGATCTCTATACATCACATGACCATGTATCACCTGTCCTCTATCCACAATAATAGGAGGATCTCTCTGCCCTCCTCATCTCCTCCATCTACCCCCACCACCTCCACCACCACTTCCATCACCTCGACCTGGGATAGGCTCTGCTAGATCAGTAAATCGAGTAAACCTGTTACGAGCCCACCAATTGGCAAAATCAAAAGACATACTTGCATCAGCTACACCAGAAAGCATCTCCCATCTGTAATAAGCCATACCTGCAATCTGATCTAAGGCAAACTCAAAATCAATGAGAGGACCCCACATCAATCTCTCTACCTGTACCTGAGCATACAATGCTGTACCCTATGGCATATCTTGTGTGTGCCCATAATGTCTAGAAACTCTACCAAAGTAGAAGCACTCAATAGTGGTAGTAGTGCGACCAATCATCCAACGAGGGGAAAACATAAATGGGAACTCATCATCATCCTCCCTCGATAACTCACAACCCTTGTATGGTCTCCATAAAACCTGATCTAGATCATCAATTTGTTGTCACCAAAAGTCCAGATGACCCAAATGATGCTGTATAACCATTCCAGTGTATAGAAAAGCATAGGGAAAACCTCGAGGATGAACCCTATCAGAAATGGGCCTAGTAATGGGTGCTCCCATATCCATAATTGAAGAACCACTGCACCAGTTGACAATGATGCACTCACTCGATAAACTACCTTGTGTAAGTCATGATATAATTGGGCAAGGATGCATGAACCCCAATCAAAGCATCAAGGATGAGCAAGAAAATCCTCTAATATCCTACCCCATCTGACAGAAAAGCCACGACCTCACTGGTCGAGAAGAAGTAAACCGCCAAACAATGCACCTAGTACTGCTAGCAAGCTAGGAAAAGAAGCAAATTGAGGCCAAGTGATTGTATCACCATCATCAATAGAATTGTCCCCAAAAACTTGTCGGTAGATAGTAGAATCATAAATAGAATCATAGTACACTATCTCTCCCCTACATGGGATTTGTAGTAGTCGATACACGTCCTTAGGCGTGATCGTCATCTCTCCATATGGCAAATGAAATGTGTTGTGGTCGGAGTGCCATCTCTCCACCAATGCAATCAGTAAACCATGGTTTAGTTGGAACCGTGGTAGATCAAGGAGAAAACTCAAACCACACAACTCAATAACGCTAAACTCGGCATCTGTAAGAGTCTGGCCCAAACCAATGACCCAAGAAGCTACTGTCCGGATGTATAAGGTCGAGAAGTTTGCCTATTGGCAAAAGAAAAAGGAATGATATCAGTATATCATATCAAGGAATTATCTCAAGTCAATCAAGTTTTTCAAAGTATCAAGCAATCAACACCAAGTACCATTTGTTCATTTCTCTGTGTCCTGAGAACGAAGCAACAGTATCAAATCATATTGGTTTTCACACTGATTGATTTATCCTATCAATATCCTATCCTAATTGGATTGAAAAATCACATTCATTGGTAACACTAACCTGATATCCTAATCCATTCATTTTGTTAAAAGCAATAGACCAAATCTACTCATTCAACTCAAGCATCAAAAGTCATCAAATTTTTCATCAGACATAATCAAGTACAAGTGTGGAAGAAAGGTACAAATTTTTTTCAAAAGTCTACAGGCGTGATTTTTATTAGCCCAGGCAACATTCCTTCTAAGCGACAACAAAAAGTTGTCAAGCAACATTATTCCGGTGTTAGGTGATAGTTCTTATGCTATGTGACATTGAATCAGGCTAGGCGATAGAAAAAGCTGGCCTAGGCGATAGTGAATTTGGTAGGGTTTCCAAAGCGATAACATTAATGAAAAGGGGCAATTTGACCTAGTTGTATGCGGGATTATCCTATTCCTAGGCGAGGTTGAAAGTTTGTCAGGCGACATTAAACTACACGGAAGCATGAACAGAATGCGACAGTTGAAGGGTCTAAGCGATAGTAAATTGTTCCTAAGCGTGATTTCACATATTCAAAGCAACGATGAAATAAGAAATTGTAATAAATGCTAATAAATGGGCAATAAATGAAAAATAGAGGTTAGAAATAACTTATTGGAGGTCCATACTCAGGTGGCCTCGCATATCTTCGACACCTCTCGAATCGATGCTCTCGAATAGGGACAACCATCTTGAAATTCACTACAGGATCAGAGCAAAATCACCAAAGAGAAAAGTAAAAATAAATAGTAAAAGAAGGTTTTTCAACCTATTTAAGCTATTTTGACCTAATTTTGGAGGTGAAAAATTGTCTTAGACCTATATATTGCCATATCAAACTAATAGGGGCATCCTTGAACGCATCGTATATCATCAAATTGTCAGAAATGAAAACATATTCAATGAATCAAACATCAAAAACATTTTCACATCATGAAATTAATATGTTTTAATTTCTGAGGGGGCATCACAGTATCAAATTAAAATTGAAATCAAATATCATGAAATTAGTGGGGCATCACAAATTTTTTTGTATCAGCATTAGTATCATATCAGAGGCACCAATCAATCAATATCAGAGGCATATCAGTGAATTAGCAATCAGGACCTAAAAGCAATGAGGACTCACAAGAATCTTTGAATCAATATTCTTCCCACATCAATTCAAAGAGGGGCATTTGTAGACACACAAAATTAGACAAAGTACTTTTAAAATTGCAAAAATCATTAAATGGATTAAAATCATCAAAATGCACTAATTCAATAAAAAAGGAATCAAATCAATTAAAATTGGACATAATTAAATAAAGTTGGACAAAATCAATTAAAGCAAAGGAAAAATAAAATAATGATGTTAAATAATTAAATGAAAGCTTAAAGGGGTGAAAAACACTACATAATTGATTTTAATCAATTAAGTGTATAGTTGTTTAATCAAAAATCAAAATGAACCTATTACCCATACATGGCTAAATTTAATTAATTAATTGAATTTAATAATTCCTAATTTCCTTCAACAAAGTTGAGCAACCAATAAAAATTGAGGACAAAAAGACATAAATCACTCAAACATTTAAAGTGTCCATAGCTTTGAGACCATTTAAAGGATTGTCCCCTCATTGTCCCCCCATTTATGAACAAAGCAAAGTATTTGACTCAACCAAGGGATAATCATGATTACTTCACTCCACCCCCTACCCTTGGGAAATTACTATAAATATAGATCATTTTGAGAGCAATTATCATCTTAGAACTTCATTTGCAAAGCATTGTTACTATAGGCAATTGAGAGCATTCTAAGAGCAATTAAGAGCATTTAGAGTAATTATCATTGTAGTTTGTCAATTTGAGCTAGATTAAGCATTGAATGAGCATTGTAGAAGCATAGTAGAAGCATAATTTCTCAATTTAGAAGTGTCACTAGTGAGGATTTGAGCTAAGAGCTTCATTTACCACTTCTTTCTAGAGAACCATGAGATGTTATAGATTATAGTTTCAATTCTAATTAGATTTGCATTGTATTTAATTTCAATTGTTGCTATTAGATCTTAATTTCATGAAGGTGATATTCATCATCACACAGTACCAAATGTGTCAACGATCAATGCATTCATATCATCATCTTCAAATGTGTTTTCTAGCACATGATCGTCATCTTCCATGGGATCATGATCTTCAACTTCAATACTCACACCTCCATGTTCCTCTATATTCACACTCGAGAGATTGACCTATATAAAAATGATGATAATCAAACCCCCCTTCAATGTGATAATCAAACCTCCTTCCATGGTTCATATGGATATTAATTGTGAAAACAATATAACAAACAACTTACCACGGGATTATAATCAAACCCCCCTTCAATGTGACCATTCTCCCTACAATGTCTCTTTGCTGTTTTGATTTTGATTCTTCTTGTCTTTAAGCCATTACAACTCTTGCATGGACAATAACATTTGTCATCACCTTCTCTTTGAAAGTTAGACAACAATCTAGCGATTGTCTCCCTGTTTTGATCAAATTCCTTTGTATTATCTGACATGATCCTTAATGTGTATATCTGCAAAACAAATTGGAGATGCCTCCTTTCATTAGCTTCATGTCACCTTCTCATAGCTTCTCATTTTCTGATAGATTTCACCAAAGACTTTATAGGAAACCAAGTAAGGGGTATTCTTGAGTTCAAACACATTGAGCTGCTACAACTAAATTATAAATCATGAATTCACTATAAATCAAGGGGCATTAGAAAACCCTGAATTCACTATAAAATTAATGTATTGCTCTAGATTTCATATGGACATTTTGTCAAATGGTTGGCATGTATGTTTATTCAAATGGAGTTATATCATTTGTAATGGATATATGATAGGTTGATATCGAATTCTATGTCCCTTTTTGATCTAATAACATCGATATAACAAACAGAGTACTAACCAATCAAATAGGGACATAAAGTGCTCAAACAATGAGCTCATCAAACAATATATTTAGTCTTAATAAAATCTTATGAAACAACATATATTGTGTGAAGTGTTTGATCTCTTTTTATTTGTTTTGTTGTTGATATTCACTATGTGGTACTCCCCATTTATGATCATTTCATGAGGAAATGTCTTGATGGCTTGTGGGCTGCAAGCCAAGGCATCATGCATTATTTATGAGGTCACTTTTTGAGCACTAGCCAATCAAATAGGGACATGAGGTGCTCAAACAGTGAGCTCATAAACAATGCATGATAAGGTAGTTGTAGGTAGTTATCTCTTCTATAATGATGGAGGAGTGAAAGGTAATGATCAATGAGGTTGCTGCTATTAGATCATACATGAATACACTTATTGTTTTGAATTTGAGCTTGAGCATCATGCAATGTTATTGCTGTCATTGCATGCTTGCTACTGTTGTGCACCATATATTGTTTTATACATTGTTTATTTTATTGAGACCGTGAGCTTGGCATTTGTAATGTTTTTTCTATTGTTGGATCAATGCTACCATGTTTTTGAGGCTGTAGATGCATTGAATCACCATTGCCATTCTATTTTGATAGCAGAAATATAACAAACAGAGCACCATCCAATCAAATAGGGACATCAGTAAGACATTTAATGCATTATTACTTCATCATGAAGATAAAAATTTCATTGGTTCAAAGCACATAGAAATTCAAAATACTAGGATATCTTAATCTTTATGAGCTCAAATTCAAAACAGAAAGTGTATTATTTTATTACTGATGTCCCTATTTGATCTAATAGCATCAATATAACAAACAGAGCACTGATCAATCAAATAGGGACATGAGGTGCTCAAACAGTGAGTTCATAAAACAATATATTTAGTCTTAATAAAATCTTATAAAACAACATATATTGTGTGAAGTGTTCGATCTCTCTTTATTTGTTTTATTGTTGATATTCACTATGTGGTATTCCCCATTTATGATCATTTCATGAGGAAATGTCTTGATGGCTTGCGGGCTACAAGCTAGGGCATCATGCATTATTTATGAGCTCACTATTTGAGCACCAACCAATCAAATAGGGACATGAGGTGCTCAAATAGTGAGCTCATAAACAATGCATGATGCCCTAGTTGTAGGTAGTTATCTCTTCTATAATGATGGAGGAGTGAAAAGTAATGATCAATGAGGTTGCTGCTATTAGATCATACATTAATACACTTACAATTTTGAATTTGAGATCAGACATCATGCAATGTTATTGTTGTCATTGCATGCTTGCTGCTGTTGTGCACCATATATTGTTTTATACACTGTTTATTTCATTGAAACCGTGAGCTTGACATTTGTAATGTATTTTCTATTATTGGATCAATGCTACCATGTTGTTGAGGCTGTAGATGCATTGAATCACCACTGCCATTCTATTTTGATAGAAACAAAATAACAAATAGAGCACAGATCAATCAAATAGGGACATCAGTAAGACATTTAATGCATTATTACTTCATAAATGCATGATTGTGGATCCTCAAGTAGGAGTTGTGATGCAAAGGAAGAACACTTATATGGGTTTACCCACATAAGGACAATGATTTCATTCATCTTTCTTTCAAGTGCTCTTGGGTACTTTCCTTGGCCTCTAGGCTTGGGCATCCTATAGGGGTTGAACCAAAATTACAAAGGCAATAAGGATACATAGAACAATAGGTTTGGGGACTTAGACATATGTTCAATCCTTAGTAATGGTTTGGGGAACTAATTACTAGATGAGTGACTACAGTACCCTAGTTTGCATTATTAGATGATGTTGTTTAATTTGTGTTCATTTCATGCAAAGATATATGTAAAGGAATTTTTTTTTTGCATCTAAAGATTACATGTATATATATGAAAAATAACTTGTATATACTATACAAGGAAAATAAATTTCAGAAGAAAATGCAAGAGTACAAGCATACATAAGAGAATGAACATAAATAATAAGGGTGCCAGACATTGCCTGAAGTGATGAATTTTTTACCTGGGTATGAATCTAGTGTGCCCCTGTGTGATCTAGAACTTGCAAAGAAAAGTGAAATGGGGGTTAGATAAAAAATATCTAAGCAATGAATGACATCCTATTACTGATCCTCATCTACAATTATGCATGTGCATAGTCAAGCCATACACTTTTGAAAGAAAAACCAAGCTCATAGTCTCAATGAAATAAACAGTGTATAAAATAATATATGGTGCACAACAACAACAAGCATGCAATGACAACAATGACATTGCATGATGCCCAAGCTCAAATTCAAAACAGTAAGTGTATTAATGTATGAGCTAATAGAAGCAACCCCATTGATCATTACCTTTCACTCCTCCATCATTATAGAAGAGATAACTACCTACAACTATATTTCATAATTCCTTCTTTGAAGTATATATATATCAAGTATAATTATGAGTGTACATCATATATTTAGTCTTAATAAAATCTTATAAAACAACATAAAACAAACCCAAAATACTTTGTCTTAATAAAATCTTAATAAAAAAATATATTTAGTCTTAATAAAATAATACACTTACTGTTTTGAATTTGAGCTCAGGCATCATGCATTGTTTATGAGCTCACTATTTGATTACAAGCCAATCAAATAGGGACATGATGTGCTCAAATAGTGAGCTCATAAACAATGCATGATGCCCTAGCTTGCATCCCGCAAGCCATCACGACATTTCCTCATGAAATGATCATAAACGGGGAGTACCACATAGTGAATATCAACAACAAAAAAAATAAACAGAGATCAAAAACTTCACACAATGCCTTGAAGGTAATAGAAATGATGCCCTATATTTCAAAGCTCATGGGTCATCAAACATTCCAAATGAAAAGATGTAAACAATGCCAGTATTAAACAATGAGCTCATGAACAATGTATGATGCCCTAGCTTGCAGCCCGCAAGCCATCAAGATATTGTTGGCAAGTTGACTATACTAGTGTATATGACTTAATATAATGTTTTCATTATGGCAACAAAGTCATATAGTGTTTTGGAGTCAGCGCACTTGATGAGAAGATCATAAATTGGCTAAGTTTTGAAGACTGGATAGTATACAGAGTACCTGAAGGTCAGAGAATCAGCGCACATGCATACAACGTAATTATGGTATGTGCCCTAGAAGTTAAGTTGGTAAGATCATATTCATGCTAAGTCTAAGAGTGCATGATCAGAATATTCAGTATGAGAAAGATACAGAGAGTTCAAGTTGCACAGACAGTGAATGCAAGAGAACAGTGCAAGTAGCCGAATGTTGGTCTTTTGGTTAGCGGTTATATTATTGTTGTGCAAGGGCTACGCACCTATTATAATTAGGTTATATACACTTAATGCTATTTTTTTATAAACACACTCGAGCCAATTCATTTGGAAGTGTTGTATGTAATCGGTTAAAGGACCGACCTAGTTAATTGTTTTGTATGCACATATAAATATTAGATGCATCATTGTAATTAAAAATGAAAGTTGTTATGAGTTAAGACAAGTAGAGAAGAAGTGTGCAAAGAGTTGTTAAGATGTATTAGAGCTTCGCAAGAGGTCAAAGCATCAACGCATCAAAGGAACTGATTAGACAAGCAGTGTCATAGTGCCAGTTCATCCAACAGATATAGTGTGTATATGAGATCAGAAGGTTGTAGCCTTCACCACTTGAGTAGTGAGCTCTAGGACAGTGAGTCCACACCCCTAATAGGGTTATTGTAAAAAGACTCCTAACAGGGTTCGACTTTTGACTAGGTCACTGTACTAAACATATTGTAAAGCAACTCCTAATAGGGTTAAGGATCTTCTAACAAGGATCATAAAACACATGTACAAATTATTAGTGGGTGTCAATTCCCACTGGGGTTTTTACCTATTTGG
Source organism: Chamaecyparis obtusa (assembly GCA_027943335.1). NCBI lineage: Eukaryota > Viridiplantae > Streptophyta > Pinopsida > Cupressales > Cupressaceae > Chamaecyparis > Chamaecyparis obtusa. The sequence goes on along the minus strand of BSBK01005868.1, from coordinate 31,449 downwards.
GTTTCCTTGTAACCACATTGGTGTTATGTGTTGTGTTCATGTTTCTTATTTATGTTGATGTTTATTTCAATACTTAAGCATTCAAGTTAAGATTAAAGAGCTAAGAAAAAAGATTTAATTCAGTGAACACTGATTCACCTCCCCCCTCTCAGTGTTCCCATTCCTAACAATTAGTATCAGAGCTCTGGTCCTCAGCAAAGAAGTTTAACCACTTGATGAGATCATGGACAAAGTAGAAATGAAACATCTAAAATTGAAGTTTCTCTTGAAGACTTGGATAGATCTGAAAAAGAAATTGAGGAACTAAAAGAAAAAGTCAGTGTTTCTCAAATAGTCATCAAAAGGCTAAGAAAAGATTTGAAAGAATGCTCTACTACTGATTTAGGGATAATGATCAAGAAGCTCAATGAAGAAAATTCATCCCTGAAAGAATAGATTGAAGAATTGGATGATAAGCTGACTAACAATCAGGAAGTCTATGATGAACAGATCAAAGAGAACTTTCAATTGAATGAAGAATTGAGGCAAGCAAACATGGAAATCTTGGAGCTAATAAACAAAAAAGAAATCTTGGAAACTGAATTGAAAGAGGCTAAGAATCACATTGATAAATTGCACACAAGTAAGGACCTAATTGAATCTCAGTTGTATGCTCAGAAACTTAAAGGAGATACTAGCGGCATTGGATTCAATGAAGCACAAAATCAGATTTACAACATGCGAGCAAGAATGAAAGCACCAAAAGACACCATAGATACTAAGGAGGATGGAAGTCAAGCTAAAGATCATGTTGAACCATCCAAGAATGAGTGCAAGCTAGTAGATCAAACTTGTTATGCATGTAACAAGCATGGACATATAGCAAGGAACTGTACAGAGGTAAGACCTTTCAATGGTTACTATTATTCATGCAATAAATTTGGTCATAGAGCTATGAATTGTAAGACAAGTCAAAAAATAAAGACTCAACATAGTCAGAGAAATCATAATCAATAAAATGTAAGAAGTTCTCAGAATGTTACATGTCAGATATGTAACTATAATGGTCACTTAGCTAGACAGTGTAAAATGGAAACCCATGTTAATGTGTCGAGGAATATAAGGCCTCGAGTCATTTGTCATTTGTCATAAGTTCTATAGATCAAGAATGCAAAGTTAGGAAAGCCCTAGAAAGCTAGAAGAATCAATATTGGACACCGAAGGAGAAGTCAAGTTTGTTAAAGCTTCAAAAGATACAAGCTTGATTTGGTTAGAGGCGAAGAAGGATAAGGTTGATGAGAATGTATTGGATGCATCCATAGTGGATAAACCCTCTACATTTGGATGAATGGTCCTAAAGGTCATAGGGGGAGCTAATTTAGCTCTAGACCCCTATGTGGCTAGTATACTAACCCTCAGAGTATGCACCTTTGGATTTAACCTTTTGGAGAATAATAGAGACAGTGTGCAAGAGCGCACTTCTTGAATGATAGCAGAACAAAAGTTGAAGATTTTCAATGAAAGTCTGGTTTGTGCAACAAGCATTAAGGAAGAATTTTAACTTTAAAGTACACAAAATATTTTAGATCTCTAATTGAATTCGAATTCAGAGTGATTGGAGAGTAGAGGAGCCCTACAGTTTGAGTGTGAAGGATTTCGGATTAATTCATTAGTGTTTAGCAAGTGCATTTAATCGGTTGCGGAAGCACTAATCCGTCGCGCCAATTCAGAAGTCTTGAGATCATTTGGAAAGTGATATAAAAGTAAGTAATGGCTACTCCCATTGTATTTGATGTGGCTGAGAAGAAGAGATATGTGTTTAAGAGGCATACATTCAAGTCCACACTAGACGATCTAGAAGGTGCATTCTCCCTCATTCCCATGGGTGTTATGCATGTGGAAGATATCAGGGCATGCATATATTGCAAGAAGGAACCAGTAGGTTTGGATAGAATAAGAGCACACATGGAAACAATGATGGAACCTGAAAAAACCTTCATGGATGAGTATGCACAGCTTGAAAACCATCTGATAATTGAATATGCAACTGTATATGAGTTCTATGAGTCCAAATGGATAAAGATTCTACTTAGGAGGATTCATGACGACCTATTCTGGTTAGGTGAAGTTACAGTAAGGATCAAATGTGACCTAATTCATGAGATGATAGGTCTTTCAAAGAAAGGCATCATTCTTCTAGTGGGCAAGGATGTCAGAAAATTTGTAGAACAAACCTGCTAGTCAAGAAGTGATAGGTGCAGAATGACCATAGAGCCTATAAAGGAGAAAGACATCAAATTTATGTCCATGATACTGGGATACAGGTTCTGACACACCTACAAAGTGAATAGTGTGTAAGCGGCTACCATTCTAGTAGCAATAAGGTTGGTAAGAGAGAATGGAGAGTTCAATCTGTATGAGATCTTGTGTGCACTACTAATAGACAACATAAGAGCCATCAAGCAAGACAAGACCAAGATATTCAAGTTTGGGTCTTTAATAATATATATGTACTTCCATATTCTTGGAAAGGTGTTTAATTTTTATCTAGACAAGTCTATTCCCACTATGGCACAGATATCCTTTAAGGAATCTACTAAGAGCACTCTAAAGGACTACATGACACTGGAATTGAAAACATTTAGGGCTATAATGTAGATGAGATATAGGATTCCAGAAATCATTATAGAGAAGTACAAAGACACCATTTGTTTCATGGTAGAGACTAATACAACATGCATGGAGGCAGTTGAACCAAGAAGGAAGTGGATTCATCCACTGGGATATGAAGTTGAAGAGCCTATTCTAGAGGCTTATGCTCAAGTTCTATTGTCAGCACCTAAAGACCCCAATGAACCTAGATGGGGAACTTATGAAGAGAAAAGAAGAGAAGTAGATGCAGTATTGAACAACGCAACAACAAAAAGAAAAGTTGCCAAGGTTACCTCAAAGATTTTGAAAATTCATGGAGTATCCCAAGCAGACTTAGACAAAGCAAGGCAAGAGAAGATTTCTTTGGAGATAGAGAGCGCAGCTGCAACAAAAATAGAAAATGATGATCCAAAGATGAAGAAGGTGAAAATTGAGAAATCTGATGATCTAAAGGGTAAAATAGGTGATACCCCTTCTGCGCCCAAGGTAACCATTGACCTTACTACTCCTCCTGAGTATAAGGCAATGCCTAAGAGGAAGAAATAGATTAGCACCAGTCATCCATCCTTGCGAGTAACAAGAAATAGAAAGAACACTCAAGCACATCCAAAAGTAAGTTTCAAACCTAGTCTCAAGGTGTTGAGCTCAAGGATTATTGATGAAGGTAGGATAGATCAAGTAGGGAAGTTTATGAGAAGTATAGTGAAATTGATAAATCATAAATTCATGGAATGATTATCAAACATATGCTAAAGTTCAAAAAGATATTCCTAGAATTGAAGACTATGATTCCAGATAATGTTTGGAACATATTAGAATTCCTAAAGAGACAAGCAATGGAGGAAGATCTGAGAATAAGAGAGAAGATCTTAGATGAGAGTTTTCCAGTATGTTCTCTAGAGGAGAAAAAGTTGTTTTTAGATCTAGTGAAGCCACACCTAAGAACAAAAAAAAGAACCTTACATATAATGGACAAAAACTTTGATTTAATTGCAAAGGAAATAGAGAAAGCCTCTAAGAAGGTCTTCATGAATAGGCACATGTATCCAACTACTACATCCACATATCAAGTGCCCACAAAAATTGAAAAAGAGTGAGAGACCATAAATGTACCATCTGCAGGTCCAAAGGATTTAGTGGATGCAGTTGATGAACCCATAGAGGTAGAGAAGTCCGCGCCTATGACAAAAGCACACAAGAATGAAACAATTTTCATTGACAATGTTGTGATTGCAATGGCGGCCTCATATACTGATTTGGAAAAGTTTGAAGAAGCCTTTGTAAGGACTCAAGAGGCTAAAAATCTATGTAGCAACACTCCTCCCAGTCAACAAGAAGTACTAATTGAGGATTTGACAGAAAAGAAAGAACAAGGAAAAGAAAAAGAGAGAAAAAGAAGAAGAAAAGAAAGAAGAAGAAAAACAAAAAGAAGTAGAAAAACAAAGAGGAGAAGTAGAGATAAAAGAAAATGAACCAATAGATAAATCATCTATTGAAATAAGAGTCAAACAGGAAGTAATGGATAGTACTCCTATCACTCCAGTACACTCAGCTTCATTGTTGTCAAGTTTGACACCTGATACAACCAGTTTGGACTCATGGGGAGAAGAAGACTTGATCAAGATCAGTGTCTTAGCTATGGAAAAAGCCAAAGAGAAACAAGTGATGAGGAATCCCTTATTCGTGGAGCCAATGAACATATTGAACATCTTGTTGACTTTAGAGAATAAAGTGTCCAAGGTCAGTACATTTGATGATGTTAGCAACATCCTCATAGCCTTTAAGACTAACTTTGCTAGCTTGGAAGAATCTACATCTCAAGTTGCAGAAGAGAAGTATAGAAAGAAAAGGCTAAGTTAATTGGTCAGTAACTTTTCACTTGACCTTTGTTCACTCAAAGTTGGACAAGAAACTTTGAAAGAGTTTGCAACAAAAGGAAGAAAAATTATTGCTGACTGTATGAATCAAGATAAGTTGACAACCGACCACTACAAGAAGATTCAAGAAGCAAAGGCCTTTATTGAAAAGATGGGGCAGTTAGTAGAAGATCCCTCTACTAATATAAACATGTGTAACAATGTATATTAGGGACAGATTGAGAAAATTGAGAAGGTAGAAAAAGAGATGTGAAAGATAAGGGCTAGGCAGACTCAGCTTAGAAATGCTCTTGCGCCCTCCCTAGATGTGCTGAATCAAAATATCAAGGAGATCAATGCCACCACGGTGACATATGATCAAGGTCCTAGTTCAGATTTGGAGAAGATGGAGAAACTACAATATGCCTTATGCGCCCATCTTGAAACAATCAATGCATTGATTACATTTTGGAAGCAAGAGATCCAAAAGCTACAGATTGCATACATGAATGTACTTTCAGTGTAAGTACTTGTACAAATTCAGTTTTGTAACACCTTTTTCATTAATGTCAAAGGGGGAGTATGTATAGAATATGGAGCTATAGCTATTTATAGTAAGAAGATATAAGGGAGAGATAAGATAGAGTATGATTAAGTATTAAGGGATAGTTAGTCACTTTGCCATATTCCTTTGTTACCATCAATGAAAAAGGGAGAGATTGTTGGCAAGTTGACTATACTAGTGTATATGACTTAATATAATATTATCATTATGGGAACATAGTCATATAGTGTTTTGGAGTCAGCACACTTGATGAGAAGATCATAAATTGGCTAAGTGTTGAAGACTGGACATTGTATAGAGTACTTGAAGGTCAGAGCATCAGCGCACGTGCATACGAAAAAAATTATGGTATGTGCCCTAGAAGTTAAGTTGGTAAGATCATATTCATGCTAATTCTAAAAGTGCATGATCAGAAGATTCAGTATGAGAAAGATATAGAGATTTCAAGTTGCATAGACAATGAATGCTAGAGAATAACAGTGCAAGCAGCCGACTGTTGGTATTTTGGTTAGTGGTTATATTATTGTTGTGTAAGGGCTATGTGCCTATTGTAATTAGGTTATAGAGACTTAATGATGTTTTTTTGTAAACATGCTTGAGCGAATTCATTTGGAAGCATTGTATGTAATTAGTTAAAGGGCCGACCTAGTTAATTGTTTTGTATGTGCATATAAATATTAGATGCATCATTGTAATTAAAAATGAGAGTTGTTATGAGTTAAGACAAGTAGAGAAAAAGTGTGTGAAGAGTTGTTAAGATGTATTAGAGCTTTGCAAGAGGTCAAAGCATCAGCGCATCAAAGGAATTGATCAGACAAGCAGTGTCACAGTGCTAGTTCATCCAATAGATATAGTGTGTATCTGAGATCAGAAGGTTGTAGCCTTCACCACTTGAGCGGTGAGCTCTAGGATAGTGAGTCCACACCCCTAACAGGGTTATTGTAAAAGACTCCTAACATGGTCTGACCCTTGAACAGGTCACTGTACTAAATATATTGTAAAGCAACTCCTAACAGGGTTAAGGATCTTCTAACAAGGATCATAAAACACTAGTACAGAATATTAGTGGGTGTCAATTCCCACTGGGGTTTTTACCTATTTGGGTTTCCCCATAATTGTAATACCCCAAAAATGGGCTATAGGTTCATTAACCTCTTACATCTTCAAATTCAAATGAAATCAACATCAAAGTCCTAACCTAAGGCACATCTGCACATTATTGAATCCTAATTGATTATCCTAAATTCAGCATTAGGGAATATTCCTAGCAATATTCCTATTTATCCTAATTATCTTTAATTTAATTATTATTTGGCAATAATTCTTATTTATCCTAAAGTTTGATTAATTGAATATTCTAAATATTTAATTAATTATTTAATTGAATTTAATTAAATTATTCCTAAATTGTATTATTTAATTCTGACAATAAATAAAAAATCTTATGACTAATTGATTAAATTCTTATTTGATTAATTAATGTCAATTGTCAAATTTAATGATATAGTTTTCGAATAAAAGTTTGATTTAATAATTGACTAACCCATAAATCAATTATTTTATTTCAAAAATCAGTTAAGTTGAGGATAAATCACTTTATTTAATTAATTAATTCATAATTAATTGTGCACATTCAAAGAGCAGTTAAACTCAAAATCAGGAAATAAATGCAAGTTGTTAACTTTTGGAAACTCAACACTCTATTTTGAGTTCAAAGCTGATCTAAACTTCTGATTTGAATTAAAAAGCTGTTCTTGCATGCTTTTGCATGATTTTGTGAGTTAATTATTTCTTATTTCCTGATAACTCAAAAATCGAGCTGAGTTTATCAAGAGTGATTTATGGCTTTTCTCATGCACCTCCAAAGTCCTAGATTTCTACAAAATCAAGGCTTCAACTCTTCTAAAAGGATCCACAAAATTGCATCCTCATGCTGGCGAATTGGTGATTGAAGAATCTATCTTTGTGAATCAGAGCTATTGTGAGATTTTCATTATTTTTGAGCATTCATATCATTTAGTATATCAATTCTTAGATTCATTGCATATCATATCAATTTTTCATATAGAACAGATTCATATCAGTTTCCTTCATTTTATTGCATAGAAAACACAAAAATATAGATTAAATTTGCATTCATATAGTTTTTATTCTTTGCATTCAAATCCTTCATTTAGGTGTTGCATTGTCACTGGTCTCGATCTGATCTGAGAGTATCATACTCACACCTACTAGAAGGCAGTAAATCACCTAGTTAGTTTAGTTTCCATTTCATTGCAGATTTTGGTTTTTGCTAACCTCTAATGTTTTACTGAAGTGTTGTGTCTACAGCTAGGTACAAAATTCACACATAGTAACCACATTGGTGTTATGTGTTGTGTTCATGTTTCTTATTTATGTTGATGTTCATTTCAGTACTTAAGCGTTCAAGTTAAGATTAAAGAGCTAAGAAAAAAGATTTAATTCAGTGAACACTGATTCACCCCCCCCCCCCTCAGTGTTCCCATTCCTAACAATTGGTATCAGAGCTCTGGTCCTCAGCAAAGAAGTTTAACCACTTGAGGAGATCATGGTCAAAGCAGAAATGAAACATTTGAAAAGAAATCTTGAAGCTGCTCTTGAAGACCTGGATAGATCTGAAAAAGAAATTGAGGAACTAAAAGAAAAAGTCAGTGATGCTCAAACAATCATCAAAAGGCTAAGAAAAGATTTGAAAGAATGCTCTACTAGTGATTTAGGGATAATGATCAAGAAGCTCAATGAAGAAAATTCATCCCTGAAAGAACATATTGAAGAATTGGATGATAAGCTGACTAACAGTTAGGAAGTCTATGATGAACAAATCAAAGAGAACCTTCAACTGAATGAAAAATTGAGGCAAGAAAACATGGAAATCTTGGAGCTAATAAACAAAAAAGAAATCTTGGAAACTGAATTGAAAGAGGCTAAGAATCACATTGATAAATTCCACACAAGGACCTAATTGAATCTCAGTTGTATGCTTGGAAACTTAAAGGAGATACTATTGGCATTGGATTCAATGAAGCACAAAATCATATTGACAACATGCGAGCAAGAATGAAAGCACCAGAATACACCACATATACTAAGGAGTCTGGAATTCAAGCTAAAGATTATGTTGAACCATCCAAGAATGAGTGCAAGCCAATAGATTGAACTTTTTATGCATGTAACAAGCATGGACATATAGCAAGGAACTGTACAGAGGTAAGACCTTTTAATGGTTACTATTATTCATGCAATAAATTTGGTCATAGAGCTATGAATTGTAAGACAAGTCAAAAAAACAAGACTCAACATAATTAGATAAATTAGAATTAGTCAAATGTAAGAAGTTCTTAGAATGTTACATGTTAGATATGTAACTATAATGGTCACTCAACTAGACAGTGTAAAATGGCAACCCATGTTAATGCGTCGAGGAATATAAGGCCTCAGGTCATTTGTCACTCTTGTAACAAGGCTGGACACATCTCAAAGTTCTATCAATCAAGAGCACAAAGTCAGGAAAGCCCTAGAAAGCTAGAAGAATCAATACAGGACATTGAAGGAAAAGTCAAGTTTGTGAAAGCTTCAAAAGATGCAAGCTTGATTTGGTCAGAGGCGAAGAAGGATAAGGTTGATGAGAATGTATTGGATGCATCCACAGTGGATGCACCCTCTACATCTGGATGAGTGGTCCTGAGGGTCATAGGGGGAGCTAATTTAGCTCTAGATCCCTATGCGGCTAGTATACTCACCGTCAGAGTATGTGCCTTTGGATTTAACCTTTTGGAGAATAATAGAGACTATGTACAAGAGTGCACTTCCTGAATGATAGCAGAACAAAAGTTGGAGATTTTCAATGAAAGTCTGGTTTGTGCAGCAAGAATTAATGATAGAATTTTAACTTTAAAGTACACAGAAGCTTTTAGATCTCTCATTGCATTCAAATTCAGAGTGATTGGAGAGCAAAGGAGCCCTAGCATTTGAGTGTGAAGGATTGCAGATTGATTCACTAGTGTTTAGCAAGTGCATTTAATTGGTTGTGGAAGCCCTAATCCATCGTGTCAATTTAGAAGTCTTAAGATCATTTGGAAAGTGATATACAAGTAAGTAATGACTAATCCCATTGTATTTTATGTGGCTGAGAAGAAGAGAGATGTGTTTAAGAGGCATACATTCAAGTCCACACTAGATGATCTAGAAGGTGCATTCTCCCATACTCCCATGGGTGTTATGCATGTGGAAGATATCAGGGAATACATATATTGCAAGAAGGAACCAATAGGTTTGGATAGAATAAGAGCGCACATGGAAACGATGATGAAACCTGACAAAACCTTCATGGTTGAGTATGCACAACTTGAAAACCATCTGATAATTGAATATGCAATTGCATATGAGTTCTATGAGTCCAAATGGATAAAGATTCTACTTAGCAGGATTCATGAAGACCTATTCTAGATAGGTGAAGTTCTAGTAAGGATCACATGTGACCTAATTCATGAGATGATAGGTCTTTCTAAGAAAGGCTTCATTCTTTGAGTGGGCAAGGATGTCAAAAAACTTGTAGAACAAACTTGCAAGTCAAGAAGTGATAGGCGCAGAATGACCATAGAGCCTATAGAGGAGAAAGACATCAAATTGATGTCCATGATACTGGGATATAGGTTCCAGCACACCAGCAGAGTGAATAGTGTGTCAATGACCACCATTCTAGCAGCAATAAGGTTGGTAAGAGAGAATGGAGAGTTCAATTTATGTGAGATCTTGCACACACAGCTAATAGACAACATAAGAGACATCAAGCATGACAAGACCAAGATATTCAGGTTTGGGTCTTTCATAATATATATGTACTTCCATATTCTTGGAAAGGTGTCTGATTTTTATCTAGACAAGTCTATTCCCACTATGCCACAAATATCCTTTAAGGAATCTAGTGAGAGCACTCTAAAGGACTACATGACACTAGAATTGAAAACATTCAGGGCTAAAATGTAGATGGGATATAAGATTCTAGAAAGCATTATAAAGAAGTACAAAGACACCATTTGTTTCATGGTAGAGATTGATACAACATGCATGGAGGCAGTTGAACCAAGAAGAAAGTGGATTCATCCACTGGGATATGAAGCTGAAGAGCCTATTCTAGAAGGTTATGCTCAAGTTCTATTGTCAACACCTAAAGACCCCAATGAACCTAGATGGGGAACTTATGAAGAGAAAATAAGAGAAGTAGATGCTGTATTGAACAACACAACAACAAAAAGAAAAGTTGCCAAGGTTACTTCAGAGATTTTGAAAATTCATGGAGTATCCCAAGAAGACTTAGACAAAGCAAGGCAAGAGAAGATTTCTTTGGAGATAGAGAGCACAACTACAAAAAAAATAGAATCTGTTGATCCAAAGATGAAGAAGGTGAAAATTGAGAAATTTGATGATCCGACGGGTAAAATAGGTGATACCCCTTTTGTGCCCAAGGTAACCATTGACCTTACAGCCCCTCCTGAGTATAAGGAAATGCCTAAGAGGAAGAAATAGATTAGCACCAGTCATCCATCCTTGCGAGTAACAAGAAATAGAAAGAACACTCAAGTACCTCTAGAAGTAAATTTCAACCTAGTCTCAAGGTGTTGAGCTCAAGGATTATTGATGAAGGAAGGACATATCAAGTAGGGAAGTTCTATGAGAAGTATAGTGAAATTGATAAATCATAAATTCATGGAATGATTGTCAAACATATGCTAAAGTTCAAAATGACAGTCCTATAACTGAAGACTATGATTCCAGATAATGTTTGGAACATATTAGAATTCCTAAAGAGACAAGCAATGGAGGAAGATCTGAGAATAAGAGAGAAGATCTTAGATGAGAGTTTGCTAGTATGTTCTCTAGAGGAGAAAAAGTTGTTGTTAGATCTGGTGAAGCCACACCTAAGAAAAAAAACAAGAACCTTACATATAATGGACAAAAACTTTGAGTTAGTTGCAAAGGAGAGAGAGAAAGCCTTTGAGAAGGTCTTCATGAACAGGCACAAGTATCTAGCTAATGCACCCATAGCTAAAGTGCCCAAAAAAGTTGAAAAATAGTGAGAGACCATAAATGTACCATCTACAGGTCCATAGGATTCAGCGCATGCAGTTGATACACCCAAAGAGGTAGAGAAGTCTGCGCCTATGATAGAAGCACACAAGAATGAAACAATTTTCATTGACAATGTTGAGATTGCAATGGCCGCCTCAGATACTGATTTGGACAAGTTTGAAGATGCCCTTGTAAGAACTCAAGAGGCTGAAAATATATGTAGCAACACTCCTCCCAGTCAACAAGAAGTACTGATTGAGGATGTGATAGAAAAGAAAGAACACGGAAAAGAAAAAGAGATAGAAACAGAAGAAGAAAAGAAAGAAGAAGAAAAAGAAAAAGAAGTAGAAAATAAAAAAGGAGAAGTAGAGATAAAAGAAAATGAACCAATAGATAAATCATCTGTTGAAATAAGAGTCAAACATGAAGTAATGGATAGTACTCCTATCACTCCAGTACACTCAGATTCATTGTTGTCAAATTTGACACCTGACACAACCAATTTGGACTCATGGGGAGAAGAAGACCTGATCAAGATCAGTGTCTTAGCTATGGAAAAAGCCAAAGAGAAACAAGTGATGAGGAATCCCTTATTCATGGAGTCAGTGAACATATTGGACAACTTGTTGACTTCAGAGAAGAAAGTGTCCAAGGTCAGTATAGTTGATGATGTTAGCAACATCCTCATAGCCTTTAAAACTAACTTTGCTAGCTTGGAAGAATCTGCATCTCAAGTTGAAGAAGAGAAGTATAGAAAGAAAAGTCTAAGTGAATTGGTCAGTAACTTTTCACTTGACCTTAGTTCATTCAAAGTTGGACAAGAAACTTTGAAAGAGTTTGCAACAAAAGGAAGAAAAATTATTGTTGACTTTATGAATCAAGATAAGTTGACAACCGACCACTACAAGAAGATTCAAGAAGCAGATGCCTTGATTGAAAAGGTGAGGTAGTCAATAGAAGATCCCTCTACTGATATAAAAATGTATGATGTCAAAAAGTATAAAATTTCATGCCTTGAAATTTTATAACATAGTTCCTTAATAGCTGCCATATGAAGAGGAGTGCAAGGTGGCAACTTTCCCATTTTACCACAATTAGGGCCCTCTTTTACCATGCTTTATGATATTTATGTTTTTACCATACTTTATGAGCTTTATGTTTTTTTAAAGTGAAGACAAAGATTATCTTAATTTTTTATCTTTAAATTTTATTCATTTTATGATTTTAAAAATTGAAATAAAAAATATAAACTTTTAAGAAAATTTTACATCTTTTCATCAAATGACTCAAAAACATCAAGAATCATCATATAGGATTGCTAATAGCCAACTTTCAGAAGAATATGAATGAATGAAAACATTCATAAGTGGATGAACATAAATAATGGAGGCACTAGACATTGCCTGAAGTAATGAAGTGTTGACCCGGGGTTCAATCCAGTATGCTCTTGTATGATCCAAAACCTACAAAGAAGGAAAAGATGGGGTTAGATTCAAAGTATCTAAGCAATGCCTGGCAGTCTATTATTAATCCTCATCTACAATTATGCATGTGCATAGTCAAGCCATACACAGACTCAACAACATCGTAGCATTGATCCAATAACAGAAAATACATTACAAATGCCAAGCTCACGTTCTCAATGAAATAAATAGTGTATAAAAAAATATATGGTGCACAATAGCAACAAGCATGCAATGCCATCAATAACATTGCATGATGCCCAAGCTCAAATTCAAAATAGTAAGTGTCTTAATGTATGATCTAATAGTAGAAACCTCATTGATCATTACCTTTCACTCCTCCATCATTATAGAAGAGATAACTACCTACAACTATATTTCATAATTCCTAGTTTGAAGTCATAGGTTAGTTCAACTATTGGACAATGAGCTAATAGGAGTTTCAAATAGATTTGAATAAAAACTAAGAGTATTGAATTTTATTTGTTCTTATTGTGATTTCAGGGGAGAAGAAGGCTAAGACCTTTAACCACTTCCTCAGCAAAGAAGTTTAACCACTTGAGGAGATCATGGTCAAAGCAGAAATGAAACATTTGAAAAGAAATCTTGAAGCTGCTCTTGAAGACCTGGATAGATCTGAAAAAGAAATCGAGGAACTAAAAGAAAAAGTCAGTGATGCTCAAACAATCATCAAAAGGCTAAGAAAAGATTTGAAAGAATGCTCTACTAGTGATTTAGGGATAATGATCAAGAAGCTCAATGAAGAAAATTCATCCCTGAAAGAACATATTGAAGAATTGGATGATAAGCTGACTAACAGTCAGGAAGTCTATGATGAACAAATCAAAGAGAACCTTCAACTGAATGAAAAATTGAGGCAAGAAAACATGGAAATCTTGGAGCTAATAAACAAAAAAGAAATCTTGGAAACTGAATTGAAAGAGGCTAAGAATCACATTGATAAATTCCACACAAGGACCTAATTGAATCTCAGTTGTATGCTTGGAAACTTAAAGGAGATACTATTGGCATTGGATTCAATGAAGCACAAAATCATATTGACAACATGCGAGCAAGAATGAAAGCACCAGAATACACCACATATACTAAGGAGTCTGGAATTCAAGCTAAAGATTATGTTGAACCATCCAAGAATGAGTGCAAGCCAATAGATTGAACTTTTTATGCATGTAACAAGCATGGACATATAGCAAGGAACTGTACAGAGGTAAGACCTTTTAATGGTTACTATTATTCATGCAATAAATTTGGTCATAGAGCTATGAATTGTAAGACAAGTCAAAAAAACAAGACTCAACATAATTAGATAAATTAGAATTAGTCAAATGTAAGAAGTTCTTAGAATGTTACATGTCAGATATGTAACTATAATGGTCACTCAACTAGACAGTGTAAAATGGCAACCCATGTTAATGCGTCGAGGAATATAAGGCCTCAGGTCATTTGTCACTCTTGTAACAAGGCTGGACACATCTCAAAGTTCTATCAATCAAGAGCACAAAGTCAGGAAAGCCCTAGAAAGCTAGAAGAATCAATACAGGACATTGAAGGAAAAGTCAAGTTTGTGAAAGCTTCAAAAGATGCAAGCTTGATTTGGTCAGAGGCGAAGAAGGATAAGGTTGATGAGAATGTATTGGATGCATCCACAGTGGATGCACCCTCTACATCTGGATGAGTGGTCCTGAGGGTCATAGCGGGAGCTAATTTAGCTCTAGATCCCTATGCGGCTAGTATACTCACCGTCAGAGTATGTGCCTTTGGATTTAACCTTTTGGAGAATAATAGAGACTATGTACAAGAGTGCACTTCCTGAATGATAGCAGAACAAAAGTTGGAGATTTTCAATGAAAGTCTGGTTTGTGCAGCAAGAATTAATGATAGAATTTTAACTTTAAAGTACACAGAAGCTTTTAGATCTCTCATTGCATTCAAATTCAGAGTGATTGGAGAGCAAAGGAGCCCTAGCATTTGAGTGTGAAGGATTGCAGATTGATTCACTGGTGTTTAGCAAGTGCATTTAATTGGTTGTGGAAGCCCTAATCCATCGTGTCAATTTAGAAGTCTTAAGATCATTTGGAAAGTGATATACAAGTAAGTAATGACTAATCCCATTGTATTTTATGTGGCTGAGAAGAAGAGAGATGTGTTTAAGAGGCATACATTCAAGTCCACACTAGATGATCTAGAAGGTGCATTCTCCCATACTCCCATGGGTGTTATGCATGTGGAAGATATCAGGGAATACATATATTGCAAGAAGGAACCAATAGGTTTGGATAGAATAAGAGCGCACATGGAAACGATGATGAAACCTGACAAAACCTTCATGGTTGAGTATGCACAACTTGAAAACCATCTGATAATTGAATATGCAATTGCATATGAGTTCTATGAGTCCAAATGGATAAAGATTCTACTTAGCAGGATTCATGAAGACCTATTCTAGATAGGTGAAGTTCTAGTAAGGATCACATGTGACCTAATTCATGAGATGATAGGTCTTTCTAAGAAAGGCTTCATTCTTCGAGTGGGCAAGGATGTCAAAAAACTTGTAGAACAAACTTGCAAGTCAAGAAGTGATAGGCGCAGAATGACCATAGAGCCTATAGAGGAGAAAGACATCAAATTGATGTCCATGATACTGGGATATAGGTTCCAGCACACCAGCAGAGTGAATAGTGTGTCAATGACCACCATTCTAGCAGCAATAAGGTTGGTAAGAGAGAATGGAGAGTTCAATTTATGTGATATCTTGCACACACAGCTAATAGACAACATAAGAGACATCAAGCATGACAAGACCAAGATATTCAGGTTTGGGTCTTTAATAATATATATGTACTTCCATATTCTTGGAAAGGTGTCTGATTTTTATCTAGACAAGTCTATTCCCACTATGCCACAAATATCCTTTAAGGAATCTAGTGAGAGCACTCTAAAGGACTACATGACACTAGAATTGAAAACATTCAGGGCTAAAATGTAGATGGGATATAAGATTCTAGAAAGCATTATAAAGAAGTACAAAGACACCATTTGTTTCATGGTAGAGATTGATACAACATGCATGGAGGCAGTTGAACCAAGAAGAAAGTGGATTCATCCACTGGGATATGAAGCTGAAGAGCCTATTCTAGAAGGTTATGCTCAAGTTCTATTGTCAACACATAAAGACCCCAATGAACCTAGATGGGGAACTTATGAAGAGAAAATAAGAGAAGTAGATGCTGTATTGAACAACACAACAACAAAAAGAAAAGTTGCCAAGGTTACTTCAGAGATTTTGAAAATTCATGGAGTATCCCAAGAAGACTTAGACAAAGCAAGGCAAGAGAAGATTTCTTTGGAGATAGAGAGCACAACTACAAAAAAAATAGAATCTGTTGATCCAAAGATGAAGAAGGTGAAAATTGAGAAATTTGATGATCCGACGGGTAAAATAGGTGATACCCCTTTTGTGCCCAAGGTAACCATTGACCTTACAGCCCCTCCTGAGTATAAGGAAATGCCTAAGAGGAAGAAATAGATTAGCACCAGTCATCCATCCTTGCGAGTAACAAGAAATAGAAAGAACACTCAAGTACCTCTAGAAGTAAATTTCAACCTAGTCTCAAGGTGTTGAGCTCAAGGATTATTGATGAAGGAAGGACATATCAAGTAGGGAAGTTCTATGAGAAGTATAGTGAAATTGATAAATCATAAATTCATGGAATGATTGTCAAACATATGCTAAAGTTCAAAATGACAGTCCTATAACTGAAGACTATGATTCCAGATAATGTTTGGAACATATTAGAATTCCTAAAGAGACAAGCAATGGAGGAAGATCTGAGAATAAGAGAGAAGATCTTAGATGAGAGTTTGCTAGTATGTTCTCTAGAGGAGAAAAAGTTGTTGTTAGATCTGGTGAAGCCACACCTAAGAAAAAAAACAAGAACCTTACATATAATGGACAAAAACTTTGAGTTAGTTGCAAAGGAGAGAGAGAAAGCCTTTGAGAAGGTCTTCATGAACAGGCACAAGTATCTAGCTAATGCACCCATAGCTAAAGTGCCCAAAAAAGTTGAAAAATAGTGAGAGACCATAAATGTACCATCTACAGGTCCATAGGATTCAGCGCATGCAGTTGATACACCCAAAGAGGTAGAGAAGTCTGCGCCTATGATAGAAGCACACAAGAATGAAACAATTTTCATTGACAATGTTGAGATTGCAATGGCCGCCTCAGATACTGATTTGGACAAGTTTGAAGATGCCCTTGTAAGAACTCAAGAGGCTGAAAATATATGTAGCAACACTCCTCCCAGTCAACAAGAAGTACTGATTGAGGATGTGATAGAAAAGAAAGAACACGGAAAAGAAAAAGAGATAGAAACAGAAGAAGAAAAGAAAGAAGAAGAAAAAGAAAAAGAAGTAGAAAATAAAAAAGGAGAAGTAGAGATAAAAGAAAATGAACCAATAGATAAATCATCTGTTGAAATAAGAGTCAAACATGAAGTAATGGATAGTACTCCTATCACTCCAGTACACTCAGATTCATTGTTGTCAAATTTGACACCTGACACAACCAATTTGGACTCATGGGGAGAAGAAGACTTGATCAAGATCAGTGTCTTAGCTATGGAAAAAGCCAAAGAGAAACAAGTGATGAGGAATCCCTTATTCATGGAGTCAGTGAACATATTGGACAACTTGTTGACTTCAGAGAAGAAAGTGTCCAAGGTCAGTATAGTTGATGATGTTAGCAACATCCTCATAGCCTTTAAAACTAACTTTGCTAGCTTGGAAGAATCTGCATCTCAAGTTGAAGAAGAGAAGTATAGAAAGAAAAGTCTAAGTGAATTGGTCAGTAACTTTTCACTTGACCTTAGTTCATTCAAAGTTGGACAAGAAACTTTGAAAGAGTTTGCAACAAAAGGAAGAAAAATTATTGTTGACTTTATGAATCAAGATAAGTTGACAACCGACCACTACAAGAAGATTCAAGAAGCAGATGCCTTGATTGAAAAGGTGAGGTAGTCAATAGAAGATCCCTCTACTGATATAAAAATGTATGATGTCAAAAAGTATAAAATTTCATGCCTTGAAATTTTATAACATAGTTCCTTAATAGCTGCCATATGAAGAGGAGTGCAAGGTGGCAACTTTCCCATTTTACCACAATTAGGGCCCTCTTTTACCATGCTTTATGATATTTATGTTTTTACCATACTTTATGAGCTTTATGTTTTTTTAAAGTGAAGACAAAGATTATCTTAATTTTTTATCTTTAAATTTTATTCATTTTATGATTTTAAAAATTGAAATAAAAAATATAAACTTTTAAGAAAATTTTACATCTTTTCATCAAATGACTCAAAAACATCAAGAATCATCATATAGGATTGCTAATAGCCAACTTTCAGAAGAATATGAATGAATGAAAACATTCATAAGTGGATGAACATAAATAATGGAGGCACTAGACATTGCCTGAAGTAATGAAGTGTTGACCCGGGGTTCAATCCAGTATGCTCTTGTATGATCCAAAACCTACAAAGAAGGAAAAGATGGGGTTAGATTCAAAGTATCTAAGCAATGCCTGGCAGTCTATTATTAATCCTCATCTACAATTATGCATGTGCATAGTCAAGCCATACACAGACTCAACAACATCGTAGCATTGATCCAATAACAGAAAATACATTACAAATGCCAAGCTCACGTTCTCAATGAAATAAATAGTGTATAAAAAAATATATGGTGCACAATAGCAACAAGCATGCAATGCCATCAATAACATTGCATGATGCCCAAGCTCAAATTCAAAATAGTAAGTGTCTTAATGTATGATCTAATAGTAGAAACCTCATTGATCATTACCTTTCACTCCTCCATCATTATAGAAGAGATAACTACCTACAACTATATTTCATAATTCCTAGTTTGAAGTCATAGGTTAGTTCAACTATTGGACAATGAGCTAATAGGAGTTTCAAATAGATTTGAATAAAAACTAAGAGTATTGAATTTTATTTGTTCTTATTGTGATTTCAGGGGAGAAGAAGGCTAAGACCTTTAACCACTTCCTCAGCAAAGAAGTTTAACCACTTGAGGAGATCATGGTCAAAGCAGAAATGAAACATTTGAAAAGAAATCTTGAAGCTGCTCTTGAAGACCTGGATAGATCTGAAAAAGAAATCGAGGAACTAAAAGAAAAAGTCAGTGATGCTCAAACAATCATCAAAAGGCTAAGAAAAGATTTGAAAGAATGCTCTACTAGTGATTTAGGGATAATGATCAAGAAGCTCAATGAAGAAAATTCATCCCTGAAAGAACATATTGAAGAATTGGATGATAAGCTGACTAACAGTCAGGAAGTCTATGATGAACAAATCAAAGAGAACCTTCAACTGAATGAAAAATTGAGGCAAGAAAACATGGAAATCTTGGAGCTAATAAACAAAAAAGAAATCTTGGAAACTGAATTGAAAGAGGCTAAGAATCACATTGATAAATTCCACACAAGGACCTAATTGAATCTCAGTTGTATGCTTGGAAACTTAAAGGAGATACTATTGGCATTGGATTCAATGAAGCACAAAATCATATTGACAACATGCGAGCAAGAATGAAAGCACCAGAATACACCACATATACTAAGGAGTCTGGAATTCAAGCTAAAGATTATGTTGAACCATCCAAGAATGAGTGCAAGCCAATAGATTGAACTTTTTATGCATGTAACAAGCATGGACATATAGCAAGGAACTGTACAGAGGTAAGACCTTTTAATGGTTACTATTATTCATGCAATAAATTTGGTCATAGAGCTATGAATTGTAAGACAAGTCAAAAAAACAAGACTCAACATAATTAGATAAATTAGAATTAGTCAAATGTAAGAAGTTCTTAGAATGTTACATGTCAGATATGTAACTATAATGGTCACTCAACTAGACAGTGTAAAATGGCAACCCATGTTAATGCGTCGAGGAATATAAGGCCTCAGGTCATTTGTCACTCTTGTAACAAGGCTGGACACATCTCAAAGTTCTATCAATCAAGAGCACAAAGTCAGGAAAGCCCTAGAAAGCTAGAAGAATCAATACAGGACATTGAAGGAAAAGTCAAGTTTGTGAAAGCTTCAAAAGATGCAAGCTTGATTTGGTCAGAGGCGAAGAAGGATAAGGTTGATGAGAATGTATTGGATGCATCCACAGTGGATGCACCCTCTACATCTGGATGAGTGGTCCTGAGGGTCATAGCGGGAGCTAATTTAGCTCTAGATCCCTATGCGGCTAGTATACTCACCGTCAGAGTATGTGCCTTTGGATTTAACCTTTTGGAGAATAATAGAGACTATGTACAAGAGTGCACTTCCTGAATGATAGCAGAACAAAAGTTGGAGATTTTCAATGAAAGTCTGGTTTGTGCAGCAAGAATTAATGATAGAATTTTAACTTTAAAGTACACAGAAGCTTTTAGATCTCTCATTGCATTCAAATTCAGAGTGATTGGAGAGCAAAGGAGCCCTAGCATTTGAGTGTGAAGGATTGCAGATTGATTCACTGGTGTTTAGCAAGTGCATTTAATTGGTTGTGGAAGCCCTAATCCATCGTGTCAATTTAGAAGTCTTAAGATCATTTGGAAAGTGATATACAAGTAAGTAATGACTAATCCCATTGTATTTTATGTGGCTGAGAAGAAGAGAGATGTGTTTAAGAGGCATACATTCAAGTCCACACTAGATGATCTAGAAGGTGCATTCTCCCATACTCCCATGGGTGTTATGCATGTGGAAGATATCAGGGAATACATATATTGCAAGAAGGAACCAATAGGTTTGGATAGAATAAGAGCGCACATGGAAACGATGATGAAACCTGACAAAACCTTCATGGTTGAGTATGCACAACTTGAAAACCATCTGATAATTGAATATGCAATTGCATATGAGTTCTATGAGTCCAAATGGATAAAGATTCTACTTAGCAGGATTCATGAAGACCTATTCTAGATAGGTGAAGTTCTAGTAAGGATCACATGTGACCTAATTCATGAGATGATAGGTCTTTCTAAGAAAGGCTTCATTCTTCGAGTGGGCAAGGATGTCAAAAAACTTGTAGAACAAACTTGCAAGTCAAGAAGTGATAGGCGCAGAATGACCATAGAGCCTATAGAGGAGAAAGACATCAAATTGATGTCCATGATACTGGGATATAGGTTCCAGCACACCAGCAGAGTGAATAGTGTGTCAATGACCACCATTCTAGCAGCAATAAGGTTGGTAAGAGAGAATGGAGAGTTCAATTTATGTGATATCTTGCACACACAGCTAATAGACAACATAAGAGACATCAAGCATGACAAGACCAAGATATTCAGGTTTGGGTCTTTAATAATATATATGTACTTCCATATTCTTGGAAAGGTGTCTGATTTTTATCTAGACAAGTCTATTCCCACTATGCCACAAATATCCTTTAAGGAATCTAGTGAGAGCACTCTAAAGGACTACATGACACTAGAATTGAAAACATTCAGGGCTAAAATGTAGATGGGATATAAGATTCTAGAAAGCATTATAAAGAAGTACAAAGACACCATTTGTTTCATGGTAGAGATTGATACAACATGCATGGAGGCAGTTGAACCAAGAAGAAAGTGGATTCATCCACTGGGATATGAAGCTGAAGAGCCTATTCTAGAAGGTTATGCTCAAGTTCTATTGTCAACACATAAAGACCCCAATGAACCTAGATGGGGAACTTATGAAGAGAAAATAAGAGAAGTAGATGCTGTATTGAACAACACAACAACAAAAAGAAAAGTTGCCAAGGTTACTTCAGAGATTTTGAAAATTCATGGAGTATCCCAAGAAGACTTAGACAAAGCAAGGCAAGAGAAGATTTCTTTGGAGATAGAGAGCACAACTACAAAAAAAATAGAATCTGTTGATCCAAAGATGAAGAAGGTGAAAATTGAGAAATTTGATGATCCGACGGGTAAAATAGGTGATACCCCTTTTGTGCCCAAGGTAACCATTGACCTTACAGCCCCTCCTGAGTATAAGGAAATGCCTAAGAGGAAGAAATAGATTAGCACCAGTCATCCATCCTTGCGAGTAACAAGAAATAGAAAGAACACTCAAGTACCTCTAGAAGTAAATTTCAACCTAGTCTCAAGGTGTTGAGCTCAAGGATTATTGATGAAGGAAGGACATATCAAGTAGGGAAGTTCTATGAGAAGTATAGTGAAATTGATAAATCATAAATTCATGGAATGATTGTCAAACATATGCTAAAGTTCAAAATGACAGTCCTATAACTGAAGACTATGATTCCAGATAATGTTTGGAACATATTAGAATTCCTAAAGAGACAAGCAATGGAGGAAGATCTGAGAATAAGAGAGAAGATCTTAGATGAGAGTTTGCTAGTATGTTCTCTAGAGGAGAAAAAGTTGTTGTTAGATCTGGTGAAGCCACACCTAAGAAAAAAAACAAGAACCTTACATATAATGGACAAAAACTTTGAGTTAGTTGCAAAGGAGAGAGAGAAAGCCTTTGAGAAGGTCTTCATGAACAGGCACAAGTATCTAGCTAATGCACCCATAGCTAAAGTGCCCAAAAAAGTTGAAAAATAGTGAGAGACCATAAATGTACCATCTACAGGTCCATAGGATTCAGCGCATGCAGTTGATACACCCAAAGAGGTAGAGAAGTCTGCGCCTATGATAGAAGCACACAAGAATGAAACAATTTTCATTGACAATGTTGAGATTGCAATGGCCGCCTCAGATACTGATTTGGACAAGTTTGAAGATGCCCTTGTAAGAACTCAAGAGGCTGAAAATATATGTAGCAACACTCCTCCCAGTCAACAAGAAGTACTGATTGAGGATGTGATAGAAAAGAAAGAACACGGAAAAGAAAAAGAGATAGAAACAGAAGAAGAAAAGAAAGAAGAAGAAAAAGAAAAAGAAGTAGAAAATAAAAAAGGAGAAGTAGAGATAAAAGAAAATGAACCAATAGATAAATCATCTGTTGAAATAAGAGTCAAACATGAAGTAATGGATAGTACTCCTATCACTCCAGTACACTCAGATTCATTGTTGTCAAATTTGACACCTGACACAACCAATTTGGACTCATGGGGAGAAGAAGACCTGATCAAGATCAGTGTCTTAGCTATGGAAAAAGCCAAAGAGAAACAAGTGATGAGGAATCCCTTATTCATGGAGTCAGTGAACATATTGGACAACTTGTTGACTTCAGAGAAGAAAGTGTCCAAGGTCAGTATAGTTGATGATGTTAGCAACATCCTCATAGCCTTTAAAACTAACTTTGCTAGCTTGGAAGAATCTGCATCTCAAGTTGAAGAAGAGAAGTATAGAAAGAAAAGTCTAAGTGAATTGGTCAGTAACTTTTCACTTGACCTTAGTTCATTCAAAGTTGGACAAGAAACTTTGAAAGAGTTTGCAACAAAAGGAAGAAAAATTATTGTTGACTTTATGAATCAAGATAAGTTGACAACCGACCACTACAAGAAGATTCAAGAAGCAGATGCCTTGATTGAAAAGGTGAGGTAGTCAATAGAAGATCCCTCTACTGATATAAAAATGTATGATGTCAAAAAGTATAAAATTTCATGCCTTGAAATTTTATAACATAGTTCCTTAATAGCTGCCATATGAAGAGGAGTGCAAGGTGGCAACTTTCCCATTTTACCACAATTAGGGCCCTCTTTTACCATGCTTTATGATATTTATGTTTTTACCATACTTTATGAGCTTTATGTTTTTTTAAAGTGAAGACAAAGATTATCTTAATTTTTTATCTTTAAATTTTATTCATTTTATGATTTTAAAAATTGAAATAAAAAATATAAACTTTTAAGAAAATTTTACATCTTTTCATCAAATGACTCAAAAACATCAAGAATCATCATATAGGATTGCTAATAGCCAACTTTCAGAAGAATATGAATGAATGAAAACATTCATAAGTGGATGAACATAAATAATGGAGGCACTAGACATTGCCTGAAGTAATGAAGTGTTGACCCGGGGTTCAATCCAGTATGCTCTTGTATGATCCAAAACCTACAAAGAAGGAAAAGATGGGGTTAGATTCAAAGTATCTAAGCAATGCCTGGCAGTCTATTATTAATCCTCATCTACAATTATGCATGTGCATAGTCAAGCCATACACAGACTCAACAACATCGTAGCATTGATCCAATAACAGAAAATACATTACAAATGCCAAGCTCACGTTCTCAATGAAATAAATAGTGTATAAAAAAATATATGGTGCACAATAGCAACAAGCATGCAATGCCATCAATAACATTGCATGATGCCCAAGCTCAAATTCAAAATAGTAAGTGTCTTAATGTATGATCTAATAGTAGAAACCTCATTGATCATTACCTTTCACTCCTCCATCATTATAGAAGAGATAACTACCTACAACTATATTTCATAATTCCTAGTTTGAAGTCATAGGTTAGTTCAACTATTGGACAATGAGCTAATAGGAGTTTCAAATAGATTTGAATAAAAACTAAGAGTATTGAATTTTATTTGTTCTTATTGTGATTTCAGGGGAGAAGAAGGCTAAGACCTTTTCAGTGGATCAGGGTGGTGTATATATCTTGTAAGTTTATATGTTTGCACTTTTTTTGTTTGAGGCTTAATTATGCTAATTTTTAAACAAAAATATTTTTCTTTCTTATTTCAAATTCATTCCTTCATATGTCATACCTGATGCACAGTGAATTCATAGGAGTTTCGAATAGATTTGAAGTAAAACTAAGAGCATTCAATTTTAATTGTTCTTATTGTTAATTCAGGGGAGAAGAAGGCTAAGATCTTTACAACTGATCTTGTGTGGGAAAGGTATGAAATTTATTCTTGTCACAATCTAAAACTGTTTGGAGTTGATTTCGGCTCTTCATCATAGAAAGAGATCTATAATTTGCAGATCATTGTGACAAGTATTTTTAATTCAAATTTATGACTAAGTGTTACAACTAAGAAATGTAAATTAGGTTGACTTACAAACACCATAGGCAACTTTAGTAGATCATGTTTGATGAAAATGATAATGAAATTTGGCATGTGCGGGTAGAGGAATCATGCAGTCATCATTTTATTTGGGCTATGGTTTTCATGTATAGTGTTTGTAAAAGTTTTCATCCTTAAACTAAACTTGTCCTTTCTAGTATCTAGATTATTGATGCTTCTATTGGTATTAATTTGGATGCTAGTTCTCATGCTCTTTGGTTCCTTTCCATGCTTTATTTGGTGTTGAGTTTTTAACTTGCTAACCTCCTTATTCTGTTAGCACCCTCTATGATTTCAGATGCTATATTTTCTCAAGTCCAGTTGGTGCCTTACTTTCCCCTCTTTGGTTCCATGCTTTCTTACATTAAGAGTTCATTTTGTCTCTGATTAGGGCACTATTTCTCCTTAACTATATTCTTTTGGGGTCTGGTCTATTGTAGTTGTTTCTTTTTTCTTTGAATCATTATTTACAATTACTTTTGATTCAATATTTGTATGAAGAACAATAAAAAAATGGTGAACGAGTGTATTTGACAAAGATAAACATGACACATTTTTTTGGGCTGATTGGGTTGGCCTGGTACCATTTACATGGCCTGGCCAGATATTAAATAGTGAGCTCATGAACAATGCTAGTATTAAATAGTGAGCTCATGAATAATGCCAGTATTAAATAGTGAGCTTATGAACAATGTATGATGCCCTAGCTTGCAACCCGCAAGCCATCAAGACATTTACTCATGAAATGATCATAAACAGGGAGTACCACATAGTGAATATCAACAACAAAACCAATAAAGAGAGATCAAACACTTCACACAATGCCTTGAAGGTAATAGAAATGATGCCCTAGTTCTCAAAGCTCGCAAGTCATCAAGTGTTCCAAATGAAAATATGTAAACAATGCCAGTATTAAACAATGAGCTCATGAATAATGTATGATACCCTAGCTTGCAGCTTGTGAGCCATCAAGACATTTCCTTATGAAATGATCATAAATGGGGAGCACCACATAGTGAATATCAACAGGAAAATAAATAAAGAGAGATCAAACACTTCACACAATGCCTTGAAGGTAATAGCAATGATGCCCTAGCTCACAAGCCTTGTGGGTCATCAAGCATTCCAAATGAAAAGATGTAAACAATGCCAGTATTCAATAGTGAGATCATAAACAATGTATGATGCCCTAGCTTGTAGCTCGCGAGCCACCAAGACATTTCCTCATGAAATGATCATAAACAGGGAGTACCACATAGTGAATATAAACATCAAAACAAATAAAGAGAGATCAAACACTTCACACAATGCCTTGAAGGTAATAGCAATGATGCCCTAGCTCTCAAAGCTCATGGGTCATCGAGCATTCCAAATGCTAAGATGTAAACAATGCCACTATTAACATTCATATTGTTCCATTAAATCAACAAATGCCATCAAAATGAAATTGAGTTAATGAGAAGACAAAGCTCGAATACCTACCTCAAGTGCTAGTGCCCTATTCCCACATGGTGTTGGCCTCTTTGCACATGCCAAACTCGAATGCCCTCTTTGCACCATGCAAAAGTGCAGTGCCGTCTTCGCGACAGCTCTTTGAATTCAAAAAAATGACAAATGACACTTTCTTTTTCTTTTTTTTTTGTTTATAACCAAATGGGTGTCGCAATTATGATGTCATCATTGCTATTATGACACCGTCGGGGGAACTTGCAAAAAAAAAATACAACTTGTAGTGGCATCAAAAATTGGCATCAAAATTTGACCCCAAATGT